>BLKR01000557.1:0-473568 GCA_011170035.1 Teleogryllus occipitalis
AACTGTTTTCAGCATGCTCTTAATGATTCACTTCACCACAATAAGAGCATCAGTTAATCCCATACTGCAGTTAAGTGAATCATTTTATCATCATACGTTTCTGCATCCCACGAAATTTGCTAACACTTGAAAATTAATAATTCGTATTACTGTTTCTTATATTAACTTCATATTATTATATAATAAGTTTGGATAACTTAAGATAAACAAATGCAAAAGAAATAAACAAAAAGCATATCTGGCCCAGTTAACCAAACTGTCCTGTATATCAATACAAGTAACTGGAGTTATTTTCTGACGTTAACTATCCACTCCACACAATTTTGCGTAGTGTAACGATTATGGACAATGTACTGAAATTACATATTATAATGTTCTAACCGAAGTGCTAGCAGTACGTTTTATCGAAATTTTGATTAATAAAAACTAATGGCGGCATGCATGGTAATGGTCTATTTTTTGATATTACAATTGTTTGGTGATGGAAACACCAGAATAACGTTCGTAAAAAAACTATTAATTTTAACTTTTTTCATTGAGCGAAATAACTTCTTTACCGTGCGATAAGTTAGAGCCCTGATGAGTCCCAACGAAAAAAGTACATCTTAATCCATTTATCGAGTAGTTTATGCTAACAAAAGAAGCTGAATAATTTTATCTTCTAAAATATTTTGATGTTTCGATATCAGGAAAGTCGTCAAATGATGACATTAAGCGAAAGTGTTGCGTAATATTCATTTTCCCACTTCCCAGGCAATATTCTGCGTCCGTTTATTTTCTGACTCCCAATTTACAATTAGAGATAGCGTACCTCCCCATCTCCGTTCTGATAGACTGAAACATTTTCTTGAGAAACTTCAATAAAATATTTCAATAGTCTCTAATTTTTTGAACTTAATTTAATTGATTTAAATTACTTAACTAATTTAAGTTCATTCACAATTAACTTTGTAATTGCAGAATTACATGAATTCAAACGGATTGGTAAGGCTGTATTAGTATTTTTTGATATTTTGCGATTAAATAAAAAAAAATAGTTCATAGTAGTGATGTAAAAAACCGATAATAATATAAACTTATAAACCCGTTTTTATATATTTATATTATGTGACTTGAGATTTGAAATTATACGTGCAATTTTTCTTCTTGCAGCCGTCGACACTGTCGCTTTTGGGGAAAGTGGCCTTCGCGACCTTTCCCCTGTTCTCGCAAGTGCCGGCGCCGCGAAGGCAATCTTCCCCAAATGCGACAATGGCAACGGTTGCTAACAGGAAATCTCGTACATTTAGTTCAAAATCATATGTCTGAAAGTATAATTTTATACTTAATATACTATCAAAATATTAACGTATGTTACATCAATGCATTCGTCTATTTATGATTATCTATCGCTAGTGAAAAAAATATATGGTCCCATTTAAAAAATAAAAGATAATTAATTTTCTCGAAAACTAAAAATATTTCGAATTATATCTCTACCGCACATTACTTCCCCCATGATTCCGCATTGTTAAGCGAAAACTGCATTTCTATATCGGGAACCGTTTAGAAGTTATGAGGTGGCCCATAGTTGGTGGGACTCTGTATAATTCTATTCACAGAAAATTTTCATTACGAATTTTTCTATTTTCCAATAAATAAGCGCTTTTTACAACAGTTATTATGTTTTATTTAATAAAAACCTCATGAAAACATTGTTCTCTTTTGTAATTAAATTACCCACTTCCCAGGAATGTTTCCGCGCTCAAATTTCTTTCGTTGCCGATTTTGAGTGGCAGCACCCCCGAGGCATAAATAGGAACACGAATGCCTATGCGGGCAAAACTGACCGCCCTTGCTATATATTCTGCTAGGATATTATTTGATTGACAGTCCCAACTATTACGATCGCGACATTTTACAATCTTTTATTTTAGTCATCAATATTCCTTTCGAGATTCTGAAATTTTTTTTCTGAAGCTTAGCATATTGTCAGTCCACTCTTAATGCAGGTATTCTTCAACTCACCGATCGCAATAAGACGTGACTTGAACCGCGAGTACTTGGAAACAGCAATCTAGCTTAAATCAAGAATAACATTGGCATCAGTTAAACCCCATTCCTAAAATACATTAACAAAATTATAGAAGAAACAGAAAACTGATTAAAATGCAAACAAAATGAAAGACAAAAAATTGAATGAAAACTATAATGATAATAGGACGCACTATTTGGTATCGCAATATTATAATAATTCATGAAGTCCGCAGAAAGGGTTCCAATCCCCAAAAGTTTTGTCCACACTAAGAAACGAACTCGCTTAGGTGCAGAGAGTGGTTTCCATGTCCACTACACTATTATCTCCCCAAGAATCACAGCCCCTCCGACACAAAAAAAAGTTGGACAGATTAACACATGCTCATGAACGAGAATGAAGTATGTTTCGAACATGACGTGGGGTCTCACAGTCCGCGGTATCTACTAATGTTTGAAAGTAGGGTGTGACTACAATAAGTTTGAGATCGCCTGTTGGAATTTACGTGTTTCGGGAACTACTGTATGAACAGAACATTTCAAGAGTTCAATTCAATAACACGGCGACTAGAGCAAGTGACCTCTCTGAGGGTCATTTCAAAACATAGGCGCGTGAGGGATGTTATGTCCTTGCCTTCAATGGAAATGGAAACAACGTTAATTAATGTAAGAAAGTTTATGGATTTGGAATATATGCATTAAAAAAATATTTTTATCACAAAATTGCTCTCTCATTAAAATTAACTGAGCTCATGCTTAATTTCCCATACCAGACATTATAGATTTCTATCATTACATGTCAATTAGGTATAAGATCGATTATTACCAGAACAAATCATCAGATTGATGGTGTACTTCTCAATATTGTCTGAGAAAAGTATACAAATGAGTGTTATAATAAGAAAGAATTTTCGTCCTCCTAAAACAGGTGTATACTGTTTAGTTGTATGTTTTATTTCTATATTTAAATGTGTGTAGTATTACAATGGAAACAAAACTCTTATTCGTTTCTTATATTGAATTTAAATTATTTTTCACAATTTAAGACACGACAAGAACGTGTTCCTACAAAAGGGAGTAACGAAGCATTCTCCAGGGGAGGGGAGTGTTATTGGTGCCACATTCTATAGACTCCGCCTCTTATGCCTTTTAAGGCGAGGAGAACGGGGAAATCTTCCGAGGCTAGGCCACTTGAATTACTAGAAGAGCCAATGATAAGCGTTGCTTGCCTTACAGTTAAGGATTGCTCAAGCCCGGTGTCAAATATACATTATTACTCTTTAAATTATTAACAAATGAGACATTATTGAATTTTTCTATTGATATATTCATTACAGGTAAAAAATGTATGGTTCTATTTGAAAATTCACATGTGATTCAATTTCACCAAAATTAAAATTAATACACAGAATGTATCTGCTGCCTAAAACTTGCCTCGTGGAATAAATACGAAAATGATCTCTCATGCCACCGCTCTGTCCAAAAGCATTTTGCAAAATAATTTGTTGAAAATGAATTTCCTCGCTAGACGTTAAACATATTGGCATACACTTTGCACCACTGAATAGAATGCATCCAACCACAAAGAAATCTTCAAATTTGCAGGATAACAGTTTGTCTCAGCGTTTTGAAATTTGCCAGAAAATTTATTTGTAATAAAACGTGTGTCAACGATACATGAAGAATCGAAAGTTAAAAAACAGCTTATGAGCAACAATTTCCACCGATTTGTCGTAAGTCACAAATCGTTGATACAATTTAATCAGCAGAAAGCAAGACACTGCAAAACTATTTGAATTTTATACTTGACAGCCAAGATCGAATGAATTGGGGGTTGGAAACAAGTAAAGGTTGTCATCAGACGCTAATATCCTATAAACAATTGCGTATCTCGAAAACGAAAGGCGATAGCTCCCGTTGGATTGCGGAATTTTGCATCTTGTGTAAAGGGAATTGAGATGAGAGAATAAAAAAGAATTGCAAAATTTGTAAAATTATAAACAATTTCCAATTTTTGCAATTCTCAAGTGGGAAGGGATTTCTGATGTCCCAGAACCAAATACTGCGAATTAACAATTTTGCAACAATTAACAATTTTATAAACAATTCCGAAATACGCGCTATTCCTGCTGGGGAGTGTCCCCAAATTGTCCCTGATTTGATGATAGCAAAATAAAAATTTTGAAATGAGATGCAAATTAATTGCTTAATATCTAGTTTAATTGTTACTTTAATGATAAATATACAGCTAGTCTTTGAATTTTACTTTCTTTTATTGAAATGGTTCCCTAGAAATCCTAACGATTCGAGAAAGACAGTATTTTGCATTTTTGCACATGTAATATACAAATGAACAATTGAAAATATGCAATTATAATCGCTTTTCTTATCGCAAAATTCTGTAGTAAACTGGTCATTTGATAAAGTTCATAAATTGTGTTTGGACAAGAATATTGGAATTTAAATGTGTAGAAAAACGTAATTCTAAAATTAGTGTTATTTTATCTCATATCAATGTAATTTCTTAAAAAAGAATTGTGTTAACAGGGGTTAAGAGCTATGTGTTCATATATTTCAATGAATTTACTTTCATGTTCATTCAAGTGTTTCTTCCATGTATTTTTTATTTGAAAATACTTCCACATCTGAACTAGCGGCGCCCGCCATTTTGTACGACGTAATTTTGTTAGGGTATTCCCCCCTGCGTTGGGATTGGCTACGAGGGTTTGTGAGGCTCCGCCTTCGACGTTTCGTCATGACAAGGGCTGGCCAAGCCATGCAAAAGCTGAACTTAGCCGCAGACGGCCGCGATCAATTTATGTTTCCAGTACTGTACAATGATTATGATACAAAAATCTAGCCTCTTGGCAACCTTTCAATTCTCTTAGCCGCAAAACCCCGCGACCGTCCCCTAGGCCTCGCCCAGAACCACTGCTTCGGAAACAGCAAAAAGCAACGCGAAGTGCGAAGCTGTCGGACATAGAGTCCCGGAACTACACCAGTTACATGGCTTGTCGCCAAACCGATCTTCGACCCGAAGATCACGTGCAAGGATTGCACTGGAGATACCTCTCGTCTTTCGACACCCAGCGTATCCCCCGAGGCGCCTGTCGGCGCGGCCTTAAATATCCCCGGCTCGCCCCCACCCTACAAGCAGCGGGCGTCACACGGCTCGCTGGCCAGCCTTCCCAGAGCTACAACCGACATCTCTTAGACTCGCATCACGAGCGTCCTTTTGAAGGAAATTCCAGCCGGGATTCCTAAGGGCTTTTCCAACCGGCGCGGCGTGGCGCCGCCACCCTCCACCCACATCCGGCTTAACGCGGGTTTCCCCGAAGCGGCCCGACGCACCGGCGCCGGACCAGGCGACGCTACAAGAATGACGATTTGGCTTGTTTATAGAACAATAAACTGTTTTGTTCAGAGTGGAGTTATTGGATAAATATTACAAAAAATAAAACAAACATCGTGTTAATTAAGAAGATATTCGCGTATTCCACATTTTCTCAGGGGTTAGAATTTTGATTAATTATTAATGAGTGCGAGAGTGAACATATTGTTTCTTGGCAACGAATACTCTTAAATGTCATTCAAATAAATAGGTTTATCTATGTTTAGCACACTACTAGTCATTAATGCAACAAATTCGTCAATTTTAATAAGTAATTAAAGAATTTTAGAAAATACGTGTTATGCTGTGTTTTCTAGAAACCAAAGATAAAGGAAGTATTACACTTGCACACGGATTTCAAAGTACATAATTTGCAAAAATAACAGTTTATGTAATGATTGAAAATAAGAGTGGGTTTTGGGCCTAAGCCAGTCCAAAAATAGTCAAAACTGCCAATGTAACCTAATGTTATGGAATGAGCAATGTGATAACGCATTATGACGATCATCTCCAAGGAAGTCCTTTCTCGGAACATACACACACACGCACTCATATACACACATATTATCTGGTCCTATTACACGGGAAAGTTGTTGGGAAAATATATACGTTTTTCCTAAAAAGTGTAAAATCATATTTTTTCCGCTCTAGACGACCTTCGGTAGCGGCACAATGGGAATAGCGCAGACAAAGGGAAACATCATACATCTCGTCCCTGGTGTCATCGGACTTTGCTATGCCACTCTTCAGAAATATTATCTAATATTTGTAAACCTTTGCAATAATTACTTTTCAAATTGTTTATTTTTTCTAAATTGCTGTATTCCCTCAAAATCGTTGTAATATCGAAATTTGCTCTTCGTACGATTAAGACAGGAAAAGTTTCGATATGCCAGTATCTCCTCATTCATTACAGATTTCTTTAATCCGTCGCTTGAATGACGCACATTAAATGTTTTTCTTAAGTTAAGTGCAAACTAAAGTTTTGGAAAAGTGTAACTTCTTGAAGGAGAGAAATTTTCTTTAATTGCTTACTGATGAGTTTTCCTGACTGCTCCTAGTGACAAGCTAAATAAAATCTTTGGGAAGCCGAGAAATATTAGAGAAGATTTAATGTGACAACGAAATTCCTTTGAATGCGCTGTTTGATGTAATTAAGAACAATGTGTACGCATTTCTTACACTCCGTTCTTTTGGCGCGAATAATATAATAAAACTCATGTAACAGAAATATTAAGTTAATTGCTAACATTCCTCGCACACCTTTCCATCTGCCAGCACTACGTGAAACTACGCTCTCTTGTGAAAGAGCTGAAAAACGAGCAACAATTCTGCGAGGAGACACAATAATTGAGCTTTTGTGTGGCTTTTAAGGGCATTATTCTGCGTCTGCTCTGGAACGTTCTCCCCTTCGTTTTTGCTCGTCCAGTGAGGAGGAAGTCTCGAGGGAGGGGAAGAGCGATGTCGAGGAGGAAGGGATGAGCAGAGAATGTGGAAGAGGAGTAGTCTTCTCTTAGCAAGACATTGACTAATGAATTCTAAGGGTGGGTTGGAATGTTAAATCTCTGAAAGCCGCGGTTCGCCCAAGTTTATCCTGCCCACGATGACGCACCATGCTGGGTCGGCTGCATTAGACGGAATCTCGTAGATAGTGGCTCATCCCGGATGCCTAGATTTCAAACTGCCCTAACCCTCCGATCATATTCACACATCAAACTTTTTTTTGTTTTATGTACCACCATTCGCAGTTACTTACGTAAGAAGAACTGAAAATGCGTTTTTGAATGAAATGTTTCCGGACGAGGTGACAATAGAAATCCAGAACTTTTAAAACAGTACGAGCATGTCAGGCACATTCGAATGAGTTGCATACATTATTTTTAGTACAAATTCATGAAAATTTACAAGCTTATTGGGATCATTCCCAGTGTGCCAGACATCAGCCAACGTGATTCATGACAATATATTGTTTTTTTACTTGGCGGTATCCGGAGTTTTATATATTTTGCGTCATGCGTCATGAAATGTGTTATCTTGAAGAAAGTCTAACGTCAAATTCAACCTCAATGTACAGTGCGTGTAAGTAGTAATTGAAAATAATATAGAAGTACTGAAAATCATCTTTGTATTTAAAATTTTTAAAATGGTTTATTTAGGAAGAAATGTGCACTTTCTACTCAACTAAATCACGTGATTTTTGTTTAAAATTAAAGTTTTATAGTGTAGTAAAACACTAAAGTTTCTTAGTATCTCCAAATTCAAAGAATTAACCCTAATCTATCGTCATCTGTTCATATTGCTGGTATTTGGTTAAGCGAGTTACAATCGAAGAAAATCGAAAGAAGTTGGCGCTTCGAGGCGAAAAAACCTGTGTGAATGTGAGGTTACAGTTCGCGAAACGAAGAGAATGCTTTTTTAAGTTTAAAGGCTTTAAAATCAGAGTAGTAAGCGGACATGAACGCTATGTCCAGCAATCGTTTGAAACACGGGTCCCCTTACAAAATATTTCAGTATTACAACTGTCCGACTCAGCTCTTCGGTCAGAAGGGTAGGGGGTTCGAATCCCGCCTTGGCATGGTTGTTCTCCCTTGTTTCTCATGTAAGTGTTGCCGCGGAGGGCCTCGCGTTCTGCTGACTCCACATCAGAGGAGCCCGCAAGTGAGTTGGTGTCTAGTGTGTGGTCGAAATGCATCCCATGGGACATAAAGTGTAACTGGCTGTCGGCTGGAAAAAGCCCTAGAAAAAATGTACAACTGTACGTTATGCATTACGTTTATCAATTAAGGTGGGTAGCAGGATTTCCTACTTTAATCCACCTCAACATATACGTGCAAATCTTGATATATCCTCACTTCATTACTTCCACTAATTCGTCACTTCATTGGTCTTGAGGAAGGGGTACTAAACATGAAACAATTTTTTATGGAGGCGACTCTCCGCATAAAACGTATTTTCTACTTTTCTGCTGTAACATTTTTCCTGATTTTCTTTTCATGCGATGTATTTGCAAGGGTTCCACTGTAATCATAGGCGAGGCGTCCGGCCATCGATACAGGCAGCGGTAACCGAAGAAATGTATAAAAATTATGTATTTTCTATATTTTAAAGACCAATTGGGTATAAGTAAACATCTAGAGTTATTTTATGCGATTGTAACGTATTGTAAGGCTACAGCTAGCAACCGCCGAGGCGCCACAAAGGTGCGACGGCAAAGGATTAGACGCCAGGGGCCAGGCAGGATGTGACACGCCGAGGTATTCTGAGAAATCCTAAGTGCTAGGGAAAGGGATGCCCAAAGTGCGGGACAGCGCATTTTTGCCGCGTGCCGCGTGACAAATTCTTGGAATCCATGGAAATGGATGTCCAAAAATGCCTGGCAAAGCGGTCAGCGCGGGCCGTGTGCAAAACCCAGTGACGTTTCAGGTCACGTGGGTGGTAGCTATATAAGAGCGAACGCAGAGCGCGGGGGGGGGGGGTTGTTGAGCTGAGTGGGAACCCTCGTGCGAACGCACAAAACTTGCGCCCAGGGCGGTGCGGAGCCGAGCTAGGCTCGTGCGGCAAACCATGTGTTGGGACGCCGTTGTGGACTATATCCACGGGTGACAGAGGTCGCCGGAGCTGTCTGCTGTGTGCGGGAGGCTCGCTGAGGAGTGGCGCGGGCCACGAGTCAGTTATTCATTTTTAAGGATCGCTCCTGCGATCAGGGAAGTAAAGATCTACCAGAGCTGAGTAACTTAAATTATTACTGTACATATTGTGAATAAACCTGTACATATTTATCATTGAAGCTCGTGTCTGTGATTATTGTGTATTCCCACGACGTCACAGACGGGTAGACATAATTGGTGGCAGCGGTTATAAAGAAGCCCACGGGGGAATATCACCCACCAAATAGTATAATTGGTGGCAGCGGTTATAAAGAAGCCCACGGGGGAGTACGTGCACCCACCAAATAGTATAATTGGTGGCAGCGGTTATAAAGAAGCCCACGGGGGAGTACGTGCACCCACCAAATAGTATAATTGGTGGCAGCGGTTAAACGAATTCCACGGGGAATATCATTCACCAAATAGTATAATTGGTGGATGCGGTTATAAGAATTCCACGGGGAAGTGTTGCTCAATTGTGATAATAGCAGCAGTTAAAACATTCACGCCGGAACGGCACGGCATTGTTGCACCATACTCATACGTGGTCGCAATATTACGAACAGTGGGTGGGCCAGTGCGTGGGTGTGTCGACGGGCAGACATAATTACGACGCACGGGAGCAGAGAGGGTCCGCTCCTAGCCAGACGCCCACGTCTTCACGGCAACGCCGGAAGGAAGGAAGGAAGGAAGGACGGAGAAGGAAGGACGTCTCAAGGCCAACCGGCTTTGATAAAATCAAGAAGTCAGCAAGGATCTGGTGTAAGTATAGCTATCTGCATTGTAAGGTTCAGTTCAGGTTTCAGTTATGGCTTACTTACCGAGATTCGGGAAAGATTGTGTAGTGCACGTGGCACAGGAATTAGGACTCCAAATTACAGGTGGGGAAACTTTGGTAGTACTAAAAAAATTGATAGAGGAGCATTCCGATTACGAGGAGGAATTTGTGAAAGGGATAGCTCAGGCATATAAGGATGAACGCGAACGAGAAAAGGCCGAACGCGAAGCAGAGAAGGAACGTGCATTTCAGTTAGAAAAACTGAGAATAGAACAGGGCCAACTGGCGGGTAGAGCTAGTCCGCAGTCCGAAGTAAATAGCAAAATGCACATTCGATTAAATCAAGTTATGAGCCGATTCAAAGGGGAGGACGACGACATAACGGCATTTTTAAGTGTTTTTGAGAGTCAGGCGGAACAATTAGAAATTCCAGAAGAAGAGTGGGTGGCAAATCTTATGGGACTGCTCCCACACCAAATCAATGCATCGCTAACTTTAGAAGGGCAAGGTAGAAGAACAGAATATGCCGATTTAAAGAATAGGTTATTAGAAATGTATCGATTCAATGCCGAGAAGTTTCGACAATTGTTCGCGAAACATGTAAAAGCCGCGAATACTACCTGGAACGTATACGCGAGAGAGCTGAAAAATTATTGCAAAGAATGGGTAGCAGGACTAGATATTCATACGTTCGAGGACTTAATGAATCTAATTGTAACCGATCAATTGAAGCGTCGTGTGCCTATTGATATTAAAGAGCACTTTATTGATGAGTGGGGGGAATTTAAGATGCCGTTAGAACTAGCTCGTAAACTAGATAACTATGAAAACAATAGGGCAGGCTGGAAACGGTCTTCGTTCAAGCCTTATAGGAAATCGGAAGCCGTAGGGGAACATGTTGCAAGCACGAGCAAGACGATGCCGATAGTACCGGAAATTCAGGGGAAATCGAGCGGTAAGAAAACCGATGTTAGGGCAGCATACGAGAAGCCAGACAAGCGGAAATGCTACGGGTGTGGTGCCACAGACCACATGGTCCGTGAATGCCCGCAGCGCCGCGTGGTCGAAAAAATTAATCATGTGGCAGACAAAACAGCTACGGAATTGTTTTCACCTTACGTGTTCTTTGGAAAAATTAATAAATTTCCCGGGCGATTTTTGCGCGACTCTGCTGCCAGTTTCGATCTTGTCCATGAGAAATTTATTAGCGACGAGAATTTAACGGGAGAAAGCGTGTGGATTTTGCAACCGCTTGATGCCTCACCACGAAATCTCCCGGTGGCAGAAGTCACTATTGAAGGGCCATTCGGGAAAGTAGTAACTAAAGCCGCAGTTGTGCCTCGGGAATGCGACAGCGGATATTACTTATTAAGTAATAGAACAGCTGCTCTGTTGGAAGAAGTAAAGGCAGGATGTATTGAGCCACAATTAGTTGCAGCCGTAACGACGCGGGCAAAAGCCGCTGAAACGTCGCGGGTGACTCAAGAGTCGGGGCCGGCTGACCGACAGGCAGGCGAGTTTGACGCGGACGAGCAGGTAGAAAACCTTGAACAATTGAGGCAGCAGGGAGCCGTTAGTGAAAGGGACGCCAGTGCAAGTGTACTAACGCCCGAAGTGAATGAACTCATAAATGTTACCCAGACTGAGTTCGCAGCTTCACAACAAAGTGACCCGGAAATCAAAACATTATACGACGCGAATAAGCACAACGTAGCAGATCGTAGCTCAAACTTTGAAGTTGAGGAAGACGAGCTGGATAAGTACGCTATTAACCTTGATAGTGTCGACTTCGATGCGGAAGCTATGCTCGAAGGAACAGAAGTCGAAGACGAGTTCCGCGACAAACTGCTCAATTTAATTGTAAAGTACAAGCATATATTTTCAGACAGACCAGGGTTGACGGATGTCGTCACCATGGACATTGAATTGACGGACGAGTCGAAAAAGATAAGAAGTGCGCCTTATCGAATGTCGCCCCGTCAATCAAAAATACTGCAGGAAGAAATCGCGAAGATGTTACGGGATAACATAATCGAAATAGGCGACTCTGATTATGCTTCCCCTATGATTCTTGTAGAGGCGCCGGGACGAAAACCAAGACCGTGCGTAGATTATCGTAAGCTAAACCAAATTATAAAATCAGAATATTTTCCGTTGCCGAACATGGAGGAGAGGATAGAAGCAGTAGCGGCAGCTAAGATTATTACTACATTGGATTTAGCAAAATTTTATCATCAGATACCGCTCACTCCGAGAGCGCAAAGATATGCGGCTTTCTGTACAAGCTTTGGCACGTATAGGCCATTAAGATTGCCCTTCGGGCTAAAAAATGCACCTTTTCAGTGTAGTAGGATGATGGCAGCTTTATTAGCAGGATGTGCAGAATTTGCAGTCCCATACTTGGATGACATCGCCATTTATAGCGACACATGGCAAGAACACCTTAGACATTTAGAGCAGGTGTTTCTAATATTAGAGAAAGCGAAGTTGCATGTGCAGCCAAGCAAGTGTAAGTACGCGCGTAAGAATGTGCAATACCTAGGCTACATGGTTGGTAGTGGCATGATGCGGCCGGTAGAGGCCAAAGTAAAAACTATTAAAGAGCACCCCGTACCTCAAACGAAAAAGCAAGTGCGTGCTTTTCTCGGATTAACGGGTTACTACAGGAAATTTATTCCCGATTATGCGGGTATATCAGCGCCATTAACGGACTTATTGCGAGGTCGCGAACGGCAAGGCAGGGTAACGTGGACGCCAGCATGCGAGATGGCATTCGAGAAATTGAGGAACGCTCTCTGTCACGAACCCGTCCTTCACGCGCCCGATTTTAATAAGGACTTTATAGTGCAGTGTGATGCGTCAAAAAGAGGTATTGGCATCATTTTGGCTCAGTATAATGATAGAGGAGAAGAAAAACCGGTGTTATACTTAAGTCGTAAATTCACAGATACGGAATTATTACGATGTACAACAGAACAGGAGTGCACAGCCATAATATGGGCTTTGCAGAAACTAAAGTACTATTTGGATGGAAATGCAAAAATTAAAGTGGAAACAGACCACAACCCATTAGTATGGCTAAATAATTGTTCAAGTAAGAACCCGAGATTGATGCGTTGGTCATTAATGATCCAAGCATACAATTTAGAAATTATTCATAAAAGGGGTAAGGATCACGTAAATGCTGATGCCTTAAGCCGTATGTTTTACTGATACATGGAACCTGAACTGAACTGGGAATGCGGAGGGCTACACTGAACCGAATCACTTGATTGCATTGTATAAAATCAAGACAAGAGAAAAATCACTGTATATATGTAACAAATTCTTGAAAGTGTATTGTTTGTGTATTCTGTTTGTTTCATGTGTGTCTTATGTATGTGCAATTATGGGTTCAAAGTGAAGCTCTGAAGACATTGTTGGTTCTGGGGGTATCAGGGAAAGTATCACATCATTTGATTGTGAATACTACGTATGTAATTGTAGCAGACTGTATGTAATTTAAGATTGTAGAAAATTGTATATATTAGAATGAAAGGAGGTACGTGAAGTAGGTTAGGCCAAGGTAGTATATAGGTTCTGTAGATAGGTTAGTTATTTATATTAGCTAGATTTTGATGAAAAAATTATGTTGTAAATATAGAGTAGGTTAGAGAGATCAATAGAGTGTGAGCCCAATGGCCAGGTAAATGGTATAATCATATCCAGATCCACAAATCTAGTTGCGGGACGAATTTTTTATTGTGGATATCTCCTGCATAAAAAATTCAAAATAGGGTATGGAGAAGTATGTAACGTATTGTAGGGCTACAGCTAGCAACCGCCGGGGCGCCACAAAGGTGCGACGGCAAAGGATTAGACGCCAGGGGCCAGGCAGGATGTGACACGCCGAGGTATTCTGAGAAATCCTAAGAGCTAGGGAAAGGGATGCCCAAAGTGCGGGACAGCGCATTTTTGCCGCGTGCCGCGTGACAAATTCTTGGAATCCATGGAAATGGATGTCCAAAAATGCCTGGCAAAGCGACAGCGCGGGCCGTGTGCAAAACCCAGTGACGTTTCAGGTCACGTGGGTGGTAGCTATATAAGAGCGAACGCAGAGCGCGGGGGCGGGGGTTTGTTGAGCTGAGTGGGAACCCTCGTGCGAAGGCACAAAACTTGCGCCCAGGGCGGTGCGGAGCCGAGCTAGGCTCGTGCGGCAACCCATGTGTTGGGACGCCGTTGTGGACTATATCCACGGGTGACAAGAGGTCGCCGGAGCTGTCTGCTGTGTGCGGGAGGCTCGCTGAGGAGTGGCGCGGGCCACGAGTCAGTTATTCATTTTAAGGATCGCTCCTGCGATCAGGGGAAAAGATCTGCCCAGGCTGAGTAACCGAAATTATTACTGCTTTGCATATTGTGAATAAACCTGTACATATTTATCATTGAAGCTCGTGTCTGTGATTGGCCTGTGTATTCCCGACCACACGAGAGTAGTAAAAAGCAGGTGGGAAAAGTAAAATCCAAGAAACTGCGAGACGCCCAAAAAGGATTCGCCAATATTACCGCATCGAATTGAGAGCACACCGCCGCTCACTATCTCACTGTGACTCCGGCCGCTGCGTGCCGAATGCCATTGCACGACGATACGAGCTCCATTCATCGCTGTATTCGTAGCATCTTGACTGATCCCCATGCGCGCCATTAGGACGTAGTATGAAATTGTCAGTGAAACGGTGCATTGACTTTCTGTGTGAGCGTTTTAGTTATCATGCACTATGAAGGAACTTGAAGCTTGTTCCTAGCTTTAACTGAGAACAAACACATGGAATCCACACGAAAGAGGATTATTACAACTGTAATTCAAAACTTTACCACTACAACAGGAAGGATCGAGTCTCTGTATAAATGTTTGGGTGCATTTACAATGTTTTTCTTAAACGATAGATTAACTAATGTCAATACAATAGTAACAGGATAGTTTCCGAACTTCACGCATTATGTATGTTGTATGTTTAGTACATTTCCAAATTAAAAGCACGTAACATATTTATTTTTTATGAAATGAAATAATCCAGAATCTAAATTTTTATGCATATGAAGTTCCTTGTACGTAAAAGTAACATTATGTAGCGTTCCTTGATTATGTTTTGCTTCGTCTGCATTAGAAAGTTCGAAAAAATCTTCTTTATTCGGTTCTGGCAGAGCTGTAGAGAAGGGCTCCGATGCACCGCAGAGGGTTCCCGGCACTGATTTTTTTAATATGTTGCGTCTGTGTGACGCACTGCATCTCCAAACCCCTAGGAGGGCGCTGAGCGCTTGCTTTTAAGGAGTAATCCTCCGTTAACATTTATTTAAGTAGCACTATAGGTAGTATACTACTTGACTGGGCTGCACTATTGTAAAGAAATGCTATTTTAGTACATTTCCAATAGGCAAGAGCAGAGTAGTAAATCAAGGGGTGGCTTCAGGAACATGTCCCGGGTCTAGGTACTTTCCTCTATTTTTTTTATTTAAGGTCCCATCAACATCTAGGTTATTAGCGACAACTATTGGAGTTAACGGTATGGTAACTCTGAAGATGAAACGAAATGGTGATGATAAGGGGTGAAAGGACGAATACAAATACAACCGTGCCCGAGGCGGGACTCCAACCCGCGACCCTTCGGTCCGAGATCACTACGACACTACAGTTTTCGCGATCTCGGCCACCGGGCCGGCACTTTCCTCTATTTTTCGCACCCGGAATCAGTGCTCATCGACTTGCACTCTCTAACAATCTTTTGCACTTTTCAATGCAAACAGTGTTAGATTGCATGCAACTTAAGTTACCTCCTCTACATTCTGATCCAACATCTTGTTTTCGTGGAGAGATTTCGTGAGATTGGTTTTAATAACATTACACATCCACACCTTGCCCCGTACCCCACCTCCGAACTTTGTAGATACTACCCGTACCCCTCCTCCGGACACGTTATATCGAAGCAGAGGGAGATCGATGAGGTGTGATGTTCCACGGCGGAGGCGGAGGCGGGGGCGCTCAGGGGTGCAACTCCTCATTTTCCTGGCAGTTGAACACGTCTGAACTAAAGGAACACCAGGGCGGTCGTTATTTTCGCATGGTTAAAATTTCTTCCATCTCCTCCTCATTATATATTCTCTGAAAGTTTGCAACTCTCATTTTTTCGTACATTTTCAATATAATGAGAGGAAGGTGAAATAAATTCCAATCTTACCCAAATTAAAAGCACCCTAAAGAACATATTTTCTCTGGGGAACTAGTGTAAGAGACTATTCATAAAAAATCCATGATGCGAATACGAATTGTTTTCTTAAGTTAAGAAAACGTTTAAACATCATAGAGCACTTTTGAGTGTTAATGATCCTAGGAAAAAAACCGAAACTGTGTCTCTCTTCGCAAAAACGTAAACTGGAGAATCTGAGGTAAAGGAGTCGAGGCAATCTATCACATTCTTTGCTCTTGCGGGAGATTGGCATGAAAAAAAACTGAATATCTTTGGAAGCGGTTCCTAGAACTAAAGGATGGGAATTTAGGTTCAAACGCTAGTAGCTAGCCTAGCGCATCGTTATACATTCAGGATAACTTGATGACGTGATTAATTCAATAGTGCACTGTATTTCGACTGTATATCTTGGTAAGACAAGGTCTTTAAGCCTTGAATGACCAATTTCGAGATGATGGGCTGATGAGGGGTGAAGGGACAATCACAAATACAACCATGCCCAAGCGGGACTCGAACCTGAAACCTCCTCGGCGCAGACGACGGCTGCCAAAACCGCCTGCGCCACGGAGTCGGCTGAAATTAATAAATTATTATTATTATTATTATTATTATTATTATTATTATTATTATTATTATTATTATTATTATTATTATTATTATTATTATTATTATTATTATTTTTATTATTATTATTATTATTATATGTGCCTTGTGAATATTCCCTTTACGTCTCTTACACATAATGAATCTTCACAAATGTGTCCTTTTCAGGACTTGGGAGGAATATACTACATTAAATATGTCAAAGACTCGTTTTTGTATAAAGAGATATATAAAGTTCACCCGTGCATTTAAACCAGCATAACACGTAAATAAAGAGTTCTAGACCCTTCGAACCAAGTTTTCGCAGTCGCCAAAAAAACCTCTAGATAAGACTTCTGTATTAATTTGAAGGGTCTTCAATGGATATTAATGTTCTGAAGATTTTCTCTTTCATGTTCTTCTATGAGATCAATACTGATGATAATGATTGTGAGAATGAATACATGGTTCTGTTCCAGTGTTCTTTAATTTGAAATGGCAGATCGCTCTTGTATCTTATTTTTTCAGTGAATTCATTCTGTATGTTCCTATTGGAAGAGACAATATGATCAATTAAGAGAATGACACTCTGTATCATTCCACAGAGAACGTTTGATGTAACAAACATTATTTAATGAAAGAGTGAACAAAGTCTCTAAAATACAATTCTCATTGGAGCCTAGATAAAATACAAAAATTACAATTACGTATGACTGAGACTGCCATTTGGTCGAACAACCACGCTAAGGAAAACAATAATTACTTACGATAGATTGATTTTTTCGTTTCTGGGCGCGTCAACTGCTTTGTTCATTAATCTCGTTAGTGTCGTGCATGTATTTTCTCTGGACATGGCGGTGATCTTCCTTCACTGGATGACGAGATCCAGCGCCGACCTACCGTCGGCTAGTGAGGTTTCCCTCTAACCAAGACTCTCCCACCTGCAGCGGGGCACCGCCCCAGTCGGGACAAGCTCTAAGCTCCCGACCAGTCTCCCGGAATACGTGGTAGAGTAGTGCATGTTTGTGTGTGTGTGTGTATGTGTGTAAGGGGAGAGGATAGGACAAGGAAGAGGAAGGAAAGATCGCGCGGTCCGTGGCCTGTTTGGTAGGGTACTGCTCCGGCATTCCCCTGGTGATGATCGGAGAAACCACGGAAAACTACCAAAAAGAGCAGCCGGACGCTAGAATTCTCCTCCAGGTAGCGACTGAATTCGACCCAGCTGAAAAGTTTCTGGGCGCGTCAGGACTCGAACCTAGGACCTCCCAGTCAGAGGCGCCGCAGTGACATCAGTTGATGCACTGCATACCGCTCCCGGTCCCGGTCCCAAAACTCGAGAAATTGGAGGAAGTCGACACCTCTAAGTATTCATTCTGCCTTCGCCTTTGACTTCGATAGTACAAGCCTCGAAGCCCCATCAGCGTGAAACTTCAATTCCCGGAGCGCGAGGCTGTGATACGCGCGCATGAGGACGCGTAGAGTATGAGACGGGCCGGGCGACGGCGCGCACGACCCTAGCGGCGGCGTGCGAAAACAGGCCTCTTTGGGCTGGGCGAGCGTGGGTGGCGACGGGAGATTTTCTCACCGCGCGCGGCGCTCGGGCATGTGAATGGACTGATTTCCGGCCTTCGCGAATACAGTGGGCCGAAACGACGAACGATCGACCATGGTAGCCCCACGAAACATCAAAAAGTCGAATTCTCTATCCAAACCTAGAGGTAGATTTGTATACTACTAGTCTTATCTCAATAAAGCGTTCAATTTTCAGGAGAAGAGTTACAATTTACTCTAACATAGTAATCAATTATTTACCGGAATTTTACAATAGGTAATCGTTTCATGCTATTGTTACTTCTCAGTGTGCGTCCTCGTTTTTCTTTCGCAATAATGCTCTCATTGCTCATCAAAATAATGGCAAACTCATACTTTCCTACAATATAGATATTAAATTTTAATTATCCAGCAACCTGTAACAGTATGTTTGCGAAAACCTGCTGATATGACCACAGTTTTAAGAGGTAACCTCTATTAGCGGACAATTTTTAAAACCGATTTCTTTTGCCGTAAGATAAGTGTAATAGTTTCTCTTTTAAGCGATCACCCAGCTTTGCGGTCAGCAGCCACATTTTGTAGGTTACTCTGAAGTCATAATTTCGTCGACTTTGCTTTTTTGTCGTCCTAGTCTTAAGGCTTTTTTGAGCCGCAAGACTAGGATGGCAAAAACGCAGGGTGCGAATTGACAGACTCCTACTTGAAAACTCAGAGAGAATCTATCGAAGAATTAATCAATAAAACGAAGAACATCTTCGCTTAAGCCACAGTCTGAATGTAACCTAAAAATGTTCTCGAGAATGTTTTTCCGGTCAGATTTTCTTGATTTGGATGTAGTAATTTAAATATTTCAAAGTGTGAAAATCGTAAACGGGGTAGTACTTAAAGATGGTTAATTGTATCTCTTTGAATTTCTGATTGAAATTCTTTTCCATCAGGGAACATCAAACTCTGTGAATCCAATCAATTCGAACCTTCAAAAAGCGGTGGAGATCACAGTTGATAAACTTTCTACCCTGCTATTCATTGTCAGATATCTTAAAACAGAGATTCGTAGGACTCTCCCTTGTTTTCTACATGTCATACAAGGATGTGGTAAATCATGAGGATTTCACCACTGAAACCGAAGAATCTCTAATAAAGTGGACGCATCTACTTGGAAGAGTAGAAATACTTTGGTATATTTTAGTAAATCGTGCATTTCTTTTACTTCGAATAGTTTTCCAATCTGCTGGTCATTCCGCCCATTTACGGAATTTAAATATGATTGTGTCGTAAAAATATCTGTACATTTTACAGACACGTTATTGCTTGCCATTGCCCTTGATATGGACTTACTTACACGTTGCGTAACTTTACGGATCAACAGGATCATAATTACAAGGGAAATATAAAAACAGTTGAATATAACGCGACATGTTCTGTTCTGGAGGTAATTATGAAAGGAAATTATGGGAGCGAAACACGAAAAGACAGATAAAAAGTATGATATTACAAACCGAGACAAGTTAATGTCCAGTTAATTGATAAATAAGTAAATTTGAATAATAAAAATTAAGTAAGAAATAAAATCTTGTATACACTACGGCATTATCTGGTTTTAATGATCGAGCGGCGACACAAATGTCCGAGGTCCTTAGCCCTTATATCGCCGTTCAATCTTTAGAACCATTACAACGCCCTTGGTTCATAAACCTACATCTACATTATTTTCAATAACTCTGCCTGTCCTTGCGGAAGAGGGTCAGGGGAGGGTTCGTTATCCATGAACAGTATGGGCAATGCTTCCTCTTTGTTCCCACCCACCACTGGACCGAACAAGGTGACATTCCTTCGAGTGCCAGAGCAGCTAGTTAGCTAGCAGGGAAGTGGCATGACTTCTCCCCCGATGCACACCCGCAGGGGCGCCCAATGACTACCTCACTCACCCTGGAGTTCAGTCGCAGACACAGTCTGAGTCGATTCTTTGTACCGGGAGAGGTGGCTCAGTGCATCAACTGATGTCACTGCAGTGCCTCTGACCGGGAGGTAATAAGTTCGAGTCCCGACAATGGCAAGATTTTCGACTCTACCTTTTCAGCTAGGTCGAATTTAGCCGCTGTCTGGAAGAGAATTCTAGCCTGCTCTGATCGGTTTTTTGCCGTGGTTTCTCCGATCAACACCAGGCGAATGCCGGAGCACTATCCTAACAAACGGGTTACGGACCGCGCGCGATCTTTCCTACCTCTTTCTTGTCTTATCCTCTACCCTTTAACACACTTACACTATCATGCACAACACTACCACAATGCCTGGAGACCGGTCGGGGACTTAGAAATAGATTGTCCCGGCTGAGGCGGTGCCCCGCTGGTGAGAGACACCTGGTTGAGGGAAAAAACTCTAGCCGACCGTAGATCGGAGCTCATCTCGCCATCAAGCGAGGGAAGAACACTGCCACCTCCATATGAAAACATGCACCAAATTTACGGAACTAATTACCATAAGTTGACGCGCTCGGAATCACTAACAATCAACCAACCGAATGCTTGTGGTGGATTAGATCCCGAACTCCCGTCTAGAAGAGACCGAGATCAAAGGTAGCGCATCGGGGAAGTACATACCTAACCGCCTTGAACCAGTAATCGCCGGGGTTTTGCATACCGAACACTTGTACGCAGTGAACTCCCAGCGACCAGGCGGCATGCGAGTGAGCATGCACATACCCTGCAACTCTCAGGTCAGCCATTCCCTTCGACTCAGGTCACCATGCACGGCAAACATGGGTGAGAGTTCAGCGTAAAGAGGACAACGAGAAAGAACAGAGACAGATATGAAATGAAGGAGGCATGAAATTGGGAGCAAAAGAATGAATGATGAAGAAAGGAACACATAAGTACCTTTTCTCCATCTTCCGGTTAGAAAATAAACCGACCCACCTCGACGAGTCACAGAATTGGGAATTTTTCCAATCAACATTTCACAGAAAACTCATTAATATGCTGCAGCATTTTCAGAATGCTAAGGATAAGATGGTACGGAAAACTTCTAATTTTTCGTTCATTTACCTTTAACATAGATGGGAAATTGATCGTAAATGTACACCAGATGGAATTTAAGAAAAGAGAACTGCCTTATTGTCAAATACTGTTAATTCTTTGTGATTCTTCTAAATTTCGTAAGTTAAAAGTCATTGATAAATTCGTGTATAATAAAACTACTGAAAGCCGCAGGCTATTTCAGTGTCAATATACATTTTTTCTATAAAAAATACGGGTAAATGATTTAGAATTGTATCAACATCGAAATTGAAACGTTTTAAACCCTCTTCCAAAAACAGAAATATTATTTAACAGAATCCGAACGTTATTTCAATGGTCGAATGCCTGGTTGGCTTGAGAGAAAAAAATCTTCCAGTGTATTTGTTTTATTTACTAGAGAATAAAATTATATCAGTCACCAAGTACAACGAAAGAAATAATGAATCCACAAGTCTATGGGATAATCTGAATCTAGAGTCATTCCCGATTTTTGACCTTTTCGCTCTACTGTGCGCCGCGGCGCGAGAACCACTTTTGCTGGCGTCCTCCACAAGCTTTGGCTGAAGATGTGAGATACACCTCCTCTCCCTAGAATATTGAGAGCCTTTTCAGAGCCTTGAGGAGAAAACGGAGTGGAAAGGCCCACCTTTGGTTTCGTGTGAAGCCCCAATTTAAATGTAAATGTTACTGTATTCAAAACAAAGAATGAACTATTTTCGCACTTCGCGATATTCTCAGTATCAATAAAGCTTAAGTATGGGAATTTTTTTGATTTTATTAAATAAAGAACGGAAATAGAAGGACTCTTAATATTCTAAGATGAACTATAAAAGCAATATGTATTTGGGAATATGAATTTACATCAAATGTAAGGTGTGTTTCAATTACATCTCTGAATGTAACATTACAGAAATATAACATCGGAGCCAAATAGCTTTAAAGATTGACGCTGTGCACGTCGGAGGAATTAGTTATGTGCTAGCAATAAAATCACTAATATATGATTATTCGCGCCAATTATTGAATTATCAACCCCAATTTTGCCATGTGTAAGTATTGCAGTCAATGTTTGAGTTTAAATACAACGTTAATCGGTGTAAATATAGAATGGAATTAGTTTAGTAAAATTATTTCTAGTGTTCCAGATAATACGAGAATATCAATAAGAAAAAAACGTCAGGTTTGTAGCTTAATTTCTATGTATTCAAAAGACGGAATATTCGATGGCGTTTCAGGTCTGGGTGTTAATTTGTTTTCTTTTACTTAAAAAGGTTTGATCGCTTTCTGTAGCGCAATCCTCCTGAAGTAGAAAGCTCTCTCTGAATGAATCCAGGCAAGCTTTGAGAAATTATATTTATTTCTCTCTGTAATGTGCTTCTAATACTGTTGCAATTGTGATTGAATCCTGTATTTTTTTTTGCAGGTGGAAGAAGAAGTGTCGTTTGTTTCTGGCAGGTCTTTACAGGTTTGGATTTCATGCACTGCGTTTGGAAATAATTTTTCAAGTGATGGCTGAGAAGAGTTTGCAGGACAGAAATTGCAAGAATATATTGCAAAATAGTTACTAATAATACGAGAAAATAAATACTTTTGCAGCATTACTATTTTCCTTTTTGCAGATCAATATTTTCATCTAGAAGTTTGTTTTTATGCGAAAAAGCAGGATTTTAACTGTACACCGTTCTAAGTCGTACGTAAGTCGCTTCGTCTGGGCGAGGATGCGGCGGGAGTAGCCCTGCAGAGAGCCATACTCTGATTAGTAGAGGTGGGAAAAATATGTAGTATGAAACGTCAAAATATGTACATAAATATGTAATGAAAACAGAATTTGTATTAAATACGTAAAATCGGATATAATATGTAATATTGAAATTCCCTAATTATAAAACACCTTTACATAATAGAAAATTACATTTACAAAAAAAATTTAATTTTTTTAAAAAAATAATATAATTGTCTTAAAAATCATTTGGAGAGCACAAGTTGATGCATACTTTTCACCATTAAACTTTTCCGTCAGTAGTAGAAACTTCACCTGTTTCTATCTATGTCCGAAGTTTTACAGCCTGACTAGACACAATTAAATATACTACGACACAATTCATCGTACAAACGGGCGATATCTACGACCAGCAAACAACCACTACAACATGAAGAACTCTCATTGAATGTTAAACTTCAGCGATCGCCAATATTTCTCCGAAATTAAGGTTAAAGGTCAATATCCGCGGCGTCAGTGGTACTTTTCACACCGATAAGTGAAAATAATATGTAATTGACGTGTACTGTACTTCCCGCCATTGAGATAACTGAAACAGGCGCGCCGGACTGAGAGAACAGCACGCGACTTCATATAAGGTACCCGTAGTAGTCAGCACTCAGGTTTAATATAGGGAAAAAATTCTGATATTCTTCAAAATACTTTTCATAAAAAGATAAGTGAGGAAATTGATAGAATAAAAAAACTTTTGTGGAAATACCAAAATACAGAAGTACTGAGTATGTAAAAATATGTAAAGAAAAATGGATGTTGTGTTAGGACGGCGACGATTCGCCAAGATTACAAATTTGAGATAGAGAAAATATATATTACATAAAAATTCGGTCTCTACAGATCAGGGTTATCCCCTCAGCTCATCAACATACGAACATGAATACAGAAGAAAATACAGAGTGATTGGGTCTCGCCCATGAGAGACTCTGATCCCTTAGCGTTCGAGTCACAGACGCTCATGCTCGATCACACAAGTAGATCGGAAAGGGCAACTCTGTGACCTTTTCCGAGAGTGTGTTAGCCCTTCCGTCCCGGTAAACACTGTAAAGACACGGCTTCACTCTCATTTCACGCGATTTGGACCACACCTTTTCGGAATACCGTTGATCCCAATTTTTGTTACGGTTGTGGAAGAAAAGTATCTAAAACATTTTTATTAGCTTCTTAACTTCCTATTTCAATTTTGTTTCGTTTTCATCGTTTTCATTTTTGTTTCTTACATTCTTGGGTCTGAACAATGATACTTAAATCCTTCATATTTTAAAATAACTATAAATGGCTCATGCCCTAGGTGAAGGAATAGACTCACAACCATGAGAACATTGAGAAGAGCTACGCGAATCCGCGAACGATTTCGCGTCTTGTAACTTACAGTACGTCTCGTAACCTATAGTGCTTTTAGGGTGCACTTGTCACTGCGCATATCCAACATTGCGACAAGGCTCTGACATTGTATCTTCGCTATCAACATAAAGCTTTAAACGGCGCAACTCATCATTTTTAATGCATTTTATGCTAAAATTCCTCGCAAAGATATTCACACACTTTCACTTCAATATGGTGTAATTGAATAATTTTTAAATCTATGTCTTCACTGACATAAACTTCACACAAGCAAGTCCATTATCACAAAACTGGACCTGAAGTTCGGTCACACATTCAAATTACGAGACAAGGACTCTCTCATTCCCGCAAGATACCGTCTGTCGTTCTACATTTTCGCTCTTTGATCTCGCGCCCTCGGAATTCGCTTCGTACAGAGGATAGGTTAAAGGATAAGACCGCAATAAATTTCCATCCTGAATTCCCGCAAGCTAGGGAATATAAAACTAACATCACATGCCCTCCACCCAGATTGATTAAAGAATAATTCTTATTTACAATATTACTCATAAGCAAATCCTAATTAATCATTTGTTCGAATTTTGGAGTATGTTCCACAGTTAAATCTTTCAAGCGTTGGTAATCAGCAGGCCAGAATTTGTATGCAGTTCAACGATTGATTGATTGATTGATTGATTTTTTCGGTTTCCGGGTGCGTCAATTGCTTCGGTCATTAGTCCCGTTAGTGTAGTGCATGTTTTTTCTCGGGAGATGGCGGTGATCTTCCCTCGCTGGATGGCGAGATCCGGCGCCGACCTACCGTCGGCTAGTGGGGTTTCCCCCTAACCAGGACTCTCCCATCAGCGGGGCACCGCCCCAGTCGGGACAAGCTCTAAGCTCCCGACTGGTCTCCCGGAATATGTGGTAGTGTGGTGCATGTCAGTGTAAGTGTATGTGTAAGATGAGAGGATAGGACAAGGAGGAGGAAGGAAAGATCGCGCGCGGTCCGTGGCCCGTTTGGTAGGGTACTGCTCCGGCATTCGCCTGGTGTTGATCGGAGAAACCACGGAAAACTACCAATCAGAGCAGCCGGCCGCTAGAATTCTCCTCCAGACAGCGACTGAATTCGACCTAGCTGAAAAGCTAGTGCCGAAAATCCTGCCGCCGTCAGGGCTCGAACCTAAGACCTCCCGGTCAGAGGCGCTGCAGTGACATCAGGTGATACACTGAGCTACCGCTACCGGTCAGTTCAACGAGATAGAATATTACCACAATTAGTTATACATTGTTAGTTCGTTAGTCACGGTGAAACTTATGTCATATGTTTCGAATTATGCTATTTTGAAGTGATTTAAAACAATTTGATAATCCGTATTTCCAAAAACTATGACTAACTACCGACTAACTACGACTAAAAACCTATGACTAACAACCGAATAACTTTTCTTGTACTGTGTCATTATTCACGACACAACAAACTTCATAGGACATGAAGGCTACAATTATACATTTACTCCTAGTAGACCCGCCGTTTAATAGATAAAAGACTTTCTCGCGAGTATGAGTTTGTTCCAAGTCCTGCTTTGGACATGGTTGTCAAGTATCCTGTTGTTAAAACGTTCTCCCTCGTTTCGACATTCATTCGCTAGGACACTGCATTGAAGAAATTTGATTTACTCGTCTGAGATAACGTGCAATTAATAATCCCGGCCGATATTTCGCAATCGCATGGGCAGAAAATTCAGCGAAGACTCCCTTAATACTTAAGGGTGCGGCAGGTTGGGTAGAGCTTCTGTTCAGGGGTGCTTGAGCCAGCTTAAGTGCATAAAGTCCACATCAACTCGCGTCTATGTGCGACGGACATGCGCATATTCCCATTTTACTGCGCGTATATTCTTCACGCACGTTCAAGCAATAAGTTGACAACGTTTTATCGCAATCGAATGCACGGTATGGCAGCGCATAAAATACATTTTTGCATATTTCAGAATCATTTTACATACAATACGTTCCATACAATAGTACTTTAAAACTATTCTTGAATGATTGGGATTACTTTCTGTGCTGTTTAAAGTGGGAAATTGGGTAGAAATGAACAGATTTGTATATAACACCATAGAACTTTATAAGGTTCATTATAGACTCAATTGTTCCTTCAAATGTTGAACCGCATTTTAGTCAGTACAAAACAATATTACGAGATAAAAAGGACAGTTTCACATTTGATCATTGAAAACACTGTTTTGTAAATGGCCAATTATTAGAAAAAGATTAAGGAACTTATTTTTAGCAAAAAAATATGTTTTATTTTAGAATACGATTAAATCTTATTCTACAGCTCATATTGAAATTAAGTTTTCTACAAATCTTCTAGTGTTAAAATTAAAGACTTAACCATATTTTTTGGTTGCGAGACGAGACTACAAGATCACGTATGCAAAACATATGAAACTTATTTTTTGTGGATTTTTAATTTGATTTATTTTACTGGTTGCCTTCTTTTTGCTTTATAATTTCGAGTACGAGGAAGAAGCGTTATGTTTTCCACAGTGAACTTCGAGGGTCTCTTCCTGCTCTCACAAAAATTTTAACTAGCCAACAGTCAAGGAACTGAACAACTAACTAAACAACAACAATTCAGGTACCAAACCGTATGCTTCAGCTTGGAGGGATGTACAGTGCCTGGCGAAATTAATAAGGTATGAAACAGAATTTTTATTGTGAATGTGTTTATTATGACTTATTTCACTGCGAAGGGAAGCAATACAACCCTTCTTTCGCTATGTGATATCTTTTTGTGATAATGTGATTTCTCCATATCTACAAGGTTCTTTCTTGTTTATCAAGTATACAAGAACATAATAGCTTGTGGTTGAACTTCTAACAAGTTTTAAGTTAAAATTTTCAAAGTACCCAAACTCAAATGCTAATATAACCTACGCACGTGATCTCACGCTCCGAAAATTTGCCTCCTCTCTTTATTGGTACATAGTCCAGTTGTGAATAAAAGTAGTAGTAAGCTGTGCCGGCGACATTTGATAACAATACATTTTCGCTCAATTGAAATCTATTTACATCAGCAAACGAGCTACAAATTTGATATAATAGAACTACCGATTAAATATCATTTCACGGCTAAACGTTGTTTATAGGGAACTATGACGAAAAAAATTCTCTCCAACGATTCGCCAACCTGCCGAGTCAAAAACGCCAGAGCCATACGAGAAAATGGAGAAATACACAAACACCCTCCAATTTCATCCCGGATGACAGTATTCATTTTATATTCCCCGAGGGGAATATTGGCAAAAGGTGATTTTCATTCGACGGCATCATCAGCACATGGTGATTCGCATCACCGCATTACTTGTTTTCATGACAAACTCGCTACCATTAAATTCAAATGGCTCCCAGGGCGCGGTCAAATACCGGATCAACACTGTAAATCACGAGACCACACACGCAGCAAAGCCGTGTCCGCGTTCACAAAATGTTAGCATACAGATTCTATAAAAACTTCGAGACAAAATGTAGGGAACGGACACATACTGAAAGAAGGAGAACTTTTTTTTCGACCACAACCGGTAGTATTACATTACAGGCCTCACGACACACGTTTCGTGGACTCCTTTTTCACTGTACTCCTAAACTAGTAGCAGATAAACATTAATAAGCAAAATCATAATAATTTTTTTTTATTTTACAATAGTTGACTTTTAATGGTTTTCATGCTTAATTCATGATAACTTGGTATAGTTGAACACGGCAAATACAAACTTAAGGGTCTTCCTTTTGTTGCTTTTCCCAACCTTACAGCTTATTTTTCTAATTATGGTTTATCAATTTCTTTACAATTGCAGTAGATGTATAGAATTTAATCAAATGAAAATTTGTACGAATAAAATCTCGTTGTTGTGATCAATATTTGTGTCTTTTGATTACTGCTATACGTAGGTTTACCCTCAATGAAAATAAATCAGTGAAAATATCACTGAAACAATAGGAATAACTTCTTGCATGGAAGTGGTGAATGTCTCATTCCTTTTTCTGCGATTATAATATTTATTTTTCTGCATTGATGGAAAGGCTTAAACACACCTTTATTATTTCCAACTGTGGCGCTCTTCGTTTATACCTCGTCCGTCAGAGCCTGGGATGTCGGAGCTGTCTGATAAAAGAAAGTGGAATCTCGCTAGGGCAGGGTATTATCGGAACCTCCTCCTCGCTTTCAAAAGAAAGATTTGATTCACCGACCCACTTGATGTTTTTTCTATAATGAAAGCATACAAAATAATCATAAAATAAATGATTGCACATAAATGACTTGATAATAATCACATATAGACAGAATACGAACAAAAAGTTTGAAGAAATGATTAATTAGGTTATGTATTATTACTTTTTTGTGCTATTATAATTTTCAGTTTTTAGAGATACAAATAAGTATTAGACGTTCTGAATCTTTATAAAAGAAAATAATTACAACTTCATTTTTATTTTTTGTTATCAATACAATCTTTATTATTACATTGATCAGTTGTCGGTGCAAATTCAGTTAATGAGCCCAATCATCATTGGTCCCCTTCAAAATGTCATCGACCCCGACAGGGCGTAACCGATCCCGTCCGGAAACGCTGATTTAGGCGGACACGTTCTTTACACACCAGCAGCGTGGCATGCACAAGAGGATTTTCCGCCGATTGAGCGCTCGCCCGCGTTAGAGCACCGGTTGCTGCGCGGACAGGGTTCGTGCCTTGTCCACTTTAGCGAGAAGCAGCGCAGGGGGCGGACGGGCGCCCCATCGACAGGGCCGTCGGAGCCCCAGGGCAGCGCACTGCGTCATCCGGCGGGCGGCGAGATCCGCTGCAGCGGCCCGGCGATTGAAACAAACGGCCGCTGCTGCCGGTGCACCTGCCCGCGCCTCGCCACGCACCCACGCCTGCACCCCTGACCCTACTTCCGCAGCACCCCGCACCACCGACTAACTGACCCGCTCCGGCTCCGCTCCGCTCTGCTCCGCCCGCCTCCTCCTTCGTACAGTCTCTCCCCCCTGCTTCCGCACCCAGCCACGCTCCCGCTCCCGCCCAAGCTTCTACCACCCCGCCACCATCCTCCGCCTCCACACCCGCCACCTCCAGCTCCGCATCCGCTCCCACAAGCCTCCGGCTGCGCTTCCATCCCTCGCCACCAAACCATTTCGACCCCGCGCTTCCACCTCCACCCCTACATCCTCCCACATGCCTCCCGCTCCGTCTCTGCACCCACGCTCCGCCCCCACGCCCCGCCTCCATGCTCCGCCTCCATGCTCCGTAATCACGCTCAGCCTCCACGCTCCGCCCCCACGCTCCGCCCCCACGCTCCGCCCCCACGCTCCGCCCCCACGCTCCGCCCCCACGCTCCGACCCCACGCTCCGACCCCACGCCTCGACCCCACGCCGACCCCACGCCTGACCCCACGCCTGACCCCACGCCCGACCCCACGCCCGACCCCACGCCCGACCCCACGCCCGGACCCCCACGCTCCGACCCCACGCCCTCGACCCCACGCCCGACCCCACGCTCCGCCATCACGCGCTCCGCCATCACGCTCCGCCAACACGCTCCGCCACCACGCTCCTCGACCCCACGCTCCACCCCACGCCCGACCCCACGCCCGACCCCACGCTCCGACCCCACGCTCCACCCCACGTCGACCCCACGCCTCCGACCCCCACGCTCCGACCCCACGCCCGACCCCACGCTCCGACCCCACGCTCCGACCCCACGCCCGACCCCACGCTCCGACCCCACGCCCGACCCCACGCCCGACCCCACGCTCCGACCCCACGCCTGACCCCACGACCCCACGCTCCGACCCCACGCTCCGACCCCACGCTCCGACCCCACGCTCCGACCCCACGCTCCGACCCCACGCTCCGACCCCACGCTCCGCCCTCACGCTCCGCCCCCACGCTCCGCCCCCACGCTCCGCCATCACGCTCTGCCATCACGCTCCGCCACGCTCCGCCACCACGCTCCGCCACCACACCTCCCCATCCGCATCTGGTGCTATAAACCTCTAACTCCATCCCTGGCACCACACCCATTTCCACCACCACCGACCCCGCCCCCTCAAACCTCCGGCACCGCCTCCGACTGTTCCCCCAACTCTACTCTCTCTATATGAAGATCTGCTGCTAGCGGGAGGCGGTCAGGCGAGCCCTCTCACATATCACGGGCCGCAAACTTGTCACTTTCACAATATGCAGGCGTTCCAAAAATATCACTATTTCTTTTCGATTTTTAACCCTAATATTTTATCATTTAGTGAACCAACAATAATATAATTTTCTTTTTTTATGAATGAAGTGTCTTTTCCGCATTTATTGAATTTTATTTCCTTCCTCAAAAATGTAGAGACATTTAATCCTATAGCTTATAGCTGTCTACTGCCAGAGATCTAACGATTTCAGTCATAATTTCTCAATTTGTTGCAATACTTTTTCCGTTCTACTGACCAGGTGGCAAAAGGGAGAGCAGTGGTCACGATGTCGTCTAGTCAGCTATCAAACGTAGGTAACACTATGACAATGAAAAGTATCCCAATTTACCTGTGTGGCATCATTCAGACCCAATTATTTGTGTGGAAAAACATAAATCCGAATCAACCAAAAGACATAGTGGTCTGTAGGTCCCGTCTCGTAGATTTACTGCATGTAAAAGATCAAGCCTTAAAAAAGCCTCTGAACTAAATTCAAGTTGCCTGTTTCGTAGCACGAGATGATATTTTCTTTCTCCGCTAGATGGCGAAAGGCTCGTGCCGAAATTTGTGCGGTCAGACGGAAGGGAGGGTCTGATGGCCCGACTCTCGCTACGTAAAAAATAAGGCATTAACTAGCTAAAGGTTCGGTTTTTACTTTTATGATCATAATTCATACATTTTCACGTAATCAATATCTCGTAGTTTACTGATTTGAATGTTAGTTATGGCAATAATATTATTTTGGACTATGAAAGAATGAACTTCCATCGACAATCATTTCACAATTTCCAAAACTCTAAATTCTCAAAAACATTGAAATGCAAAAAAAAAATGGACTTCCTATGAAGTATCCCACCAAAGTAAATTACAATATCTTAAAGATTTGGCACTCCAAGACATTAATTCTGATGTGTGAACCAAGTTAGTGTGATCTGTTCGAACGGTGCATGACACACGCATTCATTCATCCACACTCACATAAACAGACATCGTAAATACGAGTCCGTCTGAGGGGCTCTCAAAAGGAAATTTACTTTCGAAATCTAGACCTTGGAATGTTGTTCGAATCGAATACTATTTCTCTTGCAAATAGCAGAGGAAAAGTAAAAAGTCGCACAAACACACTCTTTATCCTACTTCTATAAATAATGTGCATAATTGACTAAATTTAATTTTATTGTGTGTGTAATCAGGTTTACAATAGTATAAAATCATATTCCTTTTCTACAGTTATTATCTAAATAATCTCTTTCTATAGATCATTTTTCTTTTATACTAATTGTTATAATATCATTAATCAAATTGAAAATCTAATAAATATAAAATGCTATCGAGAGGGAATAGTGGATGTGATATTCCACGTTTCGTAAGAAAATGCAATACGATACTACTGTTTACATAAAACGAGCTGCACTTTCCATAACATGAGAGTGAAATATTGAAATACTGTTGGCATTTGAAGCATGTTCTTCAATCCACTTGTAATTCAGACAGGTCTACTTATTATCCTTCACAACAGCCGATCTCTATTCCGCCCAAAATGCCATTACGATCGCCTCCATCGTTCCGGCTGCGTATCAGTTTTCCCGCCAACTCGATCCTGTCCTTTCCTGCCACCGGGCGCGCGTCGAGCGCCCGCGGCGAACTAGCGGCAAAGTTCGCCCATAAATTTCAGGTGCAGAAGAAGACAGGCGGGCGGGCGGGCGCAATTCGGAAGCTCTCCCGGGGCGCTGTCAGCGCCGACTCGCGCCCCGACGCGCCCCGACGCCCACGCCCACGGCGACCGCGCAGAAAAACAGCCCTCGCTGCCAGGCTCGCCAACTGCTGCGCTACGAATCCCTCCCTCCCTCACGACAGGAGACTCGTGAGAAATAAAAAATGTACGTTGGTCGTAAATAATTTATCAAAAACGCACACTCCAAAGAACGATTTTATTTGTGGACGACTGTATGTTGTACCGAGTATTTAAATCAAACAAAATTAATATTTTACAAAAATACGTAGCTGCTCAGTAATATTTTGGTAACATCTTCCTTCCAGGAGTATAATTCAGTAAGTTCCGTAGTATTCCGTCTATGTCTTACAGTGGGAGAATAAAATAACTCTAGTGCTATGAAAGATATGGAAACCATTCCACAATTTAATGCGCCGGTTAAAGAAAATGTGTGGTAAATACGAAAGAATGGACTTGCAAGCAGTCCGCGAAGCCATAACGTAGCTTTATATCTTCTGATTAAACAAAGTTGCACAACCAATGGTAGAGGTCGATGTTTCCTAGCTATAACATTGCTTTTGCCAAGGCTACATAGAGGCAGTTAAAATTTGTGAAATATAAATTGTGTGGTTCAGGGGATGTTATTTTTGGGTGGAAGATATTGTGGTAAGTATTTTTCAACTCACAAGCTGACAATGAATGTTTAATATTCATTTATTGGTGATTTCTTCTGTAAATAAATTATGTTAAATATTTTGATAATTATATTAAAGTAATGTAATTTGCTAGTTTCAGGACAGAAACGTCAATATCACAAATGTCATAAAATGGACAACCCTGCATAAAACGGAAACCTCCCTAAACCGGAATTTTTTGTGTCCCAATCAATTCCGGTATAGATTTTACTGTATCATAGCAACATTAGGAATGAATTATAGGACTTGTTACCCGGATTTACAGCATAGCAGTCTGTTGTCGTGTCATCCATTGCACTCAAGTTCAAATCCAGTCCGAGTATGTTTTCTTTAAAGTTTTTGTAACACTAGGTCACTATACTTAAATTCAACCACAGAAAGCAATTTTCATTGGTTCAAATTAAATAAACCTCTTGCGCTTTGTTTGAAGATGTTTTCAAGTGAAGAGGCTGAAGATTTAGTAGGATAGAAATTGCAATATTACAATAGAAGATAATCGATAACATTAATTCGAGAATGTATATGCTGTAATATGTAAAAAATGTAGCACTATCAGTTTTTTTCTCGTACACATAGTACTGAGAAAGTATTGTACGAGTAACGCTGCATCACTGGATTGGATTAAAGCTATGCTGATAATTCTGTTTATTTATTATTTATTGTTTGGGGTCTCTTCATCTTTTAAGGTCATTGAGGTTCACGAGTGATATTGATAATAGCGTTAATGATGATGGAGCAATGGGAAAATGAGAAGCATGAAAATCTACCCAGAGCTCCCTTGACCACAATGGTACCTCGATTGGCCGAGAATCCTAGTTTGATAAAAATTATCCTTACTAGGTTCGCGAACCGCACTCATTATAGTGGGCTTCTTCAGGGAAATACTATAGGCCACCTGACTACAGTATAGACTACAGATACTAACAACCACAAGACTAGATTACCAACTAAAGAACGAAACTACAGACTGCAGGTGTAGATCACCGACAGAAACTTTAGGCGCATCAATGTCATCCATGAGGCGCCCCACCCCGTGACTCCACCCGAGGCATAATTTCCTTTTTTACTACCACTTGCCCTCCGCGTCCATGCGGCGTCTTGCAACGATCCTTCTGGGGTACAGAAAAAAATAGGATCGGCGACGCGCGAGATAATAAAGAGGGAGACCCCATCAAAGATGACCATCTGCTACCTAAATTTTATGACGTTAGAAGACAAGTCGAAGACGAGAAACAAACATACATAGGAAATCTCTAACCTTGGGGAGAAACGTGTAAGTTGGCAAACCTTCCACCCGCTAGCTTGGCTTCCTCCGCAGTGTTTTGCAGCGACCTCGCGCGAGGTCCCGAAAAAGCAACGAGCTGTCTGGGCGCTTCTCACTGTAAATGGACGGAGGGCCAGATGCTGTAACACAAGACGCGCTCCCCGTGGCAGACCCTCTCCAATGGCCTCAGGCAAACAAAATCGTCTGCGGTTGTACGCTGGCAAAGCAAATGCTGACTGCTTTTTATAAATCTCGCAAGGTCGAAAGCAGACCTAACATAGGGAAAGCAAGGGAGTGGAAGTTTTTTGTCCCTGCGAATATTTTGAGAATTTGTAAATAAATTGTGTGTGTGTGTGTGTGTGTGTGTGTGTGTGTGTGCCGTGTGGATAAACACACTGATATTCAACTGCGCAATTCCTCTGAACTGCACAATTCATCATCGTACCAATGATATAGATGATGAGTGTAATACGAAAGAGAAAAGAAAGGGTAAAGCCGAATAAGGTGATGAAAAGTACCCCCCAACCAAATCGATAATCGCGATGATCATATGAAAGAGAATAAAGAATGCCATAGATTCAAAAAAATCAGCCTCCCAGGGCGATCTGTTGCAGAGATATGACGATAAAGGTGTTTTTCATGTTTTATTTTTTCTCAACTTCTATTGCATGTATCAGGCTGAAAAAAATGCAGAGGTGGGAGAAAGTAGTTGAATTTTAAGGTAATTTTTGTCAACCAGTTTTGACGCCAAATTCATAGAGATTTTTTTTTTTAATTTTGAAATTTATTTTTGACATGATAACGAAGTAATGTCTCAGTTTTCTCCTAGAATGTTTCTTATAACATTCTATAATTATATTTTTCATATTTTTAAACAATGTGGATGATAGTGAAAAAAACTTTTAACCAATTTTAACAGTTTAAAAAATTGAAATTCGCGCCAAAATGTGATAGGAAAACACATTTTGAATTGAATTGAATGTGCCTTATTTTACGTGGCGAGACTCAGGCCATGAGGCCTGCTCTCTCACCACGCAAATTTCGCTACGGTCCTTTCACCAACCATGGGAGAAAGAAGGTATTACTTGGGCGACGAAACAGGCAATTTGAATTTAGCTCAGAGGCATCATTTAGGTTTGAGGATCTTTTACATGCAGTAATCTACTATAATGGGACTGCCGGCTTTACTTCCCCTCCGAAGAAAAGCGTACGAAGGATTTTTTCGCCTTTAAAAATCCACGGCTTCGATGGGGTTCGAACCCGCAAACTTGGATATAACAGTCCGATACACTTAGCGTTACGCCATCGCCGCCACCATTTTAACCGAAAACACAGATATAACAACAACATATAACTCGAAATTTGATTGATGTTACATGGATTATGCACCAAACTCAATCGGAATATCCTTGATGGAAAGAAATGGGTGGCCTCTTGTGCATCCGACTTCAGCCAATGTGTTTCAGGTACCAGGTACCAGTTTGCGTCATATTATTGACGGGAATTTTAAATGTCAAAATTATCAAGTTATTGAAACAAAAGCACTTTTTTTTAAACTTACATGTTTTGAAAATTGCATCCTTTGAAAATTGTCACTTTATGCCACTTACAGAATATATCTCAACACTGCTTGCTCTCCATGCAACATGGCGGCCGACGTCTTGTCTCGCCATATATTTGTTATCCAATATCTCCTTTCACTCTGGACTCTTACTCAAGAAAGTACCTCACTCCCATTCTCATCCGACACTCCGTTCACAAACGACAAACCGATTTTCTTCTGTGGTTCACATTATTTGCATTTCTAGTCATGCACAAAACTTAAGTCTACCACCCTTACGATTCTCCACAATTTTAATATAAAATATGATCCGATGTTTTTAAACGTTTTGAATAACGAAAAGAATAATAAATTCATTCATATCCGAAAGAGTAAGCCGGCTTAGATAGTTGGGATCATTGTGATAGGGTCTTTTCGTTCTTATTTCTTTTACTTCATATTCTCGATGGATTTACAAAGTTCAGCAAATATTCGACTTTATAATAGTAATAATTTAGTTGCTTTTAGGCTAAATTCTAACTTAATCTAATTTACGCTAACACTAAATTACTACATTTAGCGATGTCGTGGGGGGGGGGGAGGATGGATGGATGGGTCTGGCACCACGTGCGGGGAAGTGGAAGGACGGTGGGGGCAGAAGGTGCTCTCTGGACCGTTCCCTATTCTCTTAATGGCTTAAGGCGGATGAGATGGAGCAATAAGAACAGGGACGACCCCAGTCATGGCAAACATCAGTTTATTGAGGTGGTATACTTACATACACCTGACAGGCACGTGATGTAGCCCAGCCTCGCCAAGGGCTGTTCTCCGGAAGAGACACTTTGCAGCGGCCATCAGACGACACAAGAAGTGCACAGCGGTCAGGGGAGAGGGCGGGAAGCTGCTAGCAGGACCCCGGAAGGTCGATCTGAACTAGCGTGGTGGAGGAGTATCGGCAGGGCCAGTTAGGGCCGATCTGAACCGACAGAAGGGTGAAGGGAGGTCGGCAGGGCCAGTTTGGTCTGATGTGAACCGACTAGGGGTGAAGGGACGTCGGCAGGGTCACTTTGGGCTGATATGATCCAACTAGGGGGGAAAGGGAGGTCGGCAGGGTCAGTTTGAGCCGATCTGAACCGACAGAGGAGTGGAAGATCCGTGCACACGGGCGACGAGCTCACGAGTAGCATTCGTCCCCCCGCTAAGCGGAGGTCAAGCTGTTATATAGGCCTTTACTGCTGAGACACTCTTTCCGAGGCGGAGCTACGCAACATGCTTACGCGGGTGCCAGCTGTCTGCGGCCACGCGACAGCGAGGGAGGACACACAGCACCTCAACTGGTTTGTTCTAGATTGCTCAATGTGTTCAATAACGCGTGTTTATTCGAGTTAGGCGTTCTGTACATTGACCCAGTTTGAGATTTCTGCTTTGGTTGTTAAATAAGTTTGGAGGTTTGAAAGAAAGTTATTCACGAAAATAGGTTATAAGGTAATGGATTGGTTTGGTGTTTCATTCCGTGTGTAGTTGCTTGTTGGTGATGAACCAGAGGACTTGAGTGAACCTTAAGAATTTGTTTTGAATGACTTGTAATTTGTCACAGGAGGAGGGGTCTGTCGATGTATTCTTATCGTTCGTGGCCCGACGACTCGTGGGTTCCTATCCCACCTCCAGCATGATGGTGCTTCAGATGTGTTGGTAAGATGAGTTCCCAAACCAGCATGCTCCTCCTTTTAACCTAATTCCTTCCCTTCCATCTACACTGACACCCTAGAATTGGCAATGAATGCCTTTTTTAGAGTATGGAATAACTTGCGTTGGAGTCATTATAAGGTTCACAGGTTCACGCAGCACCCCAAAAATTGAACAAAAAAGAATTATAACTTCGTTATTACAATCTCATTAATAGTATTACTCTTTTCTGCTCCTCTTTTTATAATTTCCATACCAGAATTACTTTGACGAACCGATGCAGCTACATCGCTGTTCACGTTTTTGAAACAACACCTCGCTCAGACCTCGTTTCATAAGGAACAATGGGTACCACGTGACTTCGCTTGTGTGACCACGTGTTTTCATTGGGCGCTTTCGTCGGATCATGTTCACACTTACACAGTGAACTCCGCTTGGCGCAGCACTATCAGGCTATCGAGTCACCCAACTCCGAGACACAGTCTGTCACGCCCGTCGATAAACCGAAACAGGACCTCGATTCGGTAATCCCAAACGAAAGTTTCGCATCTGATGTGGATGGTGAGGGCCGACTTAAATCAGTGTAAAAAATGTGTTTTACATCTCGGATTTGAATAGTGCTTCAGTTCTTGAGTCCATGCATCCTGGTGTTCAATTAATTAAGTAGCTCAGTCTGGATCACCCTGTTCTGTAAATTGAAACAACTATGAAATCAGCAAAACGAGAGTTTCGTCAACGATTCAATGCTAATATTTATTCGAAATACAAGTTGCTCTGTGGATGTAAGGAAAAAATGCACCATTTTTTTCTTGTGTGTTATTTTACAAGGAGGGAAATGTGTGGACGAAGACCGGTTATAATGAGGTGAACCATTTCAGTGAGAAAAGCATAAAAAAATCTCCATAAAGCAGTAATGTTGAACTAGCTTTACTGTGACGCGTGAATATTGCTACTCAGCTTGACGGCATTTCACGTCTCTGTAAAACGACAACGAAGTGCGTAAGAGCAGACATATCCTGGACACTCTTATAAACTGCAAATTTTGGGGTGCATTTGAGCTTGCGTTGCGAGGGCACAACGAAAGTGCACAATAATAAAACCCTGGGGTATTTCCAAGGTTAGGATTATTTTGTTAGTGCCAATGACGGTGCTTTAAAAATCATTCAGAAGGTGCAACCCTTTTCAAAGGGACGTCAAATTCAGTACAGAACACTGTTGCAAGGAATGTACAAGAGAAGCGAAATTAGAAATGCAATAGGAGCGGTACAAATATTTCAAGTAATGCAGCAAAATGAAATGTCGGAAGAATTTCTTCCAGAAGTCTGCAAACTTCTTCGAATTCTTCTCACTACTCCAATAACTTCTTCAAAAACTAAATGACCATTTTCAACAATGAAGTGAATAAAAACATCTCGTAGAAATTCAGAGGCAACCGAACGATCGCGCGCCCTCATAATGCTGTCAAATACTTGTAGAGAAGCAACTTAACCGTGATAGTAGTAATTTCAATGATTGATGAAGAAATGCCTGCATCTAAAAAATCGGCGATTGGATATTAAACTCAAGTAAACAAGGTAAGATCACAGTTTTCTCATTTCTGGGTAGAGTGATAAAATTGAAAATAAATGTTTCATTCCGAATGTTGCCTAATTAAATTGTTGTAACATGCAGCCGTCAGAAGGGTCAATGTCAAAAGTAATAAATGAAAAATTAAAGCATAATTTTCAAGCAAGGTTATTAATATTATAAATATTAATTTTCTTCACAAACTTGCTGATTATGTTGTAAATCAGTAGCATAGTAAAGAGCGTGCCTCTTTTTCACCCAAAAGCAGTCGTCCAACATCCACTATCAGTCGTTGCGTATTGAAAGGAATATGATAGGTCGGGCGTGCAGCGTGGGCCGAGCCGTCGCCGGCAGCGGATGTGATGCTCATCTCAACTGGAAATCGGAGCGACTGCGCGCCTCGCGCTCACGGCATGCTGTCACACGTGGGTGGTGCGTCCGAGAAAAGTTTATCATCAGTTTCGTGGAATGGGTAGGGACATTTTTCGTACCATTCTTTCTTTATTAGTGATTTTAAGTTTTTACACATTATTCGATAGAAGTCCAAATATTTTAAAAAATATATTCGAAATTTAACGTACAATAAACGTAACGTTCTTAAACAATTTTAATAATTGTGTCCATTAATCGATCGGGAAATAGTGGAAAGGGATACCCCCTTTCGAGTATTGCTGTTGCGACACCCTTAAATTTAACTCACCCACCGCCACTGTTATTAGATCGGCTTCTCGTGTTCTTGGGGGGACAGATATAGAGTGATTATGTTCCTCACAGGCAAAGCACAGCTCTTTTTGTCCAAGACATAACATTTATTTACTTGTAAAGCCCTGAAATGCCAGCCACTGATGTTCAGGCTAAATTATAGTTTCCAACGTCTTCTTTCTCTGAATCCATGCATCTTTGGAGGTTATCTTCGGTGAGTGCGTGATGGACCTCCAGCCATTCACGAATATCCCCAGTCGCGTTTAGACAATGTCCTTTCAGTTGGAAAATCATTTTGGAGAATAGAAAATGACAGGAAGTAAACTGAGACGAGTCGTATATTTTTTTTAGTTCAAAACTGGCGAACATGTTTCGTGTGCAGTGTTCTCGATTTTTGTTTCTCCGTTTGATCACAATTCAATGGAGGTGACGTGTCTTACATCTTCAAAATCATCCGAGTGAGCTGAGTAGTCTGAAGAACTTGTTCTATAGTTTTGTTGTCTGTTATCCGAAACGGTCATTGACACCGACAGAGGTTTATCGTCTTGGAGGCGTTTGTGCAAAAGAAAAGTTTGCTTTGGAATATCATATTAACTCCAAAGATTTCCAGAATCATTCCAAGGGTTACTGCAGTACTTTTTTTCTGAATTACGGTTTATCAAAATCCGCCGAGTCACAAAAAACATAACCTTATAAATTCGCAAAGAAAAAGCATGTGACGTCCCAGCTTCATAATCTCGTGAAAATGTTTCACAAACCAAATGGTAGGGATCTGCATTCTGCAAAATGGTACACGACCTTCTGTTCGCGCACGTCGTTCATATTTCCCTAATATTTCGGTAGCATCTAGAAATTACTGTATGTGCTTCTTTAAAATTGAAACCTTTTGGGAGACCTTCAATGTTAATACAGCACATATATATTTCTAATTCAATAAAATGCATTTCAAAGCCAAAACAGTTTTTGTAATTACAATAAATCAGTAGCTCAGTTGCAAAGAATTTATTGTATAACTCTTCGATATTCGAAGGATTCGGGGTTAAATCATGTAACCGACATGGAAATGTTTGCAAGCTATAAACAAAAAGTAAACGTTTTTGCTGGAAGGTATTTAAATGGGGGTACATGAAGAAAACAACAACCGGGGGTCAACTGTGTGTCACAATTGGAACAGTTTGAGAATTACAGCACGTGGAGAGCAGATGGAAGCGTACGAAAATGTTAATAGCACAAAAACTATAAGTTTGAGGGTTAGCACCTTTTCCTCCAGAGTCCTTCATTGCTATTAGTTTTGATGGCATTCAATTTGAAGTCCAATAAAGCGGGGAGAAAGAGCTGTGAAAGGTTATCCGCACGTCAACGAAAAGCAGCGCTGCGACACGCTTCCGTGGAGCCCTGGGCGCCTCCCCCTTGCAGCAGACCTCCCTCCGCCCACCCGACCAATACACAATTACACGTCCCGCAATTACGCCACCCTTCTCCAATAATTTGGTCCTTGCCCCGTCTCGCCCCTCCCCGTCTCGTCCTACCTCGCCCCTCTCCGACTCATCCAGAACATTGTTCTGTTACCCTCGGCTTGCTTGTATTGCACCCACCCCCACCTTGCTACGAAAAACTTTCCGCCTCGCTTCCATACTTTTTTCTCTTTTTTATTTTCCCTTCACCTCGGCTTGCCACTCCCGCCCTCTGCAACACATTCCGTTTTCTCATCTCTCACCACGTCTCGCCCACGCTCGCCTTGTCACACACTGCCCATACTCCCTCCGCTTTCCCACGTTCCTCTCTACAATCTCCCTAGCCTCTATCCCTTCCCATCTTCTCGTTCCCCGCCCCCTCTTCATCCCTCTGTACCAGGGGTACCAAACTGCGAAGGCCACGGAACTCTAGGGAGACCCTGTTCTTATATGGAGTTCTAATTTACCTTCAAAAATCTCACCTTACTCTTTGGAAGTAATCTTCATAATAACCATCTACAGGATGACAGCTGAATTGTTTGGAATATCGTAGTACGATTGTTAATAAAATATTTCAAATCCACATTTTTAAAAGAAAAAAATCACACAAAGTAAACATTAAATAACTTCATAAAAATTAAACAGTACAATTTTTAAAAGAAAACATGTATTTTACTTGTACTGTGATGAATTGAAATGAACCTTTCATGGTTTCTTTACATTTTTACACAGTTAAAAATGGCTTTAAACGGCTACAATTTCCGTTTTACTCTGAATTTTCAAAAATTTCAGAAGTTAGAAATAATGCGAGATAGTATGTTCTGCTGTAACACTAATTGTTTATATTAGTTCAAAACATTTAAATTAATTTAGTATTAATTTTTAGATTTCGTACGCAATTATTATTTGAAACCAATTTTGATCGGGTGCTGAACAGTTCAATATTGTTATGGGAGCCCTTAGTTGGGTCACGTTGGCTGCAGCCACCCCAGCGTCGCCCAGCGCGTGTTCTTCCTCCGCATCCGGCTCATCGCACCGTCTCGTGAGCAGCCTTCCCCAACCGGCGCCGCGTGTTGCTCGCCAGACAGCTGTCGATAGCTGCGCTCCCTCCGCTGTCCCACGGCGGCGGCGGCGGCGGCGGCGGCGGCGGAGGCGGAGGCGGAAGCAGCGGAGGTGGCGGAGGAGGTGGCGGAGGAGGCGGCGGAGGAGGCGGCGGAGGCGGAGGCGGCGGAGGCGGCGGAGGCGGCGGAGGCGGCGGAGGCGGCGGAGGCGGAGGCGGAGGCGGAGGCGGAGGCGGTGGTGGCGGAGGCGGTGGCGGCGGCGGCGGCGGCGGCGGAGGCGGCGGAGGCGGCGGCGGAGGCGGCGGCGGAGGCGGAGGAGGTGGCGGCGGAGGCAGAGGCGGAGGCGGAGGCGGCGGAGGCGGCGGAGGCGGCGGAGGCGGCGGAGGCGGCGGAGGCGGCGGAGGCGGCGGAGGCGGTGGCGGAGGAGGTGGCGGAGGAGGGGGCGGCGGAGGATGTGGCGGCGGCGGCGGAGGCGGCGGCGGCGGTGGCGGCGGTGCGGGCGGCGCGGGTCAGGCGGAGCCAATTGCGGCGAAGCCCCCGACGACGCGTCGCGACGCAGCCAGGGGAGGAATTGTTTCCGAGGGCCATCCAAGGGCCGTCCCCCTGGCGTGGAGACGGGAGGATTGCGTCATTCCCGGCGCGAGGGAATGCTACTTTGCTCATTAGGACCGCGAGTTTGTAGTGTATGTCACAGCCGGGAGGTGGCGATTTCTTCTGCTGGGCCTGAGATTCTGCGCTAATTTTCAGAGTGGCGTGCGTGGTTTTCCCCTCCATGTATCACCCCCAGAGGAGCACCGCCCCAGCTGGGACAGGACCTAAGCTCCCTCCTAAGTCCCCGACATGAGTGTTAGCAAAGTGCATGTAAGTGTGTAAGAGGACAAGAGGAGACAAGGATAAGACGTTTTTTGTCGTATCTCAGTTTTTTCCCCTGATAATTACTTAATTACTTTCCATACTAATTTCCTTCTATTTTTCTGTTCTTCAATAGTACTGTTATAAACTTCTATTTTCTTTTTCATAACTAATTTAGCTACATATTTCTTATCTTGTATTCTTCCCACCTTTTAGATGTTCGTATTATTTAAAATATTTTACACGCTTCTTCTCTCGTGTAATCAATGTTATTGTACCTCGCACATTAATCGTATTTCTTCACGATATCATATTCTTCATACTTGTTAAACACATTCCCTTTTTATTCAGTAATAGTGACACTGAAAAGCGTCTTATACGTTTTTGAGCAAATGTGGTAATGAAAATACATTCAGAATTTAAATAAGGCTGAAGATGTGCAAGGCCACCCGCAGTTATGTTCGGAAGGAAAAGTAAGCAGCCGCACATCCTCCGGAATCCACTGGCGGAGACAGTCACCAAGTATTCATTAGTCCCTCATTATATAAAAATTTCCCTCCAAAAGCCATCTTCCCCTCGTGCACCAGTACATCTCATTCTGACCGGTTTGCTAATACACAGCCTGTCTGACGCTGCGGGCAGAACACTCGCTTCTACCGACGCGAGTGCACTTTCAGTATTGAGCTGTTCTCTTGTAACCTTTCTTTCTAATGAAGACTGGCAGTTGAGAGAACATTTACCAACGCCTGTATAGTCCTTCACATCCATCAGCTGATTTTCAGCAGCTGACGACCACCTTTTCCGGTACTCACTAAAACAAATTCAAATATTTGATGCGGTGGCCTCCCAACAAGCTCAGAGCCCAGTTTTCCAGTGTGCCAACAACATAGCAGTCGAATTGCCACATTATACGCCACGTCGGCATAACGCATCACGTCGTCATTACGCACCACGTCGGCATAAAGCAGGAAACCCACTAGAGTTCCCGGCTCGGCTCGGCACAGCCCGGCGAGGCGCGGTGCCGCTCCGCTCGGCCTGCCAGTCACCCATTACGGACGGCCCGGCACGGATCGGAACTGCACGAGACTCCACTTGTTCCAGTAGCGATGAAGAGTTTAATACTTTCGATGGAGGAATTGATGATATTAGCTGCTGAGGAAGAAGGGCGGGAGCAAGGAGGACAATGTACTCAGCGGAAACAAATGCTGTAAAAAATATTAGTCCGAAATCGTCAGGATCTTTTCCAAAACCAGTATAAAATCTATTTGATTTTGCTCAACTTCAGGCCCCACGGTTTTAAAGGATTTTTTTATATTTTAGGGGTACTTTGTAGAAAGCTCATACCAAACTATTAATTACATCACATTTAACGTAAGACATCTGCTTGTACATATCAATTATTGTATGCCTGTGTACTCGTATTAAAAATTTTCTCGGTTGAATATTGGAAGAAAAAATGCGTATCACCTTAAAAAAAATTATCTCCCTCTTGATATTCATTATGAATCATTAAGTATTTGTAGTGATGGTAGAATTTAGCTCTTTAAATTTAAAAACATCTCATTTAGAAAAGAAGACTATAGCATTTTATTGCATAATAAAAATTAAGATTTAGCATTTTGTAGCAGTTTTTGGGAAAATTATTATTACGGGAGATCTCTTCGAAATAAAAAATATTCTGGTATTTTTTAGATTTTTCTATTAAAATTAGGAAATAAGCGAAAATAATTTAACATTTCACTATTAGTGAACAAATATTTAAGAACAAAATTTTATATTTAAAGAATAATTCCTGTCTTGTACAGAAATATACGCTTCTATGTAACATTATTCAAAGGAGAGGAAAATAAATGTCTCGCAATTTGAAAATACATATTAAAACAACACATTATTTTAAAAGGTTGTGTATTTTGTTAAATGAAATCAATTTATGTAAATAACTATTAATATGTAACACAAACAATGAAAAATGAACTGAGAGCATATTTCATTGATGGCTCGATATAACCTATTTCTTCTATCAGTAACAATGAAACTGTATTGACTAAAAAATCGTTCAGCTTCTATACTGTTGGCCGTAATTAAATGTTATGTTAAAATTGTCAAAATTAAATGTTTTCAAACATCGATGTGTTGTCGAAGTCGTATCCCTAGTTAGAGAGAGACCACGAAGAAAATAATGAAATACAATTTAGTGTCGCAGATTCACGTCCATTTCGGATTTTGCGGATAATTTTGCATTTATCGCAGATTGAAAACCTTCAGAAATGTATTCCACCGACCGCCAAACATACAATTACTAGTTTTTTCAGTATTTAGTAACATTTCGCATTTTTATCAATTGCTAAAATCTACCATCTCAAAGAATTTGTGACTGCATTGGGAATAATGAGGAAGGAAGATGGTGAGAGACACCCGATAACAATAGCTTGCAAGACCCATGCAGCGGTTAGTTCCTGGAAGGACTCCTCAACCCCTCCCTAGGCCACTCGCCGCGCCGCCTCGGCCGGCCGCCGCCTCCGGATTTTATTCTCGGGGAAGCATTCCCGGCGGGGCCGGGCGGATCGGGGCGGGTCGGGGCCGGGCCGGGCGGTCGCATTGGGTGGCGTCTAACTGAATAGCATGCGAAACATTTCGGTCGGGGCTGGGCTGTACCGCGCGGGGCTGCTCCGTGCCGGGCGGGCCGCTCCAAATGGGTTCCCTGCTTAACGCGCCAATCCGTCATTTATGACACTATTCCAACGTATCTTCCTAATGAAAAGTATACACTTGTTTGTTTGGATAGTGTTTCAATTTTTCTACGATAATATAGTAAGGGCCGTAAGACAATTCGGTTCTTACACCTTATTGCAAACAAATCGACTCCAACGTTGCGATATCAACCGAAGAACAATTGGCGGAATCGAGACATTCTGTTTCGTAGTTCAAATAGGGAGAGCGTGCTTTAATTATTTAAAAATGTATGTTGGTATATACCTTGGACAGGCTCCAGTAATTTTTTATATTAATTGCGAATGCTGGATTCTTGACACGCGTGCCGGAGCGTCAAGTTACAAATGTTCGTCAAAATACCTTCAAATATAATGCGTTGGACAGATTCAAGGAAGTTTTATGTTAATTGCGTAGGGCGATGGCCGGAGCCTCGTCGTGAAATCGGACTCTAATTATTGAAAATGATTAATTTATTAAAATAGAATTATAAACAACTTTTAAATTTCAAAGTGTGTATATTTCATTGAAAATGTAGTTACATTTTTATTACATAAATTTTCTGAAGATATTTTAATTACATTTTGAAGTAATTGTCAATTGTTTTTTAGGTACATTGTTTCATTTACGTGCGGCAATATCACGCAATCTTCACAACTATACTAATTGTTGTTCGCCCGATTGGGCGTAACAACAATGCTACCGCACTGGCCCAATAACAATGCTTCGAAAACGCCAAACAACAATACACAACAGATGTAAATTTTTCATGTCTTGATCATTTTTTCGGAATATATTTATTTAATTTAATTAACTTATTAGTAAGTCGTATTTAACTCGGAATTGTGGGAAACTCGAACAATCGAGACACGAATTATTGAGACTACTGTACTTCATTCCATGGTTGAAGAACATTCTGCTTCATTATGCTTGTGGGCCCGTGTTGTTCTCATTGAAGTGAGGTGATTTAATTTCTGTCGTTGATATGTGAGAAAAGCCGACAATTCAATTAAATAACTATATTGTGATATACCAAAATGACGAACCATTTTTATTATGGAAATGTCATTTTATTTGACATAGAATATAGGGATGTCAATAGACGATCGCGAGGGGGTCGCTATGTGACAAATAAACAACCTGCGTTAAGGATCATTTTCGTTAGGTTGAAATGATAGATCCGAGGCGGAATAAGCATTGTTTTGAGAGACAAAAGAAAAATATATAAAATTCGGATGCTTCCGAGTTTTTAGAAGAACATTCATTCGCTAGAGCAACGCGGTGATGAGCGGGTCGGCTCTTGATATATTTTACTAGATCGAGGAAATACTGTAATTGGCAGTTGTATAAAGTTAACTATCGTTTCTTATATATAGCGCGTTCATGTAAGGAGCGTTCATGTAAGAAGAAGAATGCGTATCTAGGCGTCCACCCGAAACGTTAGTGAGGGAAGTCACGGATTATAATAGTATCGCCAGGAGAATTTGGAACCAGACACGGACATTAGGCAAGGACTTTATCCAGAAGCAAGATTCTGCTGCGTCGACAGAGAAGGTTCAACGGGGCGCCATCAAACGAAGAAGTGAAGAGCACGGGAAGACCCACAGGTTTTATAAATATTGTATTATAAAGAAAACTGGTCATGACCAAAGATGAATTCATTTTGATTATCAATATAATAAATTCCAATTTTTTAAGTAGAAAGAAAGCTGATTATCATTGTTCGTTACGTGCAATCCAGCATTTTAATAAGATTTTCAGATTCCTCGCCACTCCGTATGGATGGCAGATTGAATAATTGGCCACAATTGTGGCAACAATTATGATAATTCAACAATTATGACAATAATTGGCAACAATTATGAACTTCGAACCCCAATTAACTGATCTAGCACAACATAATTTTGGAAGGAGAGATATTTAAATTACGTAGGAATCATTAGGTTTCAGTGTAGCCTTTTCCTGGCGCCCAAATTACATTCATCAGTAATAATTATGTTTCAAAATGTCCCTCCAAGTGGGGCTTGTTTTTAAGTAGAAAGACGGGGCTTGTTTCAAATTGGCACCAGTCAACGTCGGGCATGTTTCAATATCGATATTTAAACGTTTGGAAAGCATCAGTTCTCATTGATCCGATAAGTTGTTTTTAGACGAGTGCCAGATTGTAACATGGGTGACCTCGCAATTACTCTTGAGTGTTTTTATTTTTATCTTTAAATCAATGGAGTGAGAACAATAATCTTATACTGGAGCACATAACACTTCAAAGGACATAGTAGCATTTTGAAAACGTATGTAGAAATTTTGCACTTGTTATTCGACTCATTCATATTACGATTCATGCGACTTCATAAAAATAAAAGATCGAGTAATGAAATTGCGTTATAAAATAAACCGAAAAATCTACTGCATTAGTAAAAAGAGAGTAATACCATCAATGTTCTTATCGCCAAACTATTGAGTACATCTCTTTGCTGTGTTTCGAGATCCACAGTTTTTTCACGGCGCTTATTGTAGCAAATGTAAAATGACCAAGAAATGCAAAAGGTATATTTTGTGCCTCTAGGCTCTTCATACATTCCGAGCCTCTAATATTCATTAATTGTGCAGTTTAATATGCAATTACTCGAATGATCTACATGCAATATGCTTTCATAATTTACTCGTTGGTGACAAGCTGCAGACCATGGTTCCCGCAACAAGAAGGTTGAGGTCGTCACGAACTCGCTTATCTAGTTTCTTGCAATCCTTTGCTCTTCCACACTATCAATAAACTGAAAAGCTGTAATACTATACGTCGGTATTTCCTTGCAAAAACGTTAAACACGATCACTAGAGCCCTGACTGTTCGTATCAGTTCTTGTTCACAACTGACCTGCGTCAACAGTCTGGGGCTGCTCTGGTCAAGGAAATTGTATAACAAGGAGTTTACAAGTTACCCAATTTCAATTCTTTTGTGAGCACTTGTTACCAAATGACGAATACATCCAATATCACGTTGGCTCGCGTATGACTTACGATATTACTGTCTAAACAACCTGTGACCAATATTACAAAATCTGCAAAAGGACTAAAGGAATACAACAAAATTTTAAAAAAGTACAAATAGGAATGAAGTTTGAAATGAAATTATTTTAAAATTTAAGGAATATACCCAAAAAGAGAAAATTCAACAATTATAACACTTAAATTATGTTGGTTTTGCTTTTTTTTCTCTTTTAACATATGAAGACTGAGATATAACAAAATATTTAAAATCTTTCCTTTTCAACTCTTACATTCTTAGCTGCATAGCTTGCTACATTACACAATTTAGTTACATATTATTAAAAGTAAAATTATCAGATGTTGATAAACCGCAACACATACGAATTACGCCTTTACGAAAGATACGTTCATTTCAAAGCAACATCTGCACAAGGTGCAGATGTTATTTGTGAAGACAATTGCTTATGGCCACCAAAATCCCTTATGCCTTTTGGCTGCTACATGCGAAATCCAGCAAATTGTTTTAAGTACCTAACACGAAAACATCCCCTCTCCCCGCTGCATCTTTGTACAAGAAAAGCGACACATCTCAAAAATAGTAATTTTCAGTTACGTGAAGACATATTTTTAGCACGTCTTAACTAGTCTCTTTTACACATTTAGTCTATCTTAATTAGTAAAAATTGCATTTAGTTTACAGAGACTTATTTTGCCTTTCAACACGACATAAATTAACCCACTCAGGTTAAATCCGTTCATTGACAGTTTTTATTTCTCTCTTAATACGTATAAGTACTTACGTAGTAAAGAGAAATGAATGTAAGCTGAAGCAGTATTTAATCAGAAAATCTCGTATTGTGGACCCCTGATATCGAAAACGTGAACTGAGAGAGATGGCTCAGAGCATCAACTGATGTCACTGTAGTGCCTCTGACCGGGAGGTAAGAAGTTGGAGTCCCGACGTGGCAGGATTTTCGAAACTATTTGTCACCTAGGTCGAATTCAGTCGCTATCTGCAGAAGAATCCTAGCTGCCGACTGCTCCAAATGGTAGTTTTCCTTGGTTTCTCCTATGAATACCAGAGCAATACCCTAACAAATAGGACACAGACTGCCCACGATCTTTCCTACCGCTTCCTTGTCCTATCCTCTATCCTTACACGCATACTAACATGCACTGTATTACCATACATGCCGAGAGACCGGCCGTGAGCTTAGAGATTTTGCCGGCAGGGGCGGTGCCACGCTTGTGGGAGATACCTGATTGGGGAAAACCTCGCTAGCCGACGGTAGGTTGGCGCCGGATCTCGCCATCCAGCGGGAGAAGAACAGCGCCACCTCCCGAGGAAAAACATGTACTACATTTACGGAACACTAGTAGTTGTCGCGCCCGGTATCACTAACAATCAATCTAATTCTCTCAAATCTATATTTGCCAATTGATCTGGTCGAACTGGAAGCCCTGCGAATTTGTAATGGATATTTTCATTTGGGAAGTGCATTTACATGAAGCTCCAATGATATATTCAAAAATTTCTCAAAAATGGCACCAAATTTTTGGATTTATTTTTTCTTGGGACTCTTAAAATAGCGTATATCTCATTTTCATTAATGCGAAAAAGAATGTGCTATTGTCGCACCCATGTTTTAGATGTGTTTCTTTTCTTGTACTCTGGCATCATTATATTCACAATGGGTATACTACGAGTACTTTGAATATGCTGAGATATCTACATGCGGTTTATTTGGATATTATTGTAATTATTTAATAATAATAATAATAATAATAATAATAATAATAATAATAATAATAATAATAATAATAATAATTGTCTTTATTAGTGGCGAGGCTCAGGACATTAAGCCTGCTCTTCCACCTAATCACATTATTTAGAATTGTCTGAGAAAAAATTCAAAAAATGTGCGTGGGGCGGGGGTGCTGCCCCCCGTACTTGAACTGTAGGTCTGAACAAGTATTACACGACAAGTAAAGACGTAAATCAAGGCTTGGGTGAATGAACAAACGCACGTCGCTCGCAGCCCGATCACCCCAACAGCGCCATCTGCTGAGAGATGGGAAGGTCACGGCCCCTTGAAGACGCCAGGCATCAGTTCCATCGCCTCCCTTCCACTTTCTCATTCCCCCTCCCCGTCGTCACTCAAATCTCCTAAGGCCATTTCGCGAGCCCGACTTTCAAGTTTCTGCCCTATGACGAATAGCGGCCATCATTCTGCTTCAAGACCAGAGAAGTCGAATTCAGATGGCTTACGCACAGCACCAGGGGTGAATTAACCGTTCAAAGACCCAAATTAATATATCTTTTAGTCTTCTCCCACACTTACTGTCAATAATAAATTTTGCAGAAGAGAATTACAGAAAATGGTAATAATCGAAAAAAATCGCGTCAACAGTGTAAACTAAACCACTCCGAATGTATGCTAACTCTACCATTATTAGTATCTTAATATACGTAAATCTGAAAATGTCCCGCACACAATATATGAACATTCTCGACATTCTAACCATTGATTGATATTTTCAAATTGAGAAATCTTGCCATTCATAAGTTATAAACTCAAGTCTATGACGCTTGTGCGCCCGACATTTGGCAAATCAATTAGTGGGTCGCTAATTCTGAACCGCCCTAGTCACGAAGCGTACGTACTGGAAGGCATTTCCAGAAGTCCGCTTCTTTGTATTTAACGGTAAAACCGCTCCTGCATAAGACCCCTAACATGAAGATTCGTTCAATACTTGACAGGCACTAAAGATTAGAAGTTAATTTTAACCGAATGCGATCAGGTTTCGTAGGTGCGAGTTCGCAACTTAAGCTTCGTAAACCCGGGAAGTAACAGAATCGAGACCCAAACGCGCGCGCATTTTCAACACCAGCTATACAGCATGTCTCAGAATAAATGTTACAAACTTCTAGAGCATGTAAAAGGGACGAATAAGATCACTTTTGTCAATGAATCTGCATTATTTTACAACTGACGTGCCAGCCAGAAAATCAACTGGAAATTATCCCGTCATTGTGTTGCAATGATATCTTAAATATTTATGTTTTCAAATATAACAAAAATTTTCCTTCAACTAATGCTTAAGGTCATTAATAATCAAGCTCAAGGAGAAAAAATATTAATCTTTCAATCAAAAAAGTATTCTGAGGATTCTAAAATTAATCAACATACCATTTTCATTGAGAGGTCAACATAAATGACTTCCGTTTTATTAGTTCATGCTTTACACAGTTCCATGTAATGTTTCAAAATTATGTTTTGTCATTATTAATATATTGTGATTATGATTAAAATGTGGTCCAATGTTTATACAAATTCTGTAATTTAGTTTCTACATATAATTCATTTTAAATTTAAATTAAACTAGATCTTTATCTTTTACTAAATCAGTAATACCTAAACTGAACTGTGAGGTTTGTAGGTCGAAACAGTGAAGTGTTAACATTCAAAGACGTCAGGATTTTTCCAATTTATGTTAACGTCAATGTCTCCTACAATTTACTTGGTCAAATTTGTCTGCAGGTAAGTTTATTTAACTTTCAATAGGGCAAAATTTCGTCATCAATCTCTTTATTTGGTCGATATTCAATGACTTTTTTTTTCTCGGGGTCCTTGTCAGGATGGCATTTAGTTTCACTCCTCGACCTCAACTACGAATTCCACAATAGTGCACCAGATCATTTCGCTGTTAACATTTCCAATCAACTTGATTTTGTAGGCGGCTTCCGGAAGATACTTGCGGTATGGTTCTATGTCAAAGTCATACTTCTCCACAGAGTAGTTGTCCTGCGGAAGGAAACAGAATGCGATTCTCTACACTCAGTACACAAAAAGCACTTACGTGAATATTTATCTGAAATTGTATATGGCTAATTCCACGTGAATTCGGCTGAAAGAACCTGATCCTCTCCAATTGGGCTACAAATGTCTTGACTTATTCAATGTGATGTAAAAAAGCTAGAAGCATCATATTTAGTGCATATGTTTGACCTTTGAACTTGTTTTAATTTTTACCCAAAATTAGTAAAATTTCTGAGCATTTAAGAGAGAAGTTTCAGAAAAACTAAAATCTCGCGTGAAAATCCATTTAAATATAAATTTCTTCTAATAGAAAATAGTTCAAAGAAACGGTTTTTTTGCATTGATCCTCATATCATTTGCATTTTATGCCAACAAAAAACCTATTTTTTCAAACCCAAATTCCCAAAATATGCAATCTTCAATTTTCGAGTTTGTAGACCCAAAATATTATACAAATGCTAAATTATCATGCGAAAAAAGAATTTTCCTGTGAAACTGGAAGTTTCAAAAGTTACGGGGAATCTTAAGCAGGTTTTGTTTTCAAATAATCCACTTTTTAAATAGTGTAGTACATATTTTTCAGAAAGTGTAAGAATCTACATTTCTAGACCAAAATTCAGGCCTTAAAACATGGTGGAGGCACAACTTGACCTCTGAAACGTTGCCACGCTGTTTCTTGTTTCAAGATACCATTGTAATGGAATAATAATTTTGTTTTAATAAATGGGTTTGTGACTGTCTATAAAAAGTAATTATTGGAACTTTTATTATGAAATAACTTATTAACAGACAACCTATGTTGCATCTTAAAACTACTACATCTATATTATCTATAACATAGACCGATCCTTTACCTAACCTTACCCATGTGTTTAACGGTAATACGCTTTCTTGAATACGGCCAATTTCACGTGGCATTACTCATATATTACGTACAAGTAGTTATTTAAACAATTATATATTTTGATACTACTTTAATGTCTTCTTTATTTTTATATTTTAATTATTAACATTTTTTCATTCGATGTATAAAATATTTACCCTAATAATCAGCAGTGTTGGTACAAACATTAAATGCTTCACGAGATATTGGGAGAGTTAAATCAGTTATACCACCTTAAAAATAACTTTGCGAGTCAAATCGATGGATGCAGGTGATGGTTCTTTTTACTTTCTCGTATACATAGTATAAAGAAAAGTTACATAATACTGAAAAAACGGATTTACATTTCTTAATCTAAATTTATCGGATCTATAAACCTACATCGAATATTTTGACGTCAAAAACACAATTTATATTTCTTTAAAACTGCTCCAATCTTGTCGTTGGGCTATTTGAGTAAGAAATTCTAAGTACATTTACAAAACCTGGTAACAATCCTATTTTTATTAAATTCTATGCATTTTTGAAAATTACAAAAGTTAAACTTTTCTTCGAACTTCTTCAACAAGAAGCTTAAGTTTTCCTCAACACCAACACTATAAATGATTTCACGTCCAGTTTTTTTTATTGTTAGTGATTTTGCATAGTTCTAAATTACATTTTTCACATTTTGTAAATTTTCCAAAAGATATCTAATCACGATTTTTTTTCATCCTCGGCTCTACTTTTACGGCAACTTTTTTCTCTAAACTTTTTGAGGGGTTAAATAATTCTTGGACCTCCTCACGCATCATTAATACCTACATTAAGTAATATCCATATCTATCTAGATATATTTTTTCGATTTAATAAAAAATGTAGACACAAGCTTTAGTGGAATCTTATGAAGTTTCTCGAAATCTGGAACGTTTTATAATGCTTTTGCTATATTAGGAGCACGGCGAGAAATGACATATTTTTACAAACGCTCAAATCAATTTTCAAAAAGACAGTTTTCATTTTTTGAAAAAATGTATGGCGAAGTATGTGTGTTCTATTCGTCGATATTTTTATTCTCTAATTTCTATTACAAAAGTTCGAAAAATTAAGAAATCACGAACATTTTTTTATTCAACATGGTATCTAAAATGTCTATGTTATTGCAACAAGAAAGTGTGCTTAATCAAAACAACTACCTGCCCAAACGTTGTCAGAACTGGCATCATAAATATTGTTGCTGCCGCAAAAACTCCTCAAAATCACTCATCATGTCACTCGTAAAATTCAATGGAGTTGTATCACTATCAAAATAAATAGCTATTAATCTCTCTCTCAATTTCTTTCTTTCTCTCCCTCTCTTTCCCTCTATCTCTATCTCTCTCCCTCTCTCACTCTTTCTTTCTCTTTCTCTCTCTCTTCTATTTGCTACAGAAATACGAAATCCGTATCAGTTGGAAATTCTGCAAATGAATATATCACAATTCTTATTATACACATGGAATTAACAAAAGTAAACCACTTTTTGTCTACTACTCGCGTCGCAACAAACGTCTTTCTCTCCTTCCGCCTTGATATAATTTTACGTCTAAGGCATAATCTTTTACGTGACAAGCCATTTACTCACGTTTCCCAGTACTTTCCCTTTATTTTCTGCGGTTTGATTTCCCTGCGTTTTGCAGATTTTTCCTGTTTCTTTTTATTTTAGAAATCTCTCATCATGTTATATCTTTCTCCTCGAGTATTGCTATGGTCTTACCTCTCCGAAGGGACAGGTTCTCGGAAAGTTAGAGCAACTGAAGAAGGGATCGGCTTGCTCCGGGTTGTCCGCAATAAGCTTCGTCACATTAGCCGCTTCAAACTGTATCATCGTCGTTTCCATGTTGTTGTTGTTGGCGTCCAGCTTCATGAGTGTGAAGTTCATCTGCAACACGCGCATTTTGAATTACGTACAGGTAACTGCATCTTAACAAACAACACATGGACTGCATCAAATCAAATTTCAAGACAATTAAAGTGGTGTAAATCTGCAAAGAAGAAAGTGTCTCAATAAATTGATTTTTGTAGTTGGTATAGTGGCCGCCCGTGTGCCTTTGAAAGATGTGCCACAAGGGCGCAGCGGCGAGACGACGGCGCCTCTGGTTGATTGATTGATTTTTTCGTGTTCCCGGGCGCGTCAACTGCTCTGGTCATTAGTCCCGTTAGTGTAGTGCATGTTTTTTCTCAGGAGATGGCGGTGATCTTCCTCGCTGGATGGTGAGATCCGGCGCCGACGTACCGTCGGCTAGTGGGGTTTCCCCCTAACCAGGACTCTCCCACCAGCGGGGCACCGCCCCAGCCGGGACAAGCTCTAAGCTCCCGACCGGTCTCCCGGAATATGTGGAAGTGTAGTGCATGTTAGTGTGTGTGTGTGTGTGTGTGTGTGTGTGTGTGTGTGTGTGTGTGTGTGTGTAAGGGGAGAGGATAGGATAAGGAAGAGGAAGGACAGATCGCGCGCGGTCCGTGACCTGTTTGGTAGGGTGCTGCTCCGGCATTCGCCTGGTGTTGATCGGAGAAACCACGGAAAACTACCGATCAGAGCAGCCGGCCGCTAGAATTGACGGTACCTCTGGGAAATGCGGGCGGTGCCCGAGAGAGGGCAGGGGCAGCCGTCACGCTGAAGTCGGCGCGCCCTGGTGCGTCATCGCCCCTACGGACGGGCTGGTCGGCGGAGCTTTAGCCCGGAGGGGGTGCAAAACGGACCCCTCCAGGAGCGGCTGGCGGTTCAAGCAGCCTCGGTGAAGAGTGAGTTATTGGTGAGAAGTGATTGGTGATTTTGAGTGACGTCCACGCAATGAAACTACGGACTCCACTGGTGATCCGGCTGATTTTTGACACATCTCCTGGCTATCGTGATCCGCATTATTTTTTGGTACATCTCCTGTTGATTGAGCCTGTTTATTCTTGTGCACAATATTGGTGAATAAAAAAGAATTTACGATTTTCGCTTCTTTTTTGGTCATAACAGTTGGATCAATAAAAATGTAGAATTTCTTTTTCTTTCTTCACATGTTGCTTCATTCCAACTCTAAAATTAACCTAATAGCTTATTCACAATGAAAATGTTAATGTACACGTGAGAACATAAACATATACTGTACCCCAAAATCGGTTATCCAAAGAGATGTTAAAATAACAGTAATAATCACAAAAGTCTAAAATTAACACTAACTGTTCATTACACGTTCAAATCACTTCATTACGATATTTTTATCAATTGAAAAAATAATAAAATAATGAGTTTCCTCATATTTAATGTTAAAGTGGTTCCAACTACCACGCACCACATCATAAGATGGTTAATATACCCTTCTCCACAAATAGTAATAAGAAAGAGTCAAACGACTTCGAAAAATTGCTTTTTATCTCTTGCCATATTACAAAAGCGAAAAGAACAAAAAATAACTTTAAGAAAAAACAAAGGTTTTCACGCTTTAACTTTCTGAACTGCCTAAAGAAAGATCTCGATAATTCTTCTTTAAGATACGATGTAGACTTTTTGTCGCTTTTGTTTACATGATGTAGGCGGACTAAATGTCTTTACTTTGACTTGGTTAATTGACTTTATAAGAGCATTTTTAATGATCAGTGCGACCAATTCAACTTTCTCGCTGTCTGGAGGAGAATTCTAGCAGTCGACTGCTCTGATCCGTAGTTTTCCGTGGTTTCTCCGATCAACACCAGGCAAATGCCGGAGCAATACCCTACTAAATGGGTCACGGACTGTGCGCGATCTTTCCTTTCTCTTCCTTGTCCCATCCTCACCCCCCTTACGTACACACACTTCACTAACATGCACCCTATCACCACACATGCCGGGAGATCGATCGAGAGCTTAAAGCTGGTCCCGGCTGGGGTGGTACTTGCTGGTGGGAAATACCCGATTGGGGAAACCCCCGCTAATCGACGTCGGTGCCTGACCTCGCGATCCAGCGGGGTCACCGCCACCACCCGAGCAAAATAAATACACTACACTTACGGGACTAGTGACCTTAGCAGTTGACGCGCCTGGAATCACTAGTAATCAATCGATCAACCGATTCAACCGTCAACTTGACGGTTATGGGGAAGTTACAGTACTGACGAATCGTCTTTAGATGATTCAGTGGTACTGAGCTCTGGTTCAACCGCATAGAAAAGAAACTTCCATAGTGCTGCCGTTAAAAGTTTGAATGGCCCACAACCAGAAACGGCCGTCGTCCTTTACCTCTTCATATATTATTTCGTTTGTCCTTTGACCCGCGATTTACGCTGTATTAACTGTGAAGAAAAATACCCAAACTTTTATTTAAAAGTTTTGCTACTTCCTAAACTACTAAACGTATCTTCCTAATCGTAATCCATCACACAAGTTACTATTCTACGAAAATATAAAAATTAGTTTGACTATTCCACTCGTGATATTAAAACCAATAGCGTTAAATTATACATTTAAAATGCCCAAACAGGGCGATGTATTTTAAAAGATGTGCAATAAACAGAGAACGTATAATAACGTAACCTCTTTGATTTTAACATGCTTTCAGTTATTTTCATTACTATGTGCATTTCGGAACTCTGTTAGACGTAATTTCATTCCTGGAATCGTCCTATTAAATACCATTCATGTTTTGAAAATTCTCAGATAAATCCCCTACGCTCTTCGCGAGTCGAGAATTTATCGACAAAGCACTTCCAAAGCACTCGTGGTATTACCTATGACAATTTTCTCGACTGGAGACATTTTTTAATTTTTTTTATATTTGTAATTATTTTAAATATTTTTTTATATTTATAATTTAAAAATGTTTAATATTTGAGCCCAACTTTTAACGTAATAGTGGATGAACAACGGCCAGGAGGGCTGAGGTCGCTAAGGCTGAAGAGCCGTAGCTGCCTCGCGCCTGAAGAATCGCCGGTGCGAATCCAGCCCGGGCCCGGCGAAAGGGAGTGAGTGTCTGTGTGCGGGCGGGGGAGCGGGCCACAGGAAGATTGATTGATTGTTAATGATTCCGGGCGCGTCAATTACTGAGGTTATTAGTCCCGTAAGTGCGGTTCATGTTTTTCTTTGGGATGTAGCGGTGATGTTCCCCCATTGGATGGCGAGATCCGGCGCCGACCTACCGTCGGCTAGCTGTTTTTTTCCCAACGAGGTATCTTCCACAAGCGGGGCACCGCCCCAGCCAGGACAAGTTCTAAGTTCCCGATCGGTCTTCCGGGATGTGTGGTTGTGTAGTGCATGTTAGTAAAGTGTGTGTACGTAAGGGGAGGAAGATAGGACAAGGAAGAGGAAGGACAGATCGCGCGCGGTCCGTGGCCCGTTTGCTAGGGTACTGCTCCGGCATGCGCCTGGTGTTGATCGGAGAAATCACGGAAAACTACCAATCAGAGCAGCCAGATGCTAGAATTCTCCTCCAGACAGCGACTGAATTCGACCTAGCTGAAAAGCTGGTGTCGAAAATCCTGCCGCCGTCGGGACTCGACCCTAGGATCTCCCGGCCAGAGACACTGCAGTGACATCAGCCATCGCTGCCGGGGCAAGGGGAGGATGGGAGGGCGACGCGCGCGCGCTGCTCACCGCGAACGTGTCCTCGCAGATGATGCCGTGCACCTGCTTGATGGCGCCGCTGGCCGTGTACTTGGTGGCCTCGGTGCGCTCCAGCTTCACCTCCTTGACGACGCCGTACATCTTGGACTCGTCCTCCACCTCGGGGCACGTGTAGATGCCCCGCAGCAGGATGAAGCCCTCGCGCTCGCCCGCCGACTCCGCGTCGTCCGCGGCGCCGTCGCCCGCGTCGGCGCCAGGCACCTGCCGCTGCGACGCCAAACCTCGCCGTGCTAGCTGGTACTACCTCTAAATGATCTCGGCTGTCCGGGTGACGCTGCGTCGAAGGCTGTGTTGCTGACGTTTCGACCATCTTGTCGTAGTCTTTCTCAGGGCTTGTCTGCCGTGTTGGCAGTCCTTCGACGCGGCGTTACCCGGATAGCCAAGATCATTAAAAAATATAGTAACAGACAAATGTAATAATTCGAATATTGAATTGAATTTGCCTTATTTTACGTGGCGAGACTCAGGCCATGAGGCCTGCTCTACCGTCTGACCACGCAAATTCCGCTACGCTCCTTTCACCAACCATGGGAGAAAGAAGGTATTACTTGGGCGACGAAACAGGCGATTTGAATTTAGCTCAGAGGCGTCATTTAGGCTTGAGGATCTTTTACATGCAGTAAATCTACTAACATGGGACAGCCTGCTTTACTTCCCCTCCGAAGGAAGGCGTACGAAGGATTTTTTCGCCCTTAAAAATCCACGGCTTCGATCGGGTTCGAACCCGCAAATTTGGGTATAACAGTCCGATACGCTAACCGTTACACCATCGCCGCCGCCGCCGCCGAATATCATGTCGTGATCTTCTGCAGGGCTGGTGTGTCACCCCGGTAGACCAGCCGTGAGGAAGACCACGATAAGATGGTCTAATTATTATATTTGTCTGTAATTATATTTATAAATGATCTCGGCTGTCCGGGTGACGCCGCGTCAAAGGCTGTGTTGCCGACGTTTCGACCATCTGGACGTAGTCTTCGGGCTGGTCTGCCGTGTTGGCAGACCTTCGACGCGGCGTCACCCGGACAGCCAAGATCATTTAAAAATATAATAACAGAGAAATGTAATAATTCGAACATCTTTACGCGGTCTTCTGCAGGGCTGGTGTGTTACCCCGTAGACCAGCCCTGTGGAAGACCACGACAATATCGTCGAAACGTCGGCAACACAATTTTCGATGCTGCGTCACCCGGACAGCGAAGATCATTTAAAATATAATAACAGACAAATAAAATTATTCGACCATCTTGTCGTGGTCTTTCTCTAGGCTGGTCTGTGAACAAGGCAGACCAGCCCTTAGAAAGACAAGATGGTCGAAACGTCGGCAACACAACCTTCGACGCGGCGAGACCCAGACAGCCAAGATCATTTTAAAATATAATAATTCGACCATCTTATCGGGGTCTTCCTCAGGGCTAGTCTGACATGTCGACAGACCAGTCCTACGGAAGCCCACAACAAGATTGATAAAACGCGGACTACACAGTCTTCGACGCGGCGTCACCCAGACAGCCAGGTTTCGACCATCTTGTCGTGATCTTCTTCAGGGCTGGTCTGCCATGTTGACAAAGAATATGCTATCAATACTATGTGAAACGTTACAACCAAAGTTATTCAGAAAAATACTTTAATGAGTACACACGTGTGTTCAATCCATTCGAAAATGGCGAATCATACTGCTAATTCAGCTTGTACATCTTCCTTTCAAATACTTCCACACAATACCAAGACATGGAAAACTCAACTTCCTACAACTTAAATAATTGTGTTTTTAATAAGTCTTATTATAAGTAGCTCTGTTATAATTGTTTTTTGGGAGTTTTATTGCCATAAAATCGAAACATATTTGAAATAATTTTCAGCATTAAACCATTATTCGTATTTTACTTGATTATAAGTTATTTCACGGGGCAGTGATAACTCGGAGCTGAATGAAAGTTTCACATATTCTTGTAGCAATTTGGAGTAATATTTCTCTTTTTCGTAATTCCTGTGATTTTAATTATTCATTCGATTCATGTAATGTCTTAATTCGTGAAACAGTCACAATAAATATTACTCGAAGTGCTGTGCTAGCCGGTGAATTCACTCCTCGTTACGCAAGTCATGAATTTACCAGCTAGCACAGCACTTCTCGTAATATTACTTATGAACAAATCGCCTCTAATGTAAATATTGACGTGAGAGGCTAGGTAAAATAATTACATTTTTGTAATTTTTGAAAAACCAAAAGAATAGAGCAAAATGAAGTTTATGTCTTCTAATAGAATACATTTAGCACTATCCCTATCAAACGTTTAAAGAAAAATTTGGATCCATTTTCGAGAAAATTTTGTTTTTGTTATTTTTTTAAATTGCATATATTGCTCCAATATTGCACGAAAACTAACAAATTTTTCAAAAAAGGTGCATGATCTTAATGAAATAACTAATTAGGAACAACAAATTTCATTTGAAGGAAATATCTTTATTTTCAATTTTGAAGATGTAGGAACACGCCGGACAAAATTCAAACTTTTGCAATTTTCGAAACTTCGGAGTAAACCGTGAAAATCGGACCTATCTCACTTTTATAATCGTATTTTACTCTATTCTCTCATGAAATTTAAACAAACAATTTGGAACCGTTTTGAAAAAAATGTGCCTGGGGCTTCGTGTAAAGTACCCCCAAATTTTGGAGAAAGATTTTCAAATCGCAGCGCCTCTAGTGGAGCCAGATCGACCGGGTAATATCCATTTTGAAAAAAAGCTTTCGTATACTTCAGGCGCTAGTGATGTTCTTAGGCGGACCGACAGACAGACGGACGGACGTTTTGTAGTTAATTGATTTTTCGGTATTCAGGGATTCTGGCTACCCCATGTGTTAGAGGATTTTTTTTTCTAAATTTATCAACTGGATTTATCCATTTTTTCGTTACCAGGGCCCTGGAAAAAGTTTTTCTGCCGAAACTCTGCCGTTATTTTCGCGCCACATTATATAACTTTCTCCATACTATGTCTATTAGTCCATGTATACGTACGTATACGAGAAAGTAACAATAAATGTCTCTATTCTCGCCAGTCAGATGAATGAATGTTGTCTATGACATTTTCCAGGGAAACTTTTCGACTCTGAACAGCAGTTTCTTGACGATTTCTTTTCTTACATAACGTCCGGAAAGTTTTCCGTGTTGTTAGTGGAAGGATGGAAGATATTTGCAAGTATAGCTGAAGAAAAAATCTTTTTTTATACAAACGTAGATATATGCAAATGGTATCCCCGGATAAGATGGCAAAACGTTCCCTAAAACCAACCTGTGGGAATTCTGATGTGGTATTGTTGACGTTTTTATGAGAAGAAATAAAAGAGGTCATCTTCTTCAACATATTATTTTTACCGACACAGTCTACCGACTTTTGCCGAAAGCAGCGAGACTGACGATGACGGCAAAGCCGTCGAAAGTCGGCTATCTTAATAAAAATAATATGTTGACGAAGATGGCCTCTTTTATTTCTTCTCTTGAAGTGCACTACTTTTCTACATAAATACTACACAATTTCTACATAAATGTTTTGGGTGAACATTCTCCAGTTGGCGGAGTTACAACAGCAGCTGAACATGTTAGCCTAAGTTTCTGAAATGAATGCGAATTATTTCTACATTTTACCTACCAACCACGCCCCCCCCCCCGTTTTCCAGGAATTAGTCTCAAAGAAGGCGCTCACATGACTGAATCGAGTGCGTAGATCCAAGATGCCACGTACGGAGAGATTTCTTCGTGTGCAGAGCCCGGAGAGAGAGAGAGAGAGAGAGAGAGGGGGGGGGGGGAGGGAGAGGCTCTTCTCTTTCGTGAAGAAACACGTCACGCTTCCAAGGTCATTTTTTGCACGGAGCACATCGTGTACTACTCGCGCAACTTTTCTTGAACGATAGATTGAAGAAATGCAGGCGAAGTGGGGGTATTAGTTACAAAGTCGGCCACTAGAGTATTTACAGTAATGGCAACCTCTGGAAAATCAAAGGTCAACCTGCTACATGTGCGGTCGGGTCATCGCTCTGGGTAGGCAACAGTAGGGACGGTAGATAGGAGTCTTAGATGTCTCCCTTGAAGGTCCTCGACCTGCCTCAGACGTTTCTTTAGATCATGGTAATAAAGCTGAACAGAAGTTATCGGCCATGAAAGCAACTAGCCCTGACTTGCTTCTGTTTCGCGCCAACCAAGTTTTAATGCTTGGAATGTTGTCATCAGTGCTCGCTGCGAGCTTTTGCCTTCAACTGTTTATTGCTCAAGGGGTTTATTGCGCAAGGTCATCGTTCAAGAAAAGTTGCGCGAGTAGTAACTACTTGGCTGTCCGGGAGAGGCCACATCCTAGCCACAGGGGCCAACGTTTCGGTCAGCATTCTGCGACCTTATTACGCCCTGAGAATGATCGCAGAATGTCGCCCGAAATGCATTTCGCCCTGAGGAAGGTCCCAAAATGGCGGCCGAAACATCGGCACCTATACCTTGGACGCGGCGTCTCCCAGACAGCCAACAGTTACAGACTCCGGCCGCGGAAGCCAACGCTCTCACACACCGTGTAGTTGCAGCGCTCACCTTGGCTACGTTCCTACTCAGGGCGCCGACGGCGAAGAACAGGACGCAGAGCGCGACGGCGGACAGCGCGCGGGAGGTCATTTTGAGAGCACGTGAGGGCAACGACGGGCCCTGAGCGCCTTTTATAGCCTCGCACCGGACGCGGCAGGCCGTCCCGCCGCTGCCCAAGGACAAAGGGAGCGGCCACCCGGAAAAAGGCCATGTTAATTGGGCGCAAAAGATCGCAAACTATGAGGGACTACATGGGAGAAAATTGGGGAGCGAACAGCAATTGAGTATGCTGCACACGGAAATATTCACAAATGTAAAAGAAGCGGCGGAGAGATATGGCTCGAAACCGAGAAAAGTGTTTTAGGATTTTAAAACATTTATCCGGTCTAGTGCCGTCTCCACTGGTCTTATTCCATCATGCATTTTTGTTAAGGCGTATAATATTCACGCGTTTGTAAACTCAAAATATTATTTTTGGAAAATTCTCATTACTTCTCTACCTTGCATAAAACCTCTTCACTTACATATCTCCTAGGGCTAATCAATAATTTTTCGAGTCTACGTTTCATTACGAGTAATATTTTTAATGCTCTACAAAAGAATATCAGTAGCTAAAAAATTTCCTGACTGTCTTCGCCTCACCCATCAATTATATTCCAACCTGGAAAATTCATGACATAAATCTTCACTTTTGATTAAATAATTGGGCGTTGTTTCCCCCAATATACTCCTAATAGGCACATAATACTTGGGCCTACATACGTTCCCCTACAGGCGTATCCCGTAATCTGCCTAACCAACGTGCCGCTGCCAACGGTGTGGACGGCGCAACATAAAGGCTCAACAGGCCTTACTATGAATTTTCTCACCTCGCGTCTCATTGCTGTTGCAGTCTTCTGTCGATAGCATTTCCCATGCAGTTAGCTTATCAAGTAGAGGAGAGGGGACTAGAATGATCATTTTCCTTTCAGAATACCATCATTTTAATTCTTATTTTAATTTAAAGTACATTCTGTGTCTGCTGCATACTTTAGTATTTCCTCTTTACTGTTCTGTAAAGCAGTTTTAATATTTTCCTCCTAATTACTTTTTAAATACACGTTTAAAAAAATATACCTTTGTCCACTCTACCTCTCTTTCGGGCTAATGTGAACAAAATGTGGGGTTAATATGGACACACCCAAAAAAGTTGATTTTTTTTGTTTCATGTGTATTTGTAACACAACATTATTTTATTAGAAATAATTCTGAAGGCTTATCTATGTAATCCAAAGCATCTTTCTCTATTTCCTTACTGATAATGCATCTTTGGGTTTACCTAACATACGTTCTGACTATCTGAAATGAGAAAGAAGAAAGGTAACTAATTAAGAAAGATAACATTGACTAATTTAGCAATTATTGTCTAAAAAAAGTATTGATTAAACAATTATTCTATCATTCATTTTCAGAACAATTATATTTAAGCTCAGGGCTTCAGTGTTACAATTCGATATGGTGTCTGTAACTTGACTGAATTATATATCAAGCGCCCCTAAACAGTGCAGAGTTAGTCATTTAATTAAACATATTTGCACATATATGATTACTAGCTGAAGTACCCGGCGTTGCTCGGGCATTTATTACAGTAAATTATTATACAGGAGGAGGAATTAAATCTTTTCACGCCCTGCGGCGGGACCTACCTCTATCTCTTCCATTGTATCCCTTCTCCGCCCATCTCCCTGCCATGCTCTGCCCGGCCACGCCACGGTAGCTGTCTTCTCTTGACCCCCATTTGGAAATTTCCGAATTACCTCGCTCACTTTTCCACAAATAATTACATTTTTCTTATTTGAAGTCCCAGCTTCTAAACATTCACTTTATAACTAAAAGCAATAAACAAATCTAAACTACAAAATAAAATCCTTGTACTCACATATACAATTTAATTTTGTGAAGTTTTATATAATATTCCAACACTATCAAAATTGTCACGTAAAACGTATCCTATTTTTATATGTTTTCTTCTATTGTATTCATAAAAAAAGCTTTGAAATTGATCTGTCAACTCGAGACTTTGAAGGCACTTACTGTTTTACGCAGAGTATAACATGCGGAAGTTCATGCACGGGTACGGTAGTAGGTAGATCCAGAGTAATAGTTATAGATGTCATAACGTCATTGATGATTCATAATCATAAAAATAAAGGAAAATACTTGTATCTATTCTGAAACATAATTAATAATAATAATAATAATATATATAATAATATAATAATAATAAATATAATTCTGAAAATGACCAAAGTATAGTAGTATAAAACTTATTTGTTCAGGTAAATCAATTCATCATACAATTGATACATTAGCAAAGTAATGATCCACCAACAGTGCATTACGTTTAAATAATAAATTGACAATGCACTGAGCCACATAACAAAACAATATTAGCATCATTATTTTATCTCAAGTGATAGAGATTATGGATCCTGAAATATGAATAATATAAACCAAAGACTCCCATATATTATTTGCTTAGACAAAAATATTTTTAGAACAATTAATTTTTGCTTACTTTTTTAGAAATATATGAATGAACTCATTCATTGGGAGCAATTGATATGCAAAACAACTTTACAGGTTAGTCTTAATATGTAAATGATCATTCCTAAATTACATACCACTGCACAGAAATTCATCCCATTTTGAAGAAAAAAATTTACTGGGTTTACAAAACCATAAATTACTTTCCATTTTTCCAATTTGTACAGGAGAGCTGAATAATAGAAACCAAGAACTCCCAGATTTATTTATTTGCTCAGAAAACCTTTTTGTTAGATAAATTAATTTCTGCCTATTTTTTTATAGAAAAGTATGGATGAATTCAATTATTGGCAGCAATTGATACGCAAAACTAAAGCACATATTAGTCTTAATAAATAAATTATCATTCTATAATTATCATCCACTGCACTAAACTTCTTCACATATAGAAGAAAAAAGTATAACAGCAATTGATATGCAAACAACTCTACAGATTAGTCTTAATATGTAAATGGTCATTCATAAAATACATACCACTGCACAAAACTCCTTCAAATATTGAAGGAAAACTTTTACTGGGTGGACTGCAGACAAATAAACATTTTCCATTGTGCCAATTTTATTGTGAGAGCTGAATAATAGAAACCAAGAGCTCCCAGATTTATATATTTGCTCAGACAAATTTTTTAGATAAATTAAATTTTTCTTATATTTTATGGAAAAATATGGATGAAATCATTCATTGGCAGCCATTGATATGCAAAACAATAGCACAGATTAGTCTTAATATGTAAATGATCATTGCTTAAATCCCAACCACAGCACTAAACTTTTTCACATATAGAAGAAAAAAGTACAACTGCGATTGATATGCCAGACCACTGTACAGATTGGTCTTACTACGTAAATGATTATTCCTAAATTACATACCACCGCTCAAAACTCCACTTATTGAAGAAAAACTTTTACTGGGTGGGCTGAAAACGTACCAACATTTTCCATTTTACCAATATGAACATGAATACTGATAAATAGAAACAAAGGACTCCCAGATTTTTTTATTTGCTTAAACAAAATATTTTTAGATACATTAATTTTTTCCAATTATTTATTAAAAAATATAAATGAATTCATTCATTCATTCATTAGGAGCAAGTGACATGCAAAACAGCTGCACATATTAGTCTTAATATTGTAATGACCATTGCTTAATTACCAACCACTGCACTAACTTCTTCGCATGTAGAAGAAAAAAGTACAACTGCAATTAATATGACAAACAACTGTATAGATTAGTCTTAATATGTAAATGATCATTCCTAAATTACATACCACTGTTCAAACTGCCTTCGCATATTGAAGAAAAAATTTTACTGAAAACATATACACATTTTCCATTTTACCATTTTGAACCTACGAACTATGTAAATAGTCAAATTGAGATTCCTAATGAACAGCTGCCCTACTACTTAGAGAATTATTCATATTTCTCCCCTTCTTGTAGTATTGTTTTTAAATGGGGCGAGTGAGTACTTCAGCAAGTCGATCTTCCCTCTGAGTAACCGATTCAAAATTTTAGTAGACTGCCCAAAGAGTATATCTCTGCCCATCTCTTGGCATTTGTAATCTGTTTTGACAATTGTGACACTCGTTTAGTCAAACAATTCAATTGTCACAAATTTCTGTGAAAGAAGACGTTGTTTAGATTGTATATGATATGTGTATATTGTAGATTGTACATTACTGTTTATTCTGTACTGTATATTACTGTACTTTTTATTCTCTCAACCTACGTCAATTATTAAACTCACATTATAAAACTCACAATGATTTCTTGCCACTTAGTATATAACACGGACAAAGAGCAATGCATGAACATTGACATTGTTTACCACTTCAGTTACAGCTTTCTTTCAAATGTTCACACAAGGACAATTCATAACCTAATTCAAACTCTAATGAATTTCGTAACAATAATGGACATTGATGAAATCCGTAGTAGATCTCAGACGTCATCCTGTGGTGGCGCGCAGCTAACCTATAGGCATTGATGCACTCTTGAATCTGTGATGTAAGGCTAGGCGAAAAATGTCCAGAAAAGTAATTATTTTGAAAATATATTACTATGTATGTTTGTAAATCATAGCCTATAGTACTCCAGGCCTTTAAAGGATGCTAGCACAAAAGTTTCATCGGCATTGGTTCAGTAGATTCAGAGATTACCGCGCTGGAAGACAACGCACTTCTGTCTTTATATATTAGTATAGATATAGATATAGATATAGATAATTAGGCATACTCTGAACAAAAACTAACATTTTCTGTTCAATACTCTGAGGTTAGGGGCGCTTGATATATAATTCAGTCAAGTTACAGACACCATATCGAATTGTAACACTGAAGCCCTGAGCTTAGTAAGGAGAGCCTTAAAGTCAATGTCCACATTGACCCTCACTCTTCATTTTGAAGATTTTGTGTCAATACTTTACACTGAAATGAAAAATACTTTTACTGCGTGCAGAAGATAACTAAAACATCAAGTTTTCATATGAAGGTGGTACATTTAAATTCAATATTTTAACATCAAAAGTCTGTACTTCTTCGCAACTTTTTCGAATTCATTCATAAAACTCTTTTCGCCATTTCTCAGCAACAACTGAAGATCTACCAGCCAAATTTGGCTGACTCAAAAAAGACTGTATGGTCAACATCTAAGAAATAATTTTGACAGTTTACGTGTGTTACCTATGGAATAACCACATCTGTCCACAGTATCCCCCATTCCCCCTATATGATTCAGTCAGTGGAATATGTCCACATACGTGAATCATTTAAATGTTAACAAGTGGAGTTACATCAACACATACTTTCTTGCATTATTTTTAACTTATGCAATTTTCGAGAATTCCAATAGTTCAAGAAAAATGAGACCCGCGCCATTATTTAAGCGCCTCTAGGTCCATCAGGGAAAATATTTGAAAAATAAAATTTAGATCGGTTTTGAGAAAATGTTTTTTTATCATTCGCATTGATTTTAGATACGTCTCTCGCAAAACGTCTCTCCATCCGTGCATCTGTGAACAACGCTGGCAGCTTAATCGAAACTAGGATTTTCACCAAAATTGATATTTCCCAATTGATCTAGCAGATGTCGCGTCCCTTTGAATCGATGTTTTTATTTGAGGGAGGAGTACTTTACATGAAGGCTCAAGGGCATTTTGATTTTTTTCTCTTAAAAATGGCGCTAAATGTTTGGATTAAACTTTTGGATAGCGCAAAAACGCTTAAAAATTGTGCAGACCTCAGTTCCTCTAAAATATTTGAATCTTCGAAAACTGCATAAGTTCAAAAGTTTTTTGGCGTCTCCCTAAAACTACAATATTTGTTTCATCATTAAAACCACGGCATTTCAATTGTTCATTACAACCACGAAATTACATTGGCAATGAAATATAGCCTAATATAAGCACGTTTTTCTTCAAAATTTATTAAAAGACACGTATACTGTTTTGGTTTTCACTCATTCAAATGTAACATTTGAACATTTTACACTTTTATACATGCTCACTGCTTCCCATTTTCATGAAGAATAATTGAATATTGTTCTTGGAAGACACATTTTCTCGTTAAACTTAATCAAAAAGCTTTTGAATTAAATTTTCTCCAAATTTATATTATAGTCAGTCGAGTCCTAGTGTGTGATGGCTAATTTCAAAGTGAGAGACGAGGATGTTCCCGGCTGATGAACATACGTTTTCATTCTAACAAACACTACAAACGGTTAACCGAAAAGTTCATCAACCTTCACACCTCCGTCAACGGAAAGTTACCGGAACCTGTCAACGGACAGTCTACGGTCACACCTTCCGTCAACGGAAGAACAAGAAGAAATTAACATTTGAAAAGCCTTCTTGGACTACTGATTTTTTTATTAAAGTACAGAACAGTTCGGCGTCCCAACCAGAGGTAATGCTCTCTACGAACGATGGTGCAGAAAGCCTAATTGTCTGAGGAAGCACCCTGGCCTAGGTCGTGCAGAACAGAAAAAATAGTTATGATGAAACTCTATTAAACTCATGATAGTCACGTTTCATAGTACTGACCCATCAGCTTTCGAGATAAGTGCTATGTATTTGTTCGAGGAAATGCATGGTCAGTGTAGCTGTCAACGTTCACAGCAAAATCGTTTGATGTGCACCCATGTGGACACCTGATTCTAGTCGCGACTATTCACAGGGTACGGAGGCTGTACGATTCACAAGCTTCAACTGCTATACAGAAATAGTGAAAAAAAAAATCAAAACAAACTTGTAAAGTTCATTCAGTGAGAAAAAAGCAAATTATCGCCATTATGAACTCAGAGTAAATGTTAAAATCCACACTAAATTTACGAGTAAGTTGATTAGCAGATGTGCTGAATTTGTCATCTTTGATGAACAAATCGGTATAATAATAATAATAATAATAATAATAATAATAATAATAATAATAATAATAGTAGTAGTAGTAGTAGTAGTAGTAGTAAACAGAAGTACCGATCCAGTGATCTTTGTTCGAAAGTGCTTCCAAAAACTTTGAACCAATACCGTGTGGAAGTGCTCCTTGCACTCGTAGAAACAACTTTTGCGCAAAACATACGAAATATAGAATCGTAATGAATTAATATAGAATCAATTGAAGTATTCGACATCTTGATATTACATCTTTAATTGTGTTTTAAAGTATTTGCAGAGTACATCTTCCCTATATCTTCTACCGCTACACCAAAATATCTCTTTTCGGTTCTTGTATCCAAGGATATTCCATGAGACTGTGAGCTCATGAACTCATGCCATGAATTCATGAATCACTCCTCTGCCAATCTTTCTCCTTAACGCCACTAGCTCGATTACATATTCTTCTTCTTTTACTACCATACACTGATTAGTGCGTAGGCTATTCTCCAGAAGTACCCAGCGCCTTCTTGTGAGACTTACCCTGAGCAAGTATATCTAAGGTAGTTTGACATTGCTTTCCCTAGGGGCCTAGTGCACCAATTTTGACGTTTAATTTGAATACCAGATAGCGAAAGTCAAGGTACAATATCCGCAATCTTATCCAGTAATTCAAATCGAAACTCTGATTGGTGCTAAATTGCTAGAGGATATAATTTTGCCAGGATCGACCAAGTGCCTTTCCTGGGATCTGTTTTACATGCCGACAAGCGTCCGCATGCATGTCGTCGATTTTTGGCATCTCAAAAATGGATGAACTCCCTCAAAGCTTGTGTAAAAACGAGTCGATCAAACGGTTGCAATGGTGTCTTCAAATACCCAGGTTTTTTGGGCTCACAATCAGACAAACGTATAGCGATCGAAATGCTAAAACAATACCAGCATCTCCACTCAATGCCATAAAATGGAAGTAATAAAACATGGTCTAGATATTACGGTAGCACGAATGATTGGACCCACTTCCCTATGACAAGAATGACGCTACGATGAATGAACAGCCCATTGCGCATAACTAGAAGCTAGAACAAAATAACACTAGCTCAGTACCACAGTTACGACGCTTTTAACAATTTTAAAAGTATTTTCACATTTAATTACAGCGTTCAACACCAAATTTTGCAACATGAAATACAAGTTTTTTGGTTCAACTCCAACCTCGAACACGAAAACAATACTCAAAGTTGTCTGTTAGTTTCTATTTATAAAGAACGGTGAATTGTTTATGATGAGTAGTTGCCGACTATAACGATTCTCATACTAGTGTGAATGTACGGGCGATATAAATATCAAAAAAAAATTGTTTCCTTTATATCACATACTCTAGTCAGGATGTCAGCAAATGAGGAAGTCATCATCGCCAAGCATCAAAAAGGAAAGAAATATTAATTTTAACAATGAAATTTCATGTATTAGTTACCATTTGGACTGTATAATTCTAAAAATCCAGTAACAAGTATTGTGTTACCGCGGTAGAGAGAAAGTTAGATATTGCTGTATAAAAAACCGCGAATTTTCAGCAAAAAAAATTCTATTACAGGGTTCTGGCCACGAAAAAGTAGATAAATACAGATGCTAAATTAAGAAAAAATATGTAACGCGTGATGTAGTCAGAATCCATGTTTTGTGGGTCCTTGGTGCCGAAAAATCGATTGAGGCGAAACAAAGAAAAGGAGTACATTTCCTTTCCTGACTTACTAATCTCTTTAGTACCAGTGTCTCGTAGCAATCAACTCATATCCCTACTTCAGAATCGTGACCGAAACGATGGATCCTAATAAACTAGAACTTAAAAATGCTGTTACAAAATTCCCCAAAATGAATGCAGAACATATCAAGTGAGTTTCACAAATTATCGATCGATTCCTCAAATATTTCAAAGTATAGTATTGCTGGAAATTTGCATATTAAAGGCATGAGATATTTAAAAAAATACATTTGTGTAATTTTCCAAAAAATAAAAGAATACTGCAAATTTAATTTTAGATCATCTTAAACAGTGCAATTAGCACTATCCGTACCAAAAGTTTGAAGAAAATATCCGGAGCCTGTTCAATCTCGCATTCAAATTCGCTATCAGGGCGCAGTCCCTGATTGCTTCTACCCGCGCGGCCATCCGCCGTTCAGACATGCTTTCGCCACCCCTCGCAGAACTCGCTCCCAGGGCATTCCAGTACGCAGCCGCGTATTGAAAACACAAAATACAAATGGGCAATAAAGTCATTTATGCGGAGTGTCTTCGCGCGGGGGTCTTTCTCACGGCTCCGTCCTCCCCCCTCCGCCGAAGCACGTGCTTTCAACATAAACTCCTCATTGAGCCTCCATCCACCACAGCAGAGCTCCTCCGTGCTGCCCCGGCTGCCGGCTAAGACGTCATTAGCAAGGGCTTGGTCCACTTCGGCGTGAGGCCGGCTTTCATACCCATCGCCTCACTACGTGGCACCGACCGCAATATGAATACAAACATTTTTCAGAATCGCTACGTGCCTTCCTCACCAATACAGCACTATTAAGGCATCTCGCCGACAAAGAGATGCACATCGGCAACGCGGACGCGCCCACGTAGCCGCCTCGCTCCTTCTCTATCAGCAAGCCAGATGCCGCAGTCCCCGTGAGAACAAAACCTTCAAATACAACAAACGGTAGTCGCCATCGCGGACACCTCACGTGATACTGCCTTAGCATCCGATCGCCGCCAATGTCACGTGTCGCTACTCTCCTCGAGCCCGATGACGCATCCCACAAACAGAAAGGCGATCGCGGGCACATCGCGTCTCACCGCCTCACTATAAGTTTGCGGCCAATGTCACGTGGCTCTCCCCTCTACGGACTCAATAACACACCCAAATAATAAATACGGCAACTTCGCTCCCACGCGACAGAACAGACTAACTCGAACTTCTATTCATTTCAACTACTCACTAGTCAACAACTGTCAAACTTCGACTAATGTTCGCTACTACTGTTCAGAACTTCTCGCAGACCTAACAGACGAACGGACGTAAGTTGCAACTCATTTGCGAACTTAGCCATCGCCCTACAATTGTGTTCCACTGAGACGTAAACGGCTATTGTTGGCTCATTTGTCAACACCAACGGACGAGTATATCAATACTCGCTCCACTAGGCAAACTGTCCGCGAACGAGTCGGCTGGAACTGCTCCTGCTTCGCTAACCAAATCGGCGTCAATCAACCAGCGCGACCATCAGGCCGCTAGCTCGAGCCACTCGCGTGCATCAGCCATCACCTGGCCGAATTTCCGGCTAACAGACATCAACAGAGTCCGCACCCGCCATCCAGTTCGCACCACCGAATTCCCTTGAGCCAACCTCAGCTCTGACGGCATCCACGCACTTAGCCGAGTGATTTGGGTTGGTGCTTGCAGTACAACAAACTGTAAGTAAAATGAGCTTCAAGAAAGAAGAGCAGTCAAACTTTATAAACTTTCATTAGCCCTACTGCTTACTACAAACTCACTAAAACAAGCTAATGTGTATATAAGCAAATATTAAACCGCAATTCATTTATCATTGAATATTGACTTTCATGCACCCTAAAGGCAAACAATCCCTCGAAACCCGTTTCGATCCCGTATGTAGTCGCACTTTCAACACGGTACATCCTAACGTGTTGCATCAGCTACAGAACCGTTTTTGACAAAATCGTGTTTGAGCGTTTCTGAAAATGCAGAAATTTCAGCTCGTTTTCACAGAAAATTTGAGAGTTTTCGAGAAATTGTATATGACATTATTTAAAGCATATATACTCATAAATGCGTTGTGAACAAATCGCATTAATATTATGTAAATATAAACCACGTGAGTCTAGTCAAAAAATCTGTTACTGAACAAGCGAAATTTGTTACTATTTTTCACAGAAATTTTTTGAGTTTTTGAAAATCTTCATTTGAAGTCATTTGAAGCACTTCCACTGACAAATGAAGTAGTGTTTACAAATGGCAGGAAATGTTCATATTAACGGCGTGAGAGATATTTAAAAAAATTACATTTGTATAATTTTTGAGAAAACGAAATAATACCCAAAATATATCACACATCTAAAACAAATTATCGGTTTCAGGAAATTTAAAACTCAACTCAGTGATTGGATTACAATAATTAACTATAAATAACACAAGTCCCTATTCTAATTTTCATACCCTAATTAAACACCACGGACGCTATCATCGCTGATCAAATTCGATTACATTTCAAGACGTCAAGTTCTTCTGTACTTTCCTCCTCTTTACACTATCGCTGAAAGCCCTAATGAGATATCTTCCAGTCTAATCCAATGCCCTAAAGCAAGCATTTTACATATTAGATAATAAGATTTTCAAGCATTTTCACACTGTATTGTATGATCTTTTCTTGCTACGCTGTATTTATCTTGTTCATCTGCCTCCTGAACTATATTTCCCTCTGAATTCTAGAAGAAGTGCACAGATAATGAAGTTACATGCTTTTTGTTCCTGTTCTTTATCTGTTACTGATTACCTTCTAGACTTCAGCCAACTGCATTCAACTAGGAAAACTGCATCTATGTACATGAAGAAATGTTATAATCGTATTATTATCTTTCCCCTCCCCTCTTTCCCCAGTTTTCCTAATTCATTCTAACTCCTTTTACATTCCCTCTACCTTTAGACTTTTCCTTTAATCTTCCCATTTACTTCCCTTTCACTAGTATTACGGCCGTAATCCGCCATCTTGCATCCCAGATACTCGTATAAATGTAAAATCTGCCCTCCTTTTTTCTTTAAATTTGTTCATAATTGAGGCATTTGGGTATAGGAGAACTTCTGACATTTTACAAAAGTAAAATTATTGACTTACCATGCCTTTCTTGTAAATAAGAAACATGAGGTCTCTTTATATCATGTTAGCTTTAGAATCCAGAAAGTTGACAATGAAAATAATTCACACTTTATGTTTCATTAGTTATGTATAGTTCATTTCCGTTAGCTAATACGATCATTGCAATTTCGTAAGTAACGTGATATGTCAATTATCATTATTTCCGCCCGATTGTAATTATGTAAATGTAAATATTAAAAGCAGGCCTTACGACCTGCACCTCGCCAGAAATAAAGACATTATTATTATTATTATTATTATTATTATTATTATTATTATTATTATTATTATTAAAATAAACAATATGTCATTTTAAAGAGTGCAATTTGCACTAACCGTTGGAAACGTTTGAAGAAAAAAATTGGAGTCATTTTTGTAAAAATGGATTTTGAGCGTATCTGAAAATGAGGAATTTTGAGCACATGTTCACAGAAAATGTTGAGTTTTCGAAAAACTTTATATAACATTATTTAAAACACATGTACTCATAAATACAATATAGAACAAATTGCTACTAATGTAAATATTAATGACGTGAGAGACTAGTCAAAAATATTAATTTTTTGAAATTTTTGAAAACAAAAAGAGCAATACGGCGTTTATGTTATCTTATAGCACTATCACTATATTATATTATATTATATTTAGCACTATCACTACGAAAAGTTTAAAGAAAAAATTTGGAGCCGTTTTTGAGAAAATCTTGTGTGGGTTATTTTTTACATTTCACATATTACACGCAATATTGCGCGAAAATTACTAAATGTTTCTAAAAAATGTTCATTATTTTATCGAAAAAACTAATTATGGAGAATAAATTTCATTTGAACGAAAAATATTTATCTTCAGTATTGTAGTTGTAGGAAGTTGCCGAAAAGAATTCATATTTTTATTATTTTCGAAAATTTAGAGATACTAGTGGAAAATGACCTATGCCACCTTTTTATAAGTGTATTTCACTCTACTCATACAATAAATTCAATATATTGACGTTAGTTAAAACGACTAATGTAATGAAACACGAATTTTTGCAAAAGTACTTCTATCGATGCTTTTCATGTAACTCTCGGTTTCTAAGGATAGAGAAGGGAGGTAGCCTTATTGTTTTTAAAAAAAATTGCCAACTTGCATAGCACAAATAACTGGTGGTGCTACACAATGGCGCAGACTTTCTCGTAGTACAGTTTTGTAATTTCCTTAGTGTGGAATGGCTTCACAGTTTTGCCCCATCCTCTTGCCAGCTGCCTTCTATCACCGCCCAAATAAATTTTTTGACTTTTTCTCAATTTTTCGGTATCCTAATTGGAGAACCGAAATATTACTTCAAGAAAATTAAAAGAAGAGTAAAGCCTCTTTCTAAATGGCAATTTTCATTGAAAAACTTAGAGCCGTTTTTTAAGAAAATGGCGTTTAAACGATATTGTAAATGCGAAATTTGAAGCTCTTTTCAGTGGAATCTATTGAGTTTCCGTAAAACTTCATTTAAAGTCATTTGAAACACATTCACCCAAAAATGAAAAAAATGTATACAAATCGCTGGAATTGCGCATATTAACGACGTGAGAGATATTTCAAACAAATTTACATTTGTGTGTTTTTTGTTTTAAAGATCACACCAAAATGAACTTAACGTCATATTAAACAGTGCAATTAGTACTATTCGTTGGAAAAGTTTGAAGAAAAAATGGAGAGATTTTTAAGAAAATGGCATTTGAGCGTTTCTGAAAATGCGGAATTTTGAACTCATATTAACAGAAAATAGTTGAGTTTTCGAGAAACTTTATATGACATTATTTAAATCACATGTACTCTTAAATATAATAATGTGAAGAAATCGCCTCCAATATATAAATATGGCCGACGTGAGAGACAGGTCAAAAAATTACATTTTTGTAATTTTTGAAAAAAGAAAACCATAGAACAGTATGGTGTTTATGTCATCGTATAGAGTACATTTGGCACTACCCCTAAGAAAAGTTTAAAGAAAAAATTTAGAGGCGTTTTGAGAAAATTCTTGTTTTTGTAATTTTTTAAATTGCAAATAGTGCACGCCATATTGCGAGAAAACATTTAATTTTTTTAAAAAATGCACATGACCTTAATGAAAGAACTAATTATAGACAATAAATTTTATTTGAAGGAAAAATCTCTATTTTTAATGTAGTAGGAAGATGTCGAAGAAAATTCAAACTTTTGCAATTTTCGAAAATTCAGAGTTAACCATGAAAATAGGACCGATGCCACCTTTCTAAGTGTATTTTAATCTATTCTTTCAATAAATTTAAAGAAAAAATTTGGAGTCTTTTTGAGAAAATTTTGAAAATGTCCGGAGGGCTTCATGCAAAGTCCCCCAAAATGTAAAGAATGATTTTCAAAATTTCAAAGCTTCAACTAGAGCCAGATGGACAGTCGTTTCTTCAATTTGGAAAAACTCCTACACGTGGTTTAGGTGCTAGTAGTGTTTACAGATGGACAGACAAACAGACGGACGGACGTTTTGCTTTCAATTTGTTTCTCGGCATCAAGGTTTATGGCTACACCACGTGTGAGAGGATTTTATTTTATTTAATTTAGCCACTGGATTTATCCACATTTTCGTTATCAGTGTTCGGCAATGAATATTTTTCTGCCGAAAATTTGCCGTTTTTTCGCGCAGCATTACATAACTTTTTCTAAATATGTATATTACTCCGTGTATACGTACGTCTATAAGAAAGTAAAAATGGTCAACATGAAAGTATCCACCGCCGGAAGACAGGCTAAGGTGGTATAAACATGATGGGACCCACTTTTACCAAAGCGAGATATTAACATTTACGAATTGGGTAGCTTTCTGTGGTTTATCTTGTTTGTGCCTTAATATATCCTTTTTACTTGTCTAATATATTATTGTGATAAATATTCGGACAACACGAGGTACTTCATATTGTTGTAAATAAAATTATAGGATAAAATAAAATTTGGGAGTTAAAAAGTTCTTGAAAGAATTTTTGTTTAAACCATCTTTATTCGTTTTTAATACTTCTTAATGCCTACCTTTTTACTGTCGTATTTAGATAAAAACTTTTTTTTATAAATGACATGTATTCGTTTTGCTTTTAATAAAAATCTCAAAACTGAATTTATTGTACACAACAATGAAAACATTTTTATTTCAGTCTCTACAACAAATAGGCATGTACAATACTAAAAATATTTTGTGAAACATGAAAAAATTCAGTTGAATGGTTACAATATACGATATATTTTTAGATACTCGAATAACATGACATAGTTCTGAGTAAATAAAATTGTTAGAATAATAAACATAAGAGTTTGTTCTTATCGAAGAAATGAATGTCAAAAAATATGTTAAGAGTGATCAAATTAGTACATTAAAAAATAAGTGTTAATATCCCTGAAAATAATCAAAACCGATTACAAAAAAAGAAAAAAATATACTTTTCACTTTTACACTTCAACATATTCCTCAGCCATCGTTATAGAATTTCGTGAAAAAAATAGTGGATGCGTTGACCGCTTTTACTAGCGGCATACTCGAATCTATCTAAAGAAGATAGTCATTTTCTCTTTCGAATACCTATACATATTTTCCATTTCACATTATTCTTGGCAGTCCGGAATGAACCGCGTCTCATCCGATCGAGAAGTCGATTAGCTTCATCAACTGAAACGCGGCTCATTCAGGTCAGCCAAGCATTCAGTGCCAGATTACCGAACGGGCTGAGTAGGCTGCAGCCTGGGGCGCGCAATTTTGGGGGGGGAACGTATTTCAGCGGATTCAAAATTTCATCAGGCGAACTTTTGAATGTTTTGTAGAAATATTTCTTTCCATATTTGCAACAAAAGAAAGTGTTAACTAATCAATTATATCCTTTGATATTGTGACATACCAAAAATGACGGACATTTCATTTAGGCAAATAAAGGTCAAAATGTAGATATTGCAAAAGACGTGGGTTTCTATAGTGCAGATACTCAGGGTACACCACAGCAACGCGAAAAAAACAATAGAGAGAAAAATACAGCGAGCTTTGAAGGGTGGACCAGATTGGGAATTAGGGCATTCCGATTCGTGTCGTGGTGGTGAGCGGATCGCTTGTGCGGTTTTTCTTGAGGTTAATTATCAAATCGGGACTTGTGATATTTTGCGAGAGTGAACATTGAACTTGAACTTTGAATATTTCCGCATTAGGTGTGCAACGGGAACTTGTAAAATTTACATGTTATATCATTGCAAACTCGGACTTGTAATATTTTCATGAGTGAACTGGAAAGTGAACTTAGAATATTTTCGCGGTGGAGTTACAAGATTTGACTTAGAAATTTAACCAGTGAATTGTGAATTGTCAGGTTATGTGATAGAAAATAATATTAGAGGGATATTATTCTGACTTGGAAAAGTAATCAGTTTGCGCCTACCTGAGTCGCAAGATAAAGACTATAGGCAGTGCATGTGAAGTGGTTGGAGGAAGTTTCGACTTGGTCGCTGATCATCGTGGACTTCAACAAGAAGGAAGATTGGTCTCCCCTACGTGGCGACATCGAGCGACGTGCGCGCGAAGAGGCAAAAAAGGGCAAAAGGTTCTATAACTCTGTTATTGCAATAACGAGAAAAATTGTCATGACCTAACGATAAATTGTAATAATCAAAGATAGTTGATAACTTTGCCATGCAGAATAAATTATAATTCATAGTTTGAAAGAAAGCTGATTCTCATTTGCCATTACGTGCAGTCCTAGAGTAGACATTTTAGAATTATTTTCAGATTCCTCGCCACTCCGTATGGATGGCAGATTGAGTAATTGGTTGCAGAGTAAGTAGCAGCAATTATTTCATAAGAACCCGTCGACCGAGCTAGCGGTATTTACATTTATTTGTAATATATCCGAAGACAGTAATAGATAATCAGGAATTCACGTGTAACCTTTCCTGCGCCCAAATTATTTATAAATTCGGAAATTGGTTACGATTTACATTTACATTTATTAGTAATTTTTAATAATATTTCATATATATACAGATAAAATGAATACAAAAATATCGTATATTTATTAAATCGATATTGTGATGAGAATTATTTATACGTATCATAAATTATTTATACGTATACAATATTTACGTCGGTTACAAATATCGTACAAGAATTTTTTATTCAAAATATTATAAATAGCTTTAATGTTTAAAAAAAGCAAAACAATTGACAGCCTAGGGCGCACATAAGTCAAAGTCAGCACTGCAAGAATCAAATGACTCCGTCCGCGGAAGTCTACGAATCCACGTACATTGCACGCATTCTGATCATTGTGCTCTGGAAATGCATCAATGTTACAGTCGCACAGTTCTTTTCTTACGTTATTCATAAATGAGATGTTGAACAGTTTGCAAATGATCTTATTCTGGGTTTTAGTAAACATTAATGTTTGACTGGAATTCCAGTCAGTGGCGTAGCTAGGGAGGGGGAGGGGGGCGGTGTACCCCAGGTCACACCAATTAAAATATTTTTAATTGGAACTATATAATTTAAATCATTTACTTAAAAATTATATATATATATATATATATATATATATATATATATATATATATATATATATTAAGAGCTTTGTTAGTTTCAAGAATTTGAATATGTTATAGCTGGAATTATATAATTTTTATGGTTTAGTTAAAAATTATTTACATTAATTTAATAAGTAAACATTTAAATCATAAATACTAAGAAGGCAAACAAGAGAAATAATGTAAACTAAAATGCGAAACAATAAGAGGTAAGCACCTATTTTTCAAAGTTCAAAGAGTATCGATTTCAACGATATTTTTATATTTAATTTGTGAGGGGGGTGATACCATTAGTTTTGCCGCGGGTGACACCATCTGAAAGTACACCATTGATTCCAGTTGATTTTAACAATGTTATAATACCTTGTATCAGTAATTGAATCATTCAAATTCCATGGAGTTGACGGCGTTTGTGATAGGGAGTTCCATTCTTTCCTCATAGAGCGGAAAACAGCACAATAACCAACAATACCATCAAATCAGGCCACTATTGAGTTATCGTGAACAGATAAGTTGTGTAACGCTTAGATTCTCTCATGTGAAACCTCGAGCGAATTGACAGGACGTACGTTCATAATCATTGTGATGCTTAAAGATAACGGAACAAAACGTGCAACTCTTGAAACAGGAAATGTTATTCGGCTATACATTATGCTTTTATAAAGTTCAAGGAAGACTGAGCTTCCAAAACAATTATTTTTTGCCTCGTGCTCAGAACCCTGAATTCCTCGTAAACGTATCACAAATTTCCAGTTCTCCAAAAATGTAAGGTTTCGCTATTGTACGTTTATATCACAATATAATAGTTGAAAGACAGCAGTTACTACTTTAGGGGGAGAGGCTATATAGTCAAGTCATTCATTGAAGAGGCCAGAGGGAAAGGACAGAAGAAATGGATGACCCAGTAATAGCCTGTGGTATAAAATCACTTTCATTGACCTAGATAGATTTTGGCCTTAGGTTTGTGTCTTATTTTTAGCCGTCTGCTTTACATAGCCGCACACTGGCGGTCTGTTCTACTGTCGATTCACAAATGCAAAAATGTTTAGAAATCGCTGTTAATGTGCATATTTACGGCATGAGAGATATTTCAAATAAATTACACTTATGTAATTTTAAAAAAAAAAAAAAAAAAAGAAAACACCAAAATGTATTTTATGTCTTCAGCCGTGTAATTTGCACTATCCATATGAAAAGTTTGAAGAAAAAAAATTCAGCCGTTTCTGAGAAAATAATCATCACTCATAAATGCAATAATGTAAACAAATAGTCTGTTAAGACTTCGAATATAGCTTAAGTGGGGGAGAACTTTGAAGATTGGGACGAAGATCCACAAATACGTCTGTCTGAGTTTTTGTCGAAAAAAAAAAAAGATTTTCGAAACGACAAGTATTAAGACTGTTAGCACACCTTGGCGATAGAATCTGCTTTTACCATTAAATACTGAAGAAAATATCAGTGTTACCTGTGTCTGTACGACAGAAAATAGTTTTCCTTTCTTGTTTTATCTCATTATTCATGTGTGTATGAACCTCTCTATGCACCATGCTGTTTTGACGCGTCAAAAACGCTGGTTCACGGAGAATACGTCATGGAATTTCGAAATCGCGACACCGAACTCTCATAAATGTTTCAACTTTCATTGTTGTCGACACGCAACTATTACTCGCTTTTTATGCGCGAGGCGAACCTCCAACCAAACTGCTCGGCTGCTGATTATCAAACAATGTGTGTCTTAGTGGAAAACACCATGGTGTTATTTCCACCATGGAAAACACCAAGTTCCTCGAACGTTAGATCGGGAGCGGTAGCTCAGTGCATCAACTGATGTCATTGCAGCGCCTCTGACCGGGAGGTTCTAGGTTCGAGTCCAGACGGCGGCAGGATTTTCGAATCTAGCTTTTCAGCTGGGTCGAATTCAATCGCTGTCTGGAGGAGAATTGTGCGTGTATGAAACTCTAGTGGAGAATTCTAGCGGCCGGCTGCTCTGATCGGTAGTTTTTGTGGTTTCTCCGATCAACACCAGGCGAATGCCGGAGCAGTACCCTAAGAAACGGATCACGGACCGCGCGCGATCTTTCCTTTCTCTTCCTTGTCATATCCTTACACATTAACATGCACTACACTAGCACATATTCCGGGAGACCGGTCCGGAGCTTAGAGCTTGTCCCGGCTGGGGCGGTGCCCCGCTGGTGGGAGAGTCCTGGTTAGGGGGAAACCCCACTAGCCGACGGTAGGTCGGGGCCGGATCTCGCCATCCAGCGGGGAAGATCACTGCCAACTCCCGAGAAAAAATATGCATTACACTAATGGGACTAATGACCAAAGCCGTTGACGCGCTCGGAAACACGAAACAATCAATCGATTGTCAACTGAAGACTGCCAGCGCGGTGCCATCTGGGGAGGTGGCGCGCTCTCATGGCCGTCTTTGAATTAGTTCGAACTTATATATTCTAGGACAAATTTATTATTTCTCTCTGCAATGCAGACGGCGATTTTGAGGAAAAATCAAGTATATCTCGAGCGCGCGACGTTTGAAAAGTATCCCCTCTGCTGTTAATTCATCCCAAAGAAAGGTTATAATTGTTTATATTCGTTATTGGGCGCCAAATTTGAATTTATTTGGCTGCCTACGTAAACATCGCCGCTTTGACGACGGGAAAGAGAGAGAAAAAATTACATTTGTGTAATTTTTGAATAACCAAAAGAATAGATCAATTTGGCGTTTATGTCACTTTATAGAGTAAACTTAGCACTATCCCTTCCAAAAGTTTAAAGAAAAGATTTGGAGCCGTTTTCGAGAAAATCTTATTTTTGTTATTTTTTAAATATTGCACATTTTGCACGCAACATTGCACAAAAGAACAAACATTTTCAAAAAATGTGCATGACTTTAATGAATGAATTAATTATAAAGAAAAAATGTTGCTTGAAAGGAAAAATGTCTTTATTCAATGTTGTAGTTGTAAGAAGATCCTGAAAGAATTTCAGTCTTTTGCAATTTTGAAAAATTCAGAATTAACTTTGAAAATCGCCACCTTTTTATTCGTAATTGACGATTAATTTTTCTCCCGCACGCTTCACTGCAAATTCCTTTATTGTTTCTGTTGGGATGAAACTAGTGATGCTACAGAATGGCACAGAGTTTCTCATTGTAAAGTTTTCTAATTTCTATGGCCGGGGCTAGCTTTACGGTCTTGACCGTACTGCCATCTGATGAAAGAACTAACTACGGAGAAAAAAAATACTATGGAAAGGAAAAGGCTTTACAATCAATTTTGTAATAGTAGGAATGAGGCGAAAATATTCAAATTTTGCAACTTGCAATTTTGGACAACAAATTCCATTTGAAATATTCAATTTTGTAGTTGTAGGAAGATGCCAAAAAATTCAAACTTTTGAAATTTTCAAAAATTCAGAGTTAAAAATGAAAATCGGACTTACGCCAACTTTATACCAGCTGTATATATACATTTTTTGTGGTAAAGAAAACACGTAATTTTCAAGGAAAATTAATTATTTTTTGTATTCAAATTCTTGGCTATCCGCTTTTACACACTTCTCCCATCTTTCGGGTAAGTTATGAATACGATGCCGGAAAAACTGCTTGTCTTTTGCGGCAAACTATTCATCGAGACATTTTCCAACTTTCTCGAAATTGCTGAAGTGTTACTCTGCAAGCGCGTGCTTGACTGATGCGAAGTCAGTAGTCAGATGGCGCTAGGTCGAGAGAGTACGGTGAATGCGAAAGTATGATTCGTCCAAGTGATTTCAAGGCGTTTTTCACTGGTTTCGCTGTGATTTCAATGAGACGGTGCGTTGTCGAGCAATTGGCATTCATTCAAATCATGTCAGTCCCAATTACTGAGTTTATTGATCTTCCCCATTGTTCGTAAATGTCTGCTGATTGTTTCTAGTGACACATTTAATGCTTTTGCCAATTGCTGTTGAGTTTGAGTTGGGTCATCAACTAGTAGCGTCTACACACTTTTGTGGTCTACCAGAGCACATACAGTCTTTCATACTGAAATCACCTCGTTTAAATTGTCGAAACCATGTCTCACGTGTTCTAATCGATGGAGCGTGTTTACCTTATGTTTCTACCAGCAAACGATGTCTTTCCACAGCCATTTTCTGAAAAGCTATGCGTGCCGCAAATGTTCTTTTTCAGGCATAAAAGTCGACATGATCATTGGACGATACAACACAGACGGTAGTGTTTAGCGGACTCAACTTGTGTGTTGGTAGGTTTATGTCAGGCGAACAAACTAACGTAGCGTCTAGTTCACGCTGCGTACTGCTCGCTGGTACAATCTCTTAGTGAAACCGGAAAAGACTTACGCATACACCTGGTAAGTGTATATTATTCTATTCTTACAAGAAATTTAAAGAAAAAAATTGGAGCCATTTTTGAGAAAAAATTCAAAATATCCATGACGCTTCTTGTAAAGTACCCCCAAAGTTTTAAGAATGTTATTCAAAATCGCAGCGCTTCGCGTCGAGCCAGATCGACCGGGGAATATTCTTTTTTTTTTTTTAATTTTCTGTCGCATCAGGAATCGGTCCATCTGTCTGTCTCCCCGTCTCTTTGCTTGTTTACATGAACGTGAAACATGCAAGCATTTAACATTAAAAATACAATTTCTTTATAAAATGAATAACATTACACCAAAAATAAAGTAAAATCTCTCGCGTCTTACTGATTGGCCACCGAATTGGTCGGTGAGATCATCTCGGAATATTGATTTCAAAATTTCTCGTGACCTTGAAATGCCATTATGTTTTAAGGGTCGTGAGGCACTAAAGAAGAGACAAATGCGCGGGCCTGGCGACAGGCTTCAAAAGGGTTTCATGTGACCGGCGCGGCGCAGACAAAACGTTGATAAGTACAAGAACTTGACGTTTTTCGCACCATGGGATGGTGCCAACGCTCGCGCGGTCTCAGATCGCTGCTACAAAATATAACAAAATCTTTCTTTCATTTTGGTTAATCATTTAACAATTTACCCCGCAAATGAATGTTTTTTAATATTTAAATACTTAAAAAGATGATCAAATTTGCCCGTTATCTCTATTTGCATGTCGTCAAATTTCTGTATATAAAAAGAAGTGAGGGTTTACGGCATTTGGCGTATCTGGAATTGACGGTAATGGAACATTTCTCACCCCAAATCCCGAGTGGATATTTTACATATGAGGAATTTTTCGTGTGGACATAGTGTAACGTATTGCAAACATACCTCGCCACTGGCCGGAAGTCTGGTGCCGTAGGATTAGAACTTACGCCAGGGTTATCCAACTGTCAGGACAAATTTATATTATCGTAGGTTCCATAGTCTGCATCTAGAGGAATTCAGTTAAAACAAAAATATTACGTATTATTTTAAACCACCTCCTGGTATTTATTACAGGAAATATTATGATTTTTTCTGCTCCTGCTGATTCGGTTCCAGTAGTAACTAACATCACATTTGCTGTGAATGAATAACACAAAACAAAAAAACAACAAAAGAAAACAAACACACTTGATTGACACAACAAATTGTTATTATTAAGTAAATAATCTATTACAATTCCTTCCCCTTTGTTTGCATGATCGACCGTTCCCATAATTAATTCCAAAAGAATGATAATAAAATTTAATTCTGCTCATGACAAAACTTGATCTTCTTACATTAACAATTCAAAAATTCCAACCAAAGTGTCCTCGTTTTACTTTCCTTCATGAAGCTTCAGACTTCTTGACCGATGGATTGTTCATTCCAATGCCATTTTACCATGTTTTATAGCTCGATGTCCATGACACCACACACGTAATTTTCCTTCATTACTGATTTTAATTCCGTGATATAAAATACTTTCCACCTAGTCACGTTGTTTAAGTTCTGAAATCTTTAAAATTAAATATACCGACATCGCGAGCAACCCTCTCTCTCGATCTGCATACTCTCAGCACCGGATTCGTTCTCTCTGCGATCTGTACTCCGTCAACGCCGGATCATTCTCCTTTTTATTTATTTTCATATTATGCGTCTTTTAACTATCTCCCTCTCGGGTTTTCTTCTTCCGGTAAGATGCGCAGTACATTTCATTTCTCGCATGAGCTCCTATCCTGATTGGTTGTACGTTCGTCCATGTTGCTTCATTTATTCCTTGACTTTCCTATCCTAATTCTTTCGTAAAGTACTTATTCTCCCACAGATTTTCTCGTGTTCTTCCCTACTTAAAACATTTACGTGTTCTGCTTCTCCTCTTTCAATCACTCGGATTAATATTTTACCGTGTTTCCTAAACGATCGCATTTTTGCATCAATTTCCTTCGACCATTGTTGTGCCTACCCAGTTTACTACGATATATTAAATTAATATTATTTTCCCTAGTATTTTATATTTCCCTTACGATAAACCATCACAATACCAATTTGTCTCTTTAATTATTGAATGACCTACGTATATTCCTCTATTCAAGAAAAAATTTAAAACAAATTTGGAGCCATTTTTGAGAACATTTTGAAAATGTTATTACACTTCATGTAAAATACTCTCCAAAATTAAAATAGGCTTCTGTTTCAAATTCAAGGGGTCACGTTAGCAGAGTGATTAGACTATCAATTTTGATGAAAATCATGTGAACAGTTCAGTTGCTTGTGTTGTTAACAGTCAAACAGACATACGTTTTAAAAAAACTACTTTTCCAGTATCAGAGAACTCCAAAACAATATCATGATTCTGAACCTAAAGATACCTAAAGAAATTACTTCCAGTTAGGAAATTGGTGCGTTGACTTCCAGTAGCGACACCGTCACATCGCCAGTAAATATGATTACTGGAGTAAAGTTTCATTTGGTGGAATGTGAGGAAAAGGAGGTTAATTTACCTAACACACATTTTTTAAATTCTTCTCTAAATAATATTACAAATATATAATTATATCCCAAACCAATGTGAATTACTTCTGAATTTTTTGAATCTGATCTGTTTTGTACGTTCGTACATCGCCATGTTTTTTTCTTAACAAACATTTGACTTGCTATGAATCAATGGTCTCCGAAATTATCCCGTCTGGGCCGAACACGTGTGAGCCGTCTGGCATTGATAAAATATTCCAATAGCATTTCGTCTTCAGAATCAGTTTCTACATATATTATATCCGCCATTTCACCTAACCAGCAGTTAACTCAGTAACCCTTACTTCAATCTCCGGTTAAGTTAACCACCAAGTAAACCTTCGGTTTATTTTAACCAACGCTCGTAATACGAATTTCAGTCGCTAACTTCCGGTTAACTCTAACCGGAACTTTACCTGAAGGTGGTAATACAGGGCCAGGATGTTAAAACCCTTTGCGAAGGATGTTAAATTTCTTAACATATAGGTAGGTACAAGTGCACTTAACTAACCTGCAGAGTTGCATGTTATAACAGTATAACAGTGGTTAAAGATGCATGTGACTGATAAAACATTATCAGTGTCATTGTAAGTTATAGGCACATCCAACTTGAAATGTTATTTAATTAAAATTCATGTGCAGGCGGAAATGTATATTACAATGGAACACAAATAAGACATTTTATCAAGGGTAAACAAATTAAAAAGAAATACATTTTGAAGTGAGATTTTAATAAGCAAATCTGTTAACATACACAACTAAATCTAGGTAATATTACAGGTCTTTTATTATTCCTTTGTTGTAAAGGATTACAAAAAATTAACAGTTTGCGCAGAATGAAAAATGTATGAGGGCATCTAAAAAAATACATAAACACAGAACAAAACTATCTTCTTTCATTAATTTTGTACAATATGCAATGAATAATTCATTGAGAAATGATATTCATATTATGTACAACCAGCACAATTATCTTCATACTGTCACTTCAAAGAAAAATTAACAAATTGCACGTAGGCTGTGGCAAGGACCTTAGCGACTAATACAGGATACAATCATCGAGACTTACAAAATACTCTTTTCCATTAAATATTTGTGCCTCTCTCTACATTCATGATAATACTTCCCTTTTGTTTTGGAAAAATTCTTTTTTACAGAAAAGGTAGTAGTAAATGACTTTTTCGCACTTTCAATCAAGTAATTTACCAAAAAATATTTACAACAATACTTTAAATTTTTCATATACATATATCAATCGCAATCACAATTTCTTATCAGGTTTCCTTATAAGTCTTACATAAATGAAAATGAATGGACAGGATAAAAATGAACATGATGAATTAAATGATTGTTAATTAACTAAAAAAATATGTACTATTATATTTATAAAGATGTATTCTTGGAATAACAAGAGGACAATGAAGAAGCATAAATGGAAACCAATAATCATTCAATCAAGCTTCTTCAACTAATTACAACCACGTTGTAAAAATCGAGGTTTACAGATTGACATATCAAACTCACATATGGCACATTTATAATTAAAGATGGAATGAATAAACCCCTGAACCTTGATTTATAATGTGAATTTAATAGTTCTATCTGTATTCCTCAAAATCCACAAACATTGCTGGTGAACTGTGATTTGTATAATACAGAAAGTGATAAATTAATTTATATTATGGAGTTTGATTCCTCCTTTGAGTATATTTCTTCATTACATGTATAAATGTTTTATGCAGATAGCGTGGGTTATTTTACATGGTATTTGTAGTTTAGTCATTGGCAGTTAACTTTCAATAACCATTACCACATAGCTTAATGTGTTGCAAATTGATCGTTAATCAATGAAGTTAATAACGCAGAAATAGTAAACAATATGCAACTCAAAAAGGCTTATTTTTATAAATATGCCGCATAAAGTAACAACAGTAAATAATAACAAAGGTACAAAAAATGTTGTGAATTTAAAGAAAATTCACTCATATTCTTCAAGTAGGTCCATTGTGGTATTCCACAACATATATTTTGTACCAAAAATTATAAGCCACTTAAAAAAAAACACCTCTGGCTTTTGGAATATATAGACAGACAAAAGTTTGTCTATTTGAAAAACACGGTGCAAAAACGGAGCACTTAACTTACTTTACAGATCAAAACCTGAACATAACGTAGAATTATGGTGAAGTGAAAGTATGTGGAAACATTAAATACAAAATAGAGGTACAAAAACAAATAGCATATTTCACAGCAGACTTTTAACATAAAAATTGACAATTAATTTTTTCTTCGAAAAGTAAAGAGCTCTGTTAAATACAAAAAAAAAAAAAAAAAAAACAACAACAAAAAATAACATATTGTGACTTTTTTAAGGCCTATATTTACTGTCAATCCATCTACCATAAAAAATTAGTCAGTCTGAATGGATGAATTGGAAGTGAAATAATTGGCCTTAGAAGAACCGACAACATTGCTTACATTAAAGACGGAATGGTTGTTTCTGTTGTTCTGTTGGAGTTGTTGACTTCGAGGCTTTGCGAGACACGCCAGTAGACGTGTCCGACGCCCCTGATGTTTTCCTCGTCACTTTGGCTCCATTCGGAATTGGTGTGCTAGAGCCGGAGGGTGTACGAGCCCTAACACAAAAATTTGTGTCAAATCAAGTCGTATACAGGACACACAAATTTCTCAAAAGAACAAACCACAAGACGACTTAAAAAAAGTTTCACAGGTCTCATAATAAGCAACTACAAAGGGCAATATTGAGATTTGTTAATGAGCATTAGCTAAGCATTGTACAAAGAATAATATAATAGCAGAAGTAGCTTGAAATTTACCTAGAGGCTCCCCTGACTAGAACAGGGATGTTAGAAGCTGACGATGTCTGAACTGATGATCGGCTGCATTAGCAAAAGAAAGAGAGTTGTTATTTGGAAAATAGAAATGAGTGCATCACACAAATTCACACAACACACACAGTAGCTATCAAGCAGTAAAGCAAAGAATTTAAATGCAATCAAGAAAATAGCAGTTAAAAAGTGCTTAAATAAACTGTTATTTTAGCAATAAGTAACCCAACATTCATGTCATCAACATACATTAAACTCAACTTCACTTAAGATTTTTTATATTAACTTGTATTTGAACCTAACTATCAAATTTCAAGAAATGAGGTAATACTACAATGGATTTAACTTTATAACCTTTCTAAACAATAAAATTGAAAATAAAATTCCTGAAACTACTAATAAGAGTTTTCACTTTTAATATAATTTTACAAAATAATAATACCCGTTTATGGAAGATCAAGAATGTTGGTCTTATATTGAATGACAATTAATCATCTACTGACTACTGAATGTCAAAAATATGCACAATATTAAAAAAGTTACATCAGTAGTGCTGATAAAATAAATGTGAGTTTCCCCTCAATGCAAATTCTTCGGAAATTGCCATTCACTGTCTATAACATTTCTTTATACTTCAATATTTTTAACAAAATGTCACAGCAACGTAAACCATAAGCAAAAAGTAATTTCTTCTTCATGCAGGAAATAGTTCTTAATTTTAACCACACACTCAATACAACATATTGAAACCAAAAGCACAATGAAGGCCAGAAGAGCACATTACCCTGAGGAAGTGTAAGAAGGAGAAGTAACTTGGGACTCTGGGGAGCCCACAAATACTGGAATCCTTGACCGACTGTGAGAGAAACAGTGAAGAGAAATAGTTAATTGAAGAGCAGGTTCAAGCATTCAAAGTATACTTGTTGTTCAAGGTAAAAGAAAAAACTTTAATATTATAAAAAATTGTTTCCAAATGCAATATTTGAAAGCATTCATTGAAACAGGTGTGCAAGTATTTGGAGCAAATGTACAGCATTGGATCAGATGTCATAAATTTGGGCAACTGCTGGCAGATGTGATCTGTGTTAAGTCTCTACTCATTGTCGAGTTATCTACAGTTTGAACTGTAAAATTTCGGTTTCTGTAGCCGCCATTGAATAATTTTAGTCCATATCGTTCCTTAGTTATTCACTTTTATTCTATATTTTCATACTGCCAAAATCATTATATTCAATCTTACAGAGATAGTTGTCGGATGTTTGACAAGACTATCAATTGTAATACTAGGTAGTTACAGCTGTTTTGTAATAAAATGTTTTTAAAGTGAAACTATGAATAATCTAACAACAAACATCTAGACTCTACCATCACACAATCAAACAAGGAAACCTCTAAACAACAAACTTTTAAGCTTGCTTTGTTTAAATGAATTCAAGTGTCCAGACAAGTCAAGATACATTTAACCCCAGCAAAACCAAGGAACACATGGTTCTCTGCATGGAGGGGGGGGGGGGGGTCCAGACTCACAGCTTAAAGTTTTGCTTCTATTGAAGTATTAGGCAATTTCATTAAATTTAATTGTAATTAGTAAAATTTTATTATGTGAAATGTATTTAATTACATTATACATGGACAGCAAAACCTTCTGAAAAAATTGCATCATTTATAGAAATAAAATCACATCATAAACTATATCAATGATTCCACTTCCTAAAAGAATGAAAAATATAAAAATCAAACAATCTGAGCCCCCCCCTCTGACCATAATTCTAGGGTTAAACAAACATTTTTTTTATGATAAGATCATATTTTTTAAGTTTCAGAAGTCTTTCAAAGATACCTTCATCAGACTGAAATAAGGAAAGCTCATTGACTTAAATCATCTCTACCATTTCATAGGGAACGGATTTATTTATAATTGTATATTTTTATTCAATATATCTCTACATTCCTTTGAGTTTCAAACTATTACTAAGTAAATAATTTGTATTTGACACATTTTACCCATTACTACATACTGAGTTGCATGTTACTACATATTTTGCATTACTACATATGTTGTTAACATATTTACACAACAAAATGGAACATTTTCAATACAAGGAGGCTGAGTCTGGAATCTTCATTAACAAATCAATACACTACTATGCTTCTATGTCCTTAGCCCTTTTGTTTTGGATTGTCAAGCTTACTTCCAGCTTCTGGAAAATCCTGTACTCTGGAATCAAGGATGAGTAAATAATTGGGAAGCACAAGTCTTTCACAATTGTGTACTTGCTCCCCACCCCTCTTAGATCCGTCACTAGCTACGAGGTACTAAGTATTATTACACAATATTACTAAGTATGAATTTTATATTTCATATAAAACTCACTTTGTGTGATGCTGACCAAATGTTTCTCTGGATGTAGAACATTCATTCAGTCATTATGAATCATTTTTAAATAAATCCCTGATTGGTTATGTTTTGTATTCAAAATTTTGAAAACGCTTGTATAGCACTATTTTTACACAATATCAGGAATTTGTACTATTTTTTCTAACATATTTGTGACGAATATAAATAATGCACCTTTATGTTTTTTTTATTATTTTGTCCGTTCCCTATGAACAAATAATCATTCTGTACTATATATCACCAACCCATTCTTATCATGACTTATCTTGACACAAATCTTATCATGCAAACATGCAAAGATATGTACATTCCTAATTTTCAAAAATTCATTTTGCAATTACATACAAAGAACAAAACAAAACTGAAACAAATGAAAAGAGTAATGGCACAAAAATGTAAAGTAGTGTATTAAAGAAAGACGAAGTAAGAATGTGAAAATATCAACTGAATATGAAAGGAATCCTGAAAATAAGACAATGCAATAGAAAACAATGTCCAAAGGAAAACTCAACAACAGAAATGGGGAAAGACATCCATGTGCAATACAACATAGAGAAGGGTTTATTTTTACCCTGAAGAAGTAGAAGGAGGAGAAGTAACTTGTGAATCAGGAGATCCAACAAAAACTGGGATCCTTGATCGACTGCCACAAATTGAAAGAATCATTGTTAACTAATTAAAATATTCTGATTAATTTATATGCAAATTATAGTATTAAAAAAAAAAACACAGATACAAATGTTAAATACATTTAAATATGTTCCAGACTGAGTGAAACATGTTTTATCAAATTTTACAAATACCATATCATTAGCCTTTCCCTCTCTAACATTCTCAAAAGACAAAATTGACTCTTGAACATTGTTTTGGCTATGCTGATAGCATCTAGAACCTATAATGTAATTTGTAACTTTGTATATTGGAGTTATGTTATTTTTTATGAAATAAAGTTAATAAAACCACTTCAACCCTTTAATCTATAATAAAAAAAATAATAAAAATAAAAAGTTTTAAAAAAATATTTAAAAAAATTTTGTGATCTTTGATAATTCCACAATAACAAGAGTGAACTCTTTTTAGTCCCCTTTTTTATAGCAAAAGACTTCACACCTTCTCCAAATTCCACATTACAGTCTTTAGGGACTATGGTTTAAGAATCGGCTAAAAGGCATTTCTGATATAACAAACATGAATAATTGAATCACATGTGGAAATTATTAGTGACGAAATGTAGCTTTCAATGTCTATTTTCTATTTACAATAATATACAACACAACAAATAAAACATTGAGACATTCTCCAATGACCATAACCATCACAAGAAATTCTCTGTAATTATCATAATTACATTCAAGAGCATCAAGTTTTTTGACTTCCAGACCATCACCTCAACAAGTGCAATGAGTTAATAAAAGCCATGAACACCTTTCTCAATGAAGCAGTTAATATTTCCCCTCTAATTTGCAAATAAATATTAGCATATTACCATCTGTTGCAAAATAAATTAGTACCAGGACCCAAGCACTCAAAAACAGTGAAATTAATTAGCAGGTATTTGTGATAATTGGTATTTACCTAGTGCCAACACCAAATAGCGTTGGAATACTCGATGCTCGATGAATAGATCCTAACCTAAAAATGCAGTTATTGTAATATTTAATATCATTAGTTAAGTTATTTGTTTATTAATAGGTCTGAATTTTATCATTCTGATGCAATATTATGTATGGAATAATTATGAAATAATTTTAGTAGACCATAGAGAGGAATAGTTTAAATTACAGAGCAAAATAATAATGTGGAACTGCCCATAAACTATTTAGGGATGTTTTTATCAAGTTATTTTAAGTTTCTAGAAAATAAGAAATGAAATTATTGTTTCTACAGATTACTGATTATTTTGTTTTTTGCATTCTTTTAGTAATGTACCTTCCACCACAGTAGTAATGGTATTATATTCTCAACATGCATTTCATTCATGTACTAGAATTCAATGTATTATCATTACTCAAAAAATTTTCTCCAATTCTCAAGAATTGATTTGGACACTAACAACCTCAACAGCTTCATTGAGACAATGACGCAAATCTGCAAATGATTTGCCTTGTTTATGGAAATATTTTGAAAACTTAACAAAATTTCAATGTAGGCCTACTTCAAACTTACATTGATACCTAACGTTAACACTTCATAAGAACAAATTTCACTGGCAACTCGTTCAAGTAGTAAATCAAATAAAGGTTGTAATATATATTAATAAAAGTACCCACATCAAGATTAAAAACATAAAAATAAAAAATCAACAATGAAAATGTGTCATTATGCACGACTTTGAATTTCTTTCTACTATAAATTCTGACACCTGGATACCTTATCAGGATGAATATTACTGAACTGAACTTTCAATTGTATTTTTATTATTTTCACTCTTTCAAGACCTTTCGAGGTATATTGTATTTCCCCTGTTCCAATTAGCTTTTGGTTAATTAAGAATGCCACTATATTTACAATTATCCATTCCCTACTCCAAACTCAATCAAGAGATCCTACCTTGAAGTGGAGGAACCACTTGCAGGACTAATAAGCCCTGTGGGTGTCCTTGGACGACCTGTTGGTGTTCCATTAACAGGTACTGTCAATTTGCGAGCAGTTGTGCCAGTTGTGCTACCACGGCTTGGGGTTGCACTGCTGGACGGCGTGGTGCGCCTATGAATCGGAATGCGGCTTGGAGTGGAATCATCTGAAAAGACAACATGAGGCAAAATTTCAATAGGATGTTGGAATTGTCTTTTTGTTTTTATCTTCTAGGAGTAGTAAGGCACGAAACATTGTAAGACACAAAAGTAATGTAAGAAGAGGTTTAATAGAAATAGTCTCATTAATTAACAAGAAGCAGCATGAGACTAGTATTAATGTAAGATGTTACATTTACAAATTATGTTTAGTCATTATCACTCACTGCAACACAACTTTTTTCTTATGGTTATTTAAAAGAATATTTTATTTGAACAGCTCACACTTGCATGATTTTATGTTTACTGATAATTTCATTAAACAAATATTTGTACAATGAAAAACCAATTTTCATTCAGAAATATTTTTAAATTAAGTAAGATTTAATGGTTCTAGTTAAAAATATGACACGTGTTATTGTTACTACATTAGGTGCATCAAAAAATGAAATAATTTCAATACCCTGAAGCAAGACATCTATCAGTGAAAGTGAACAACTACTTTAAGATCAGTCTATATACTACTAGAGTGAGTGTCACACAAAAACTACGTATATTTTTGACACAATAGCTTGTTAATATTCAACTTAATGCATCTGTTAAACTCATTTCATATACCAATATTTCAAATAAATTAGCTGAAATAAATATTAACTATTTATTTAAATTTAATAATTTTAATTATTAAGAATGTATGTACTTGATGGATTAAACATTTTGTTATCACAAAAATATACTTTTCCTTTACTTTTGAGCTCTTCATTAGATCTGTTACTAAACAGTTGTTTATTGACTTATTGGTGTTAGCTTCAGCCATTCTGAACTTCCCAGGTGGTTGATCAAAACACACATTCTTTCCAATTAATTTTCAAAATTTAAGTCAACAGGAGTTTGGCTTCATTAATTTTGTGCTTCTAAACGTTTTCCACGATTACTTTTTTTTTTCTTTGCTTTTCTTTCTTTCTTTTACCATTTCTGGTCAAGGAGAAATTTCTGCAGCCTGTATTTGCTCACCTGTGCTGTCCAAAGACAGTGTGGAGCCATGACGGCTAGGAGGTTTGCTGCCCTGACGACTAGGTGGTCTACTGCCCTGACGACTACCAGGCCGACTTCCAGCCTTACTGCCTGGGAGGCTGCCACCTGGATCATGACAAAATAATTCATGTTAAAAAACATGTGCCATTTGTTTTGGGGGTATCTATCAATTGCCTTCTGCTATTGAAAAGAATTTTGGAAAATATCTTGAATTTAAATTAACAAAAGTCCCCTGTAATGAATTCAAGATTTACTATATATTTCAGTTACAAAATACATCAAACAGAACCATCTAATCTTTTAAGTTAAGCTCTGTTTTATTGCCAATTCCTTTCTATCCATTATATAATACTTTAACCACAGATAATCTAAGACAAGTAATTATTCTAAATTTGCTGGACCTTATTAAAGACTATCGTCTTTTAGAACTAAATTGATTTCCCAAATGTATGATTGTGCATGAGCGATAATAATGTACAAAACTTATTCAAGTTTAATTTTAGTTTATGTATAACCCAGTAAATGGACTATCCCATTGGCTTTCATAATTAATTAATTGAATATAAATGAATAATGAAACAAAAAAATACACTCGCTTAAAAATGAAGAATCAATATCTAAATATAAAGTGGCTGTTGCCATGGCACCAAACTCTCAATTTAACCATTCAAGTTTAAAATTAGAAAATTTTCATACCCGGAGTAAGGGTGGACCTTGGAGGGGCAGATGCCTTCCGCAATGTTCGAGGAAGTGTGCTCTCGTTGTCGCTCAGCGAGTCGGGAGTCCTTGTTCCAGAGAATGATGATCGTCCCGTGTTACGTCCCATAGGAACGCTGCGAGCACTTCTTTCTCGAACCTAGATAGAAAATTGCCACGTTAAAAAGTGACATGGAAAGTAATAAAAGAGTTAAATTTTTAGAGTAAAAATTTTGAATACTTAAAACCAGAACACAAAAAGTTTATGCAAAAACGTATAAGAAATAAAGCTTAATGAGCAAGCTGCATTTAAAATAATAAAGCTATACTACTCCTTCCTAAATTTTATATTTTAATTTTTAATGAACTTTAAAAAAATTCAAAAAATACCAATTGAGGACGATAATATTTAAAAAGCGCAAGGTACTTTTTTTTATTACTTGTGACATTGTAAATCCAGATCAATAAGTGTAAAATATTAAAAGCAAGCTAACTTCTTAATGAAATTTATAATTTCAGAAACCTAAAATCTAAGAAAGTTCAAATACATCCGTGAGATCCTACAGTGAACTTTCTATTCTAGGCAGCATGCATTCTCTAGTGCAATATTAGTTTCTTTATGGTCCATATCAGAAATCTTAATTTTAAGTGCACATACAGCTGGATCTATGAAAGAATATTTTCCAAAATTTCAAAAGTACTATTCCAAAGTAAATACTTTTAAATAACTTTTATGTAAATCCACAGATCCAGAGGTATCTTAAAAAGCTTGTAAATATATCAGCACACATGTTAGAGATCGTGCTCACAAAAAACATTGCACATTTTACATAAAAAACATTTAAGGTAACACCTCATTGTATAATTGCTGTCAGGAAGTCTGGCAATAGTAGTAACTGGTTCGTCTTAGGAAACTTAAATGTTTTGAATTTGTTACACAAAATTATAATCATGTTTATAATTAAATGATATCCCAACCAATGTCATACTATTGCAGACTAACTACCAAGTTAATGTTATGTGGCCGAGATTATTTTAGAAAATTTGGTTAAATTTTGTGTTTAGTATTTTATACAGTTAAATATCAATGGAATCACACTTTTGTTAGACAAGTAAAACTCACCAGGACCACTTGGGACAACATGTGCTGACCATCCAATGGCGTGAATTCCACAACTGACAGAATCAAGTGGGAGATTAAATTCATGAAATTTCTCTTGGATTATGATTTTCTACTTACCAGCTCAAGAAGGTGAAGGACTAATAATAAATATTCTAATATATTAACAACTAGAAATCTCCTAAAGAAAAGTATGTCGAACAAGAAATCATAACATATGAAAAAATCAACAGAAAATTAAAAAGTTCAAAAGCAAAATGGCTCAACAAAATAAGTGACTCTTCTAGCATATGCCTTGCATTTGATAATAATTAGTTCAATCCTGCTGATGAATTCTCTATACGAAAAGCGATTGGCCACCCGGAAAGAAGCTCTAGCTAACTGATGATCTCTACATATGACAATGGTTAACATCAATCCACACTAACAGAGCATTCTTGACATATTGTCACACATGAACAAGGACAAATTACAGTATGTTAAAGCTTTACATTTTCATAGACCAGGATTTTAAAACACATTACCCTCTATGTGTCGGGAATATGAAGTGTTTACCATTATGTATATTACTTCTACAAGCACCAATTTAAGATTAATATGATAACTATACTACTGCACTGTACCAAACAGTAAAATATGGTGCATGGAGAGAAGCTGATTTGCATTACACAAAACATAAATCTTACCTATGAAACTCCTCAAGAGTCAAATTATTCTCATTATTTTGTCTAAGCAAAATTACAATTCTCCTATTAATAAAAAGTGAAAATATAAAACTTATCTGTTTCCAAGGTAATAGCAGTGCTACTTGGTGCCACAGATTCTGATAACTACTTTCAAGTACGTACATATTATATAGGTGTCTTGGCTTTAGACACTGTTAGAACACAAGTGTTCTCACAAACAACCAAAGGGCTGAATTACTACATCACCACATAACATGAACCAATCCTTACATACAAACACAACACTTGGAATGGAACATTGTCAAATGCAAAGTCATCACAGAAGCAAATAAGGGAAGCTTATCACAGAAATTAAGATCACATCACACCAGTTATACAATGTATTTAACCAATGCTTCCACTTGCACCAAGAACTGTCATTAAGCTCCCTTGTTTGTTATTATTGTATGTTTAAACTAAATGATGTTTTCGATTCAGTCTTTAAAATGTAAACATGTTCGTTGAATGTATACTTTCAATGTAATTACTTTAAATGCTATAATTTGATCCAAGACACTCAACATCAGAACTGATGTTTAATTACAGGTATAAAAGAAGTGTTTGATAAGAGGATGAGTATTTGAAATGTTATAGTAATATGCAAGTGCTGTAAAGTGCAGCTACAGGAAACAACCAGGATTCTTTGTAGTAAAGATAAATGCAAAGCATTCTGGAAGTGATCCCAAAAAAATAGAAACTGTGTCTGAATAAATAATCATCCAGAAATATTGCTCAGTCCCACATATTCTAAACAAAATTAATTGTAAATACTGAAATAATTTCAAATAAAGCATTGAATTGTAAGAAAAAAATGGATTTCAACTATTTGAAAACTGGTTGTGGTACCCATTATGTTAGAAACATGCTACATTTGTGCTTGTTCACTAACTTGTTATCTATATTCTGATCCATTTCCACTCATTTTTCTTGTGTTTGCACATGAACTAAATTATCCAAGAGAGAGAATTAATGATGTAATGGGAGGAATAATTTGATATAAAATCAATTCTATCAAATCAGAACCTTTCTTTGATTCTATCAAATCACCTTGTTTTCAGATTTCTGCCACATCTCTGAAAACTGACATTAGAATGAAAAAAATGCAGAAAGTATGTTTTTGTATGAAATGAATTAAGCTTCTCTAAAACTTGAACAAATTTCTATTAATTACTTGTTTAGAAAGACAATCAACAGAAAAGAGCTTTCTGCAATAAAAAACAAGACTTTTTAAAAAGGTTTCATTTCAAAGAGTTTTTTAAACGAACTCCTGAGATGCACTGATAATTTTACATGATACTATTTCATATCATAACAACCACAATTTAAAATTATCTGAAAATGACAATTTTTCATTTAAAAATATTAAGAACGTATCATTTTAGTTGTGACCATAAATAGGTCTGCAAGACTTTCACATTGACAGTAACATGGTTTGTTTAAGTACTGTGCAAAACAGCAGAACAGAGTGGCAAGTTGCAATAATGGACCAGAAAGAGTGCTTGGCGCAAGTGGAAGGAGCAGGCTGTGAGGAGGAGGTGGCAGCGATCTTGCTGGCGAATCAGAGCAGTGAGTTATTTACCCAAACATATGTTGGCCCAGGGCCGGTGCCCATGGCGAGAGGGTAGGAACATGGAAGCTCCTCGCGCTGTCTCAGGCTCTCAAAGATTGGCTTCAGCTGATTCATAAACTCCTCGGCTGTAAGAAGTTCACACCACTGCAAATGCTAGATGCCTGCCCTTCTTTTGTGCTCCTCTAACCTCAATGGTTCTATAGGAGACATTATCTTCTCTATACACAACGAATGGGCAAATGCCCCTACATATCAAATCAAACTCTACAAAACTTGGTGCCATTCAAATACAATAATACTGTACTCCTGACTAGATCTGTACATATAAATTACTATGTACTGGGTACTGAAAATAAATACACATAAAAGTCACACAAGGCAGATATAGTGGCTACCCACACACACTCATGCACACACTATATTGCTTTGTATCAGTGCTATTATAACACAGTTTCTACTAAGGAAACTATGTTATTATATCTAACAGGTGTAGTATGAATACTACAATTATATGGATTGTATTAATTTATTTTTTAAAAAGAAAAGAAGTAAGATTATCATAACATTAAATATAATGAATTTTATTGCATTTGCACAATGACATATTATTAAAATGTACACTCTAATTTAAATGTAGGATGAATTGATTTACGATCCACTGGGATGCAGTAATCCAATAGAGCGCTTCAATACGGAATATTTAAGTAGTAACAAAGCTCCCAATTGAATAACTTTGTCCCAGCTGATTGCTGACAATTTGCCTTGTTTCAGTAAGAGTATACATATGTTGGGTAGTGAAAATATGATCAAACAATTATATAATGTTTGTTACTTGAAATCTTGAAACAATTAAATTTTGTAGAATATTCAACAACTGTGGAGTTATTGAAAAATGTAGTTCATGAAGTCCTGATATGAATCAAAATTTCATCTATAGAATTTTGTCAGGTAGGTTTCATTACCATCATTAACAAATTATGAACTTAAAACAAATCTTTCACTCCCAGTATTTCATTGAAATAATTGAAATTGTACACAAATGAAAAATCCATGACTGGAAAGGTTTATTTCTTAATTAAATAATGCGAGAACAAAAATAATTTTAATGAAAAAGTATGAATTATCTACACATCTAAACATTCATATGACGTGACTAATGCTGACTGCACATACATTACCTTGCATTTTTTGAAGACTTAACAACCGAAGTTGCTGCCGAAGAAAAAGTGACAGAATTGGAAAGAAATCGTGCACCACTCACCTTGTGTAGAATTCTGAGATTCCATCACTTGAAAGTGAACTTTTTTTGCATACTTTCATATCAGCATATCTTTTTTTTTTTTTTTTTTTTTTTTTTTTTGCGTACTATCAAAAAAATTAAAGTTTTAATTTTTATTTACATACAGATATGATTAATTCCAAAAAGGACTTATCAATTCATTCTATTGTTTCTGATATGGAAGTATAATTAAAAACAAAAAAATAATAGAAGCAAAGTCATTTCATTCTAAAGCAATGCAAGTAGTATGAAATTCAAAGACAGGGGGTGATAGTTCAACTATGAAGAAGTGACTGAAATGTGCGATATCAATTTTACATTCAGACTGATTACACTACAACTATTTTTAAATGTTTATTTAGAATATAGGAGAAAATTTAAAGAAAAAATATAGTAAAAATAAGTAGAAAATATAAAAAAATGTCCACACCAAAAATATGCAAGAAATTCAAGATTCATGAAATGACTTATGCTTGAAATATGCAGAAAGAATACCTCATACATTTGAATACTGCTTGTAATTAAGATTTGAAACTTACAGTATTCTAAATGTAGGGCAATTCTTTGAACATATAAACTTAATATAAATAATATAAAGGATGCACAGTTTCAATGAAGATTTTAATTTAAAAAATGAATGATGAGAAGTGCTATGGAAAAACTGGCCTTGGAAAAATGCATCCAATGACAATTCATGTGCTTGCAAATAAGAAAATTAAACATTGAATATATGATGCTCAAAAAGCAGCAGTTCTTCCAAAGCACCTCTTCGAGGCATGGCAGAGAACAGGGACTGCAGTGCTCGCCACACCAAGAAAAAAGGGCAAGTGGGGGAGGACTGAGCCATGCAAGAAGTCCCAACAACAAACCTTGGTGATGGGGCCTGCAAGGGATTGCGATCGCTGAGGCGTGTTCCCTGGGCTAGGCTTCGGTTTGAACGCCGTCATGCTCTGGGATACCCCATCTGCCAAGATGAACTGTTCGCGCAGTTCGATGTTTGTACGGCCCTTGGCTTCAGTTTCCGAACCGAGTTTTCGAGCAGCACAACATTGTGTGTGATGTTGGTAGGTTGGAACCAGGACCAGAATATGTAATTCAAATAGGATTTGGAGAGGAATTTCACGTAATACGTGAAAGAGATTGGGTAGGCAAGGCAAAAAAAGAAGAGAAAAAACAAACAATAAGCAAATCAAACCAACCAAACAACTTAATACACAGGGAGACAATACAAAAATGCCTAAATTACATCTAAATAGGTTCTACCTTAAGTGATACCATATGCTAAGTCTCCATCTGTACAACAGTTATTTGTTTATACAGGTACTAACAGCCAAGAGACATTACATTACAAGGAATGCAAAAATAACATAAAATTTGCAACACTTGAAAAACAGTGCAAAGACTACCCATTGGTATCACTTCAAGATAATCCACACCAATTAGAGTGAAACCAAAAGCTGGAATGCAACAAGTGTTGGTAGCAGCTTATACCAGATTAACACACTACAAAGAAGACACTCTTAAGCCAAGCCCAAAAGCTGCTCCAGAACATATTGCAAAATAAGTAGCAGCATTAGCAACTGAAGTTATTTTTGTTTTCAAAAAGAGTTTTACAAACATGATATGCTAAGTGTATTACTTATTTTGCAATAAGCTCCAACAAATACCCCCCAAAATAAAAACCAACTCAGCAAAGGTCACCATGCTGACAAAAAACACAATATAAATAAAAAGGGCACATAAATTAAGAAACAAAGGAGCACCACAAATGCAATTCAGAGCTTGTGCAAAACCAGCAGGGTGCAACAATTCCTGCAAGATCACAGTGAAACAGGGAGAAACCATTAACCTAGTGTAAGAAAAACTGGTCCTCAGTTTGCTGAATCTGAAATCTGGTGAGAACAAAAACAAATGGATTCAACATTGCAATATAAGACTTCAATTGAATGTTAGGTCATGTTATCAAACGGTTACTGATCTACAGTTAAATGTCATGAAGCATTTTCTTTGAAATGACATGCAACTTCTTCTTTAGAAGAGATTAGACAATTTGAAAAAGAGATTTTTTTCTACTTAAAATTTTTTTTTTAAATAACTTGCAAGTAAACAGTTACTTTTTAAATATCTTTTTTATCTCATCGGTTTAAAATAATTTTTCAAATTTTGTATGTACAAAAAAATTACAATTCCATGGGAAATAAAGAAAAACTAAAATACTAAAAGTATATTAACAAAAATTAAGTCTTTTGGAATTTTAAAATGTAGAAAACAAAAAAGTACCAAGCAAGCATCCACATGTTAGACATTAAACCTTAATAAACAAATTGACACTTAAACAGAAAAGCATCACAAAGTACTGAACTAATAAACTAAAGTATACACACAACTTTAGAAAGCATAATACGTGGCAGAAAATGTTTAGGGAAATATCAATACAACAACACACACTGAAAGTTAACTCAGTATTTTTTTCTTATAAAATATCTTTTGACACATTTTAGAAATATAAGCAATTTAATAAAAATGAACAATGCAATATCTTTGTTTACTTTCCCCAATTTTACAAAAGCTTCTCAAAAAACGTTTATTACTTTCTTTACTTCTGTGAAAATGTGTTAATAAGAGGTGCAAAACTTCTTTAATGTAAAAAATGGTTTCACAATCTACCTACAATAAATTACGTTAAATAATAATGATTATAACATTGATATGATTTTTAATAAAATCAATTTTTTTAAAAAATTTATCTCACACCAGTGACTTCAAAAATCATGCAAACAACAAGATGTATTTCTCAACCATCCCTAAGTTTGAAAAAGCACAAAAGGAACTTCAAAGTTTTCAAGAAGCACATTCTTTAAGAAGTATTCTTATAATCATTACAACAATCAACTTTGTTCTTTACAATTTGCAAAACATTGATGTAAACCCAATTTAAGTTAACTCTTGGGCACAAAGAATTTTAAACTTAAGATTTTCAAAATTTGGAAAATAATCTATGATAAATATTAGACTTGAGAGAACAGATGATTGAGAAACATCAAGATACATCAGCCAAGATGTGCCATGCAATTAGGGTTGCTAAATATCCAGTCACTACTTGAGGCCTGTTTTCTAAACTCCGTTATCTCTTTAACATTAATTTTAAAGAATTAATATCTTATAAAATGAAAAGTACACTATCATAATTTTCAAACCTGAAGACCTGTTCATTCTGAACCTGGCCACTTAAAGCAGTGCTTGAAGGTCTTGCAACCCTACATGCAATATGATCATGCTCGCCTTACACATCAGTCCGACCACACTCAGTGGACACCAGGGCTCATGTTCTTCAGGCTTGTTGGGGTCAGGAATGGGGAGCAACACCACTTCATTGGTCAAGACCGAATCACACACGAACAAAATTAAAATACCAAGAAGTGCATGGTATATGGTCATGAACAAACCAAATGTTAATATGACAGAAGGAATAAGACAGGTAAGGATAATTTGATTCCAGAATGAATGTGTGTAAGAAAGGAAGAAAAGGAAAAAAAGATTACTATTAATGATTACAATCCCAAGCCATGGGCACAGCTGGTTACAATGGAATAGTACACTGTTAGCAAGGCCATGAATACATTCAGAAGTGTGTGACTTTTGTTTCATTTACTGTACTTCCCTGCAGTTTAACTACTTGTGAGATTATCAACATGCTATTAAGTAATTAAAAGGGCATATTTTGATAAGAAGAAACTGCGAACTATACATTTTCCCTTCAATCAATAAGATTCAAATGTGAATAAGCATTTGTTACAAAGAGACACAAAACAAGACGGCCAGAAGGGTCGCATACTTCTGAACTCTCACCACAAAGCAACAAGCTCAAGAATCAGGTTCAGACGCACGATTACCTCAGGAGCTGTGTGACAAATGAAACAGAGGAGAATGATATCTAGTCACACAACTGTTGAACGAGGCCTCTTCACACCAGGCATGGAACTTATCTATTGACTAAACAGGAACTCAACACCAACCCTCACTAACCTCCTCTCCAGGCCACAACAGAAGAGATGACATAAAAATGCAACTGAATATGCTACAAGAGTTTATTCTAAATAAAATCAATATAAAGATGTAATAAAAGTGATATAATGGAAAGTGGTCATTTACTTCAGTAAAGCCATCAAAAGTTAATATTACATTACATATGAGTAAATTAAGTGCAAATCTTTTATTTTTAATATAAATTTTAAATGAGTATTTGTATTATCTTGTAGAAAACATAGGAAATAGCCTTGTAATGAGTAAATGATCACTTCTAAACATGTCTATCTAAAAGTAACCACACTTTCAATAAAACTACGAATAGAAATAATACAGAACAAAAACACTAAATGAAAACACAAAACATAAGCAATTCAACAAAAGGCACCAAGGTAAAATTAAAAAAACTTTAATAAAACAATATTTTCTAAGACCCTTAGCAATTCAAGCATGTATAAACTAATGTTCGCACACAAACAACTTAATTATAAATACTATCACTACGTCATTTTGGTTGGAGCCAAAATGATTTAGTGTGCAATATATAACAAATGTAATGAACAGTGTACTAAAATATTTTAATAATTTGAAAATAGCAATGATATTTTACTTTGGGAAAGAATTTGAATTTGCACTGTACATTACAGTCTTTGATCACTGGAAGCAACAACATGAAACAAAGTATGATAAATAATTTTAAAATTACTGCCATTATCATCATCTTAATAAACTCTTAAAGAGATGACTACATGACTGATCTAATCCAATGATCAAAAATATCACAGAAAAATATGAAACAACTGTATCTGGTATGATCTTCAAGAGAAATGAAGACTAGGAACTGAAATCTTTAATCAATATTATTAGCAAAGTTAAACATTGAGGATCACATAAGAACTAAAACAAAATTTCACAACATAAAAACTTCACTTGAAGACCATAAGTATCAAATATGCACGGCAAATCACTTAAAAAGTGAAGTTGCAATTTACTCTTAATGCAACAGAAATGTACTTCTGAAATAACAATTTTGTTATTTCCACATACGTCATGTAACTCAGTGATTTGTCCGTGTAAAAAAAAAAAAAAATGATTAATTTAACAATATTTCAAATATTGCACAAAGCCAAGTGCTCTCAGGCAAAAGGTGTAGGTAAGATCTATGATTTTTCTTTAAGTCCAAGAATCTCAGAGAAAATGATTTAAAACTTTGTATTAAGTTTCTAGTAAAGGTTTGAACCTAAAACCTTCTACAATTTACAGAAAAACATACATTGAAAACCACTTCTACAAGACTGATTTCATTTCTGCTCTTTCATTTTTCTCTATGTTCCTGAGAACACTTAGCACTGGTGGACACTCTTTACCAGAGAAATTAAAAAATAAATAACAAAAAAGATGACACTTACCTCTGCAAGGATCATTTTTAACAAGGAACTCATCCAAAGCAACCCACCCACCTCCAACTCGCACCATCACTGTAGATCTAAGGATACGCACAAGGCGTAGTTTCTGACTGTCTCCAAACTATGAAAATAAAAAGAAATAATTGGGGAAATCAATTGAATTTTGCAGAATACACATTCAACTGAAAAACAATTATAATAAAATAACTGTGCTCAACCTGAGTGGAGAGATGTCTAGGATATTCTGCAGGAGAATAATTTAAGAATTTTGCTACACAGTTAACTGCTCAAATTAACTTCAGTTCATAAATGTGCTATTGTTATGGTTATGGTTTTTGTTTGTTATCCAGATGAACTTGGAAACTTAGGGAAAGTAGCATCACTGAGAATTTCCATCCAGTAATGATCTGCATGGATAACCCTGAGGTCCAATCTAACTCACATCTAATGAGTACTGAAGATTTACTTATTTATTTAACATCTTTCCATCTTGAAACAACTTGAAACTCTGATCTCCAACTCCTCATGGCCCATAAATTTTACTTCTCTAGTTCTTCATTATTAAATATCTTACCCTATATTTGCCTTCGCCAACTTGGAAGACACGGAATTTCTGTCGACAAGTACAGAGCATCACTAGCCTCTTCACTTCATCATGAATCTTATCAGCTTCAGTCAATGGCTTTCTTTCTTCCCAGTCAGGGCGTAAGGCAGCGATGAATTCCTTCCAATCAATCAATCCTTCTCCCATCTTGTCAAAGAGATCTGCCACTGCATTCATTTCTAGAGGACTGGTGTCAAACTCTGAAAATTTAAGTTTAAAAAAAAAAGTTTTCTTAAAAGACCTTAACAATATTTTATGACAATGTATTATCCCTTTCTATTTTTCAAATTGTAGTACTGAGAAGAGAATTTCCATTAGAAACTAATGATTATTATATTTCTTTTGGTCAGAACCTTGGAGAGATAATGGTAAATGAATGATTTACAAAAATAAAATAAAACTCACTTGTCTTGATAATTCCATCAATAAAATCGGCTCTAGGTATTAGCCCATCGTTGTTCTTGTCCATTTTGCGGAACAGATCAGTCATTCTGGATTTCTTATTATTCATGAACTTCAAGAACTAGGAAAATAAAAGCCACAAGTTAAACCTCAATAACATTTTTTTTTTTTTTTTTTTTTTTGAGTTAAAGATGATTAATTGAGTGAATCAGAATACATACTCGTTTTCTCCAATCATCCCAACTGAAGTTTCTCACTTTCTCCAATTCTAACAGATAATTATACTTTTCTTGCAAACGACGTTGTCTCTCCCACGCCAGCATCCATACATTGCGCCAACGATCCCACAGCAATTTGACTCTTGGGTTGCGGAATTGGGGTTCAGCACCCTTGCTGCTCAAGAAGTAAAAAATACATAAGTAATTTTTTACTCACAGTAAAAAATAAAAAAATTGCTTTATCTCTTTAGAAATAATCACACATAACTTTATTTATTTATTTTGAAGTCATAAATAAGGAATAGAAGAATTATGAAAAGGAAAATCTTCTTTGGAGAAATTTGTCACATGAAGGAAGTTGAGTAATAATTAAGAGGAAATAAAGAGAAAATTGATTATAGATGAAATAACCATAAACCAATTTCTCATTTCTATACATTTTGACAGATATTAAAGAAGGCAATTTCTTTCTTCCGCCTTAATAATGTAAAAATCATAGAAAGATGCTAGAAGTAGCTCTATTAAAATATTGAAATATATTATGTATCACACTAAATATCTGATGCAATAACCTATCCTGAATCCTTTACAAATTTCTGCTGCAAATATATACTGTTGTTCCAACATTTATTTACATTCATTCACAATTGTGCAAATATATGAAATGCAATGAATTATAATGCAAGAACTGGAAATAAATAATGGCGACTAGAGAAAGAATGTGAACAATTCTTTCCCACCTTTCCTAAATGCATACTTACTAGTGAATTGCAAGCACATAATCACAAACCTTTTTTTATTTAATGCGAATAAGAAATAAATCGGTAGCATATCAAATATTTGATTTCCGCATTGCTAGTGTTGTGAGAGCAAATATGAAAACCAAATTTAAAAAACATATAAACAAACAAACAAAAAACAAGATCCAAAACATAGTTGCTAACCTTCCTTTTGCGGCAAACCTCGGGCCAATATGAGGCAGAGCATCAGGTGCTTTCTCACGACCTGGACTGGCACGACTACGTAAACAAGAAAATACGGGGGTCATGCAGGATCACACAAAATACTACACTCGCATCCCAAAAACTTTCTATATGAAAACTTTCTCACGCAAGAGGAAGGATTGGTACCAGTTTTGTGAAATCAAATATGTATTTTCGACATTTACACAAAATCGAAATTATTCATTCTTTTTTTGTAATCTACACTGAATGAAATAAACACAAATATCAACTGAAATCACAATATCCATCTAATTGAAATAAAAAATATTAACATTTTGAAGCACATTTAAAATTTCTCAGGAATCTAGAAGCTTCAATATTTTCCAGCAATATTCATATATACGAAATTGTTTTCTCCACAAATATAGAAGACAAACACACTTTCTTTTTACACCCTGTAATATAAGTTTAACATTCATTTAACTCAAATTTGTAGAAAATATTTAAAAATATTTCCACGATACCATTCTTCCTCTTATGGTAATTTTCATTTTAAGCTACATGAAGGGAGCAGAGCAGTCAGTCACATGACCGTCATTATGGCATTCTTCATATTACAAAACTAATCACTACATGTTAATTTTTAAAACTATATTATGAATACAGTTGTGAGGAATCTCACAACACATGCACTATCACAATTAATATCTAATCAAGAAAAATTATTTCAAAATACGAATGTTTTTTATTTGGCAGCATATTCTAAATAAGAAATGTTTTTAAAATGTTTTAAAGTGTTGAGATTACTTCTCAAAAGATTCTGAATGCTAATTTAACAACTAAAAGATCCAAAAACTTAAATAATACAATTTAAGAAAATCATTCAATATGCATTGTCACATACAATTATGCTAGTATTATTTATCATATACAAGAAAAACAATTCTTAAAAAGTGTAATGCAAGCAGCAAGCAAGAAAGTATATCAAGGAGCTGTGCAGAATAGGAAATCAAGAATATGAACTGTTTATTTCGTTTCTACAGGTATTGATCAATCCACTCCAAAGTTGTTCAAAACTTAGCATACTAATTAACAGAGCATCCTTAATTAATTAATCAATAACTGTGCAATGAAATAAACAATTCTAACAATATTGCAAGTCAGAACAATTAAATACATTTAATACACATAAGTATCACAATTGCATGCAACAATTTATTAATCTTGGTTGAAGTCAACATTTAGCACCTAGTCTATCCTAAAACCTTAAACGACATAAAAGTGTATACATCCTGTACAGAGACTAGCAACAGAAGAGAAGACTATCATTTGGTAAAATGTAGAATTCAATGGCCTTTTATACTTCACCAGTTGGTGCATTTTTCTGACAATCATAATCTGAATATAACAAGTTTATTAAAATATCATGTAATTCTCATTTTTCATGCCCAGAATTGCACTTCTCAATTTGATTTCCTGCAGCAATCAAGAGTTAAAAGAACTACTATTGATGATGTATAAAGCCTGTTATAACAATTAGGCTTCTACAGATACAGTACTTCATTCCAAACTAACTCAGTACTTCCATGTTAAAAAGATTGCTATTCAATACACAAGGAAGGCAGATTACTATTTGACTCCATTAAATGAAATTATTTAATAACAGAATATCTTACAAAAAACAGACATTAAACAGCATACCAAAACTGTTTTTTGTTTCATTGTTTTTAATGCTATGTAACCAACTGTTGATGTATCATGAGCAATAGTTATAACTAGACATCAGATTTTTAGGGAAATGCCAATTTTTTCTAGAGAACTTATTTAAAGGCTGATAATATATGTGCATGAATCCTGACAAATGATGACATATGACGAAGTTTTATAATGCTTATTTTTGCTTATTTTAGCATAAATGCCTATTTTTTGCCTAAATACCTTTTTTAGAACTTTTTTGCCTTTTATTTATAATATTTATATACAATGCTAAGATATCGGAAAATCGGCAATGGTCCAACGTGACCATTCATTAAGAAACCTTCAAGTCACATCTTAGTATTTCAAACTACGAGAGAATTCCTGAAAGCATGCCAACTGATTTTTCTCCATTTCCGTATTTCATAAATACCAGCCATGATTTGAGATCATGGTCAATTGACAATATACCGAGGGCACTGAAATTTTAAGTGGAAATAAATATAAATTTCCAGAATGTTTCAGTGTTGCTTGAGTAGGGCTGTTAAAATATATGCCAGTCACATCGTTCAGATATCCTTCTCCACATTCAATCTGATTTTGTCTCCCAGTCATCGCAAATTTGAAATTGCAATTCTTGAAAAGTTACTGGTAATATGCAAATATTACTGGTTAATGGAAACTTTTAAGAATAAAATGTAGAAGAGTTGTAAATCTAGTTTTACATTAAAATGTACGAACTGGTTTTGGTTATTTGAGTTTACAAAATAATATAGACAAAAATTACAATTTTTCCATTTTATTGTGTACTTAACTTATGACAGTGCCTTTTTTCTCCTTATTCTCGACTTTTTCAGTGCCTTTTTAGGCGCCTAAAAGATGATATTTTAGTGCCTAAACATCTGATGACTAGTTATAACACTCTTCATTAGAATTTGAAATGTATATGTGACTTCTAGACAAATATATGCAGCAAATAAAATTAATTGTAAACACTTGAGCAAACTACAGGGTCAGAAAACAAGTGAAAGTGCACACATTACAAACCTTGACTTGCGTGATGTAGCATCGTGCTCAGGTGAAGAATCTCTGTTGTCACGAAGCTCCTTACTGCTCATAGCAGCAAGAGAACATACACCAGGATTCGTAGAGAGGAGAAGGTATTTGGAAGAAAAAAAAGACACCAAATATACCACACTATACATGCAACACTAAAGACAAGAACATATAACAGCCCAAGATCCAACATAAAGAAAACATTAGCATGTAAACATAACTAAGCCAAAAGAACACAAAATTTAAAACAAACAAGATAAGCAAATTAAAAAAAGAAAACGTAAATTTCTATTATTTGTGAAATATTACAAAAAATTAACTCACAAAGGCAGTGTTATTTACACAAGTGCACAGTTTACGTAAATGGTTTACACAGGGATCACAATTTCCACATCGATATTAAGTTTGCAATGGCTTTAAGATTTGAAGTACACAAAGACACTAGGTGCTTTTATGAAATAAATGCTTCAGAAGCTTTGAACATGCTAGTAATGCACAAACAATGTAAGTGACTTTGGGTTTACTAGAAACAAACAATATATACTTCTCTACATGCACTACCCTGTATTCGCTGGTGTCATTAACACACAACATTGCTGTAATGCTGATTACATATATTTATATGACAGAAGGAAACATTAGTACCAGAAAGTATACTCACGTAGGTGTCTTTGGCTTTGATAATTTGCGATCCCGAGCAATTTGTTGGGCATGGGCAGTAGGTGGTTGTTTCACCTGTCGAGATTTGCAAACACTATCTACTTCTCCTTGTCGCTTGGATGTGTTCTCCATGAATTCTCTGTGATCGACAATGAGTCCTTCAAGAGTAGGCAGATCATCTGGCAATGGCTCAGTTTCAAGAGCCATCAAAGTGCCTTCCAGGCCAGCCAACCAAGCCAGCAGCTCCTCAAACAAACCTTCCAAGTCGTGCAGTGATCGCAGATGCTCATTCAGTCTAGTCTCTCGCTGTTAATTCCACCAGAACAATTTGTGTTAATATTAAATTTTACTGCACATGGTAAATGAACAGTACAAAAAGAAAGAGAAAAAATATGAACAAATAGATAAAAAATTAAAGAAAGTAGACAAACAGATACAAAATATTATTGCAATGAGCATATGACTGATTGAAGGATGAATTAACTGATCTGAAGTTCCTAAGAATGCAGAACATAAACCACATAACATAAACAATAACAAGTATTTATAATTATAAAACAAAACATTAGAAAATGAGTAGTAGTAAGTTGGTAGATGCCAACATTAATTGTAATCATCACCTATCACTTTCTTGTATTATACACAGAAACTACTTCCACAGGCATGCACTCATTGCACTGCCTGTGGAGTTCGTAAAAATTGTCCCATTTAGTGACGCTCAATGCATGCATTTTGGTTTATGTGTATTAGCCACATCCTTAAATTGTAAATTTTCTGCTATTAATTTCATTAAGTTTTCTCAAACCAATGCTAAATTGGCCCACTTTAAACTAAAACTAAAAAATATTGATCATTGCCCTTCATGTGATTTATTGTAGAATTATCTACAGTGACACTCTCAAGCCAACCAGATTCAAAATATTTGTGCTGAAGGGTTTGTCCTGACCTGAGCTAACAGTTTACACAAGGGCAAAAAATTACCAAATTGCCTCCAAAAGGGCAAAAAATTACGAAATTTTCGATTTTAGTTTTTTTGATTACATATTAATATTTAAAATCTCCTCTTTAATTTGATTTATAATTTATAGACCTTTGTTGCTTCTGAAGGGCTCAAAATTTTTTCTGAAAAGAGGGAGCATGTCCATCTTTGGGGAACTCTGGCAACTGACAGCGGTGACATCTATATCAATGTATGAATTGCTTCGTTTACTTTGAATTAAGCAGTAGAATTCCTAGTGTCAAATTCTGAAGTTGGTGACACTTTTACGATCTTCATTTGTCTGTGCAGTGCCCACATGTAATCCATGCTTCTTTGAGTGTTTGTATACATTGTATTTATTTCTCTCTCAAAAAGGAAAGTGTAGTGAAATCAATGTTATCAGTGTGATTTAATTAAGTTAGTGATCTTTCTTGACAATACGGTTAAAAATATTTAACCGTGTATTTACCAAAGTATTTTTAAGAAAGGAAGAATGTTGGTAAACACAAAATTAAATTGTTAGCTACAACTCCATCGTCACCAAAAAATGAAGAAAATTTCACAAAGGTTAGTAGTTCTGTGCAGAAACGCTCGATAAACACAGATTGAGAGCTTCAAATAATGCCTTGAAAGAAAAAGAAGAAAAGGCAAGAGGAAGAAGAAAAAACATAAGAAAGAAGATTGAAGAAACTTATGAAGATCCTGAAGACCTAAGTTATGGAACTGGAAAGCACTAGTAACTTTGGTGTTTACTGTAAATTCACTTTCTCAATGATATTTGTTTCTTTATCTCAAAATCTGCAGGATAGAATTGAAGGAAAATTTTACATATCTTCAAATATACTCTTCCCCATATTTTAATATAGGATTTTGAAATTACTTGTGTAAGTGAAGATTTAAAAATAGAAATATAAACAAAAATGTGCAAAAAATACAAACAATTACTAAGTATTTTAAAAAAATATATTTTTGAAAACCTTGTGTTAAAATGTGAACACATGCCTAAAGTTTCACCTCGATTTTTGTAATGCAGTTATTATGAATAGTTTCTGAGGAATAGAATAACAAAATCTGTCAAATTGACATAGGAGGGATAGGAACTTCCGGAGTCTCTTAAAAAGAAAGAAAAATGTACTTGCCTGTGAGGCCCATGTGAAAACTTCCTCCCATCTTGACTGAATAATTGTTATCCAATGTTTTATAACAGTTGCACCGTCTGGATGGGCTTTGGCAAGGATTCTCTGAGCAAGATCAATAGTTGCATCTTTTTCCTTTTCCTTTTCTTTCATTTCACGGAAAAATCTGTAGGGATTTATACATTAGAAACATGCTCTAAATCCTGAAAATATTACAATTTGATGATTTGCTAAAGAAGCTTTAAAATGTATTGTCTTACTTCTCATGTTCAGCCAATTGGTTTCGAGTATCTTGTTCATCCTCAGGTAAAGGCCCAGCAAAACGAAGTTTCATTTCTGCATCTGACAACCACTCCAGAAGCATATGTACAGCCTTGTGTAATCGCTCAGCCTACACAAGAAACAAAAGAAAGGGAATTAGTGAGAATAAATTAACTTAAAATTTAAAAGGTTTGTAATTTTTCAATATCATAAACTCTTTTTTTCCTTTTCCTAATATAACTTAATAGGAAAATTCTATTGCTCAATTCATATTCCTAACAATAATTTTATTAATAATCATTTTCCAATTTAAAAAGGAAAGCCACTGCATCATTTTCACAGAAATCCAAATTCTTTTCTCTATAACACTATAGTGTATGTAATTAATGAATCTTCTACTTATTGTTATAACTTAACATTCCTTCTCGGAAATAAACATTTGTTTACCTCCTTGAGTGCCTCCTCTAAACGATCAGTCTTTCTGGAGCTGAGCATAGACACCTTATCCCACAAATCAGTAAGTTCTCGCAACTGAGCTCGGATGGTAGCAGCATCAGCTGCAGTTGCTTTGGCTTCCAGCTCCTTGCCGGTCTTCTGCACAGACTCCATTTGTGCAGATCGGCTATGAAGATCCTCCTCAAACGTTTTGTGTTGCTCTACAAGGGCCATTACAGTGTCCAGGTCTCCATGGACTGGACCTTCCTCCCCAAGCACCTTCTCCGTCTTTTGCAGCCACTCAAGCAATGCCTGGACAGCATCCTTGAACTGGCCAGAGAAAAGTAGTGCCTCCTCCAGCTTGCGCTGCCTGCAATACACAATAAATTTAAGCCCCTAACTTGCTTTCAATCTCATAGAAAAATTAGGTGAATGCAAGTGTTACAACCATTATTCCCAGATATAAGCTTTCAAAGGCTTTTAGAAGCAAATTATTTTCTCAACATTTCAAAAAAAATGCAAAATAAACTGTAGCAAAAACATTTCACACACAGTTGATAACATAGTACTATTTTCCTTACAGTGATTTTATATGTTTAGGAACTTCATGCTTGAGAAGAAAGAAACACTTACCTGTCCACTGATTTAGCACATACAGATGTCCACTTGTTCTTCAGGTCAGTCATCATCTGTTTCAGAGCTGGTTCATCTGTCTTGGGAGCTCTTTCTTTCAGGGATTTTCCAGCCTTCATAGTCGAGTCATATGTCGCCTGTTTACCACTCAATGTACGCTGGAACTCACGATGTTTGGCCAAACGTGCTTTGATCTTTTCAGGATCATTGCCAACTCCAGAAGCTTCTACACTCAATTCATCCAAACTCTTCTCGGTTTCATTTAGCCAAGTCATGAGACCAGACCTAATGATGATAAATAGAAGTTTTTATTTTATATTTGTAATAAATAACCACTAAAGATAAACAGCGATACAATTCCATTAACAATTTTAGACTATACAATAGGCTCAAAATAAGAAAGAAGATTTGACAACCTTGTACACTTTGACTACAGAGATTACAATACAGATCAATTAATTTTTATAAGATAATAGAACCGCTTTTAATTATAAATCACTTTCAATTTATATTTTTCTTATGATCACAAGTGTTACATTTTATTACAGTTAACATGCACTGTCTGTAATCAATCTTACAACAAATGTTGATTGTTCCACAATCACAAAATTAACCATGTTAATATTGTGATACAAATTATCACTCATATAATTTGTTGCAAGTAAAGTGAATATAGACATGAACAAAACACAGTAAAGGATTACAAAACATTCATACTAACCATGAATCATGGAATTCTCTGGCTTCCTTATATCCATGATCCAGTGCTCGGGTCCTTTCCGCAGACTTTGACACAACTCGCTCCCAGCGATGCTGTACACTTATCAAGAGGTTCTTAATTAATATCACATCCTGTTTCTGGCTAAAATATTTCAAATGAGTGCCCTTCTTGTCTAGATTCAACATAGTCTCTCTGTGCACTCCAACATCCTTTTGGAAAGCCTTATGTTCTTCAATTTGAACCAAGATAGTGTCCATAACACGTGAAACAGGTTTCAAATTATTCAGAGTCTTTTCAGCATTAGTCAACCAATCTACAAATGACTAAATAAGAAAACAATTACTCAAACAGCTACTTGCTGCAGCCTCACAACACATTTTTCATTCATTAGATTACATATTATAAAATTAATAACTATACACACCTGAAGAGCATCATGGAATTCTGATGCCTCTTTAAGGGCTATTTCTAATTTGATCTTCTTGTCATTTGCACGAGATGTCACACTGTCCCAACGATGTTTCAAAGTTTTAAGATTATGTTGAAGATTACTGGCAGATGTTCCTGATTTCTTCAAGTAATCTTGACCTTGCTGTAATGTTGCCTCAACTTTTGGACGAGTTTGTTCTAACTCATTGTACACTTCCTAAGAATCACCAAGAAGTAATCCAAGATCAGACACACAACAAAATGAACAAATAAAACAACGTATCTATATTCCATTATCTGTGCTCAATACAATGAAAATGATTTACCATAAATCGTTCCAGTTGTTCTGTTGCAGTTTCTGGTAGACCTCCAACAGGTTTAGAAGCTGCAATTACACTGTCAACATCTCCAAGCCAAGACAGCAGATCTTGGATTTCAGCATTGAACCGCTGAGCTTCCCTCAAAGCATCCTCCAGCTCTAACTGCCTGTCAGCTGCCTTCTGAAGTAAGTCCCGCCAGCGGCGGTTCAGTTGAGACAACTTGTCTTGAGTGGCTGATGCTTCATCAGAGCCCTTTCCTGATTCTATTATCTGCCGGCCAGCATCATTGAGGGTATCTACGCTAGTCTGATGAGCTTGAATGTCATTCACCAAGACCTAGAAACCATTATTTATTTAGTCTTCAATAACATATAATTACATTGAAAGACATATGTCATTTTTATACTTCTATAATGCAATTCTATATTTACCAACAAAACTAAGAAGCTCCTCATGAAAAGTAATAATGTAGCAAGTATTAATGCCTTCAGACTTAAATTCATTAGAAAATACTTACTTTAAGCTTGGCAAGCTCCACTTCCAGAACTTGGGGGTCGCCAGCGACAGGTCGTAATTCATCCAGAGTTCCATCAGTGCGTTCAATCCAAACAAGCAGCTCTGCCAAGGCGTGCTGGAACTGTCCCAGGCGCAGGAGGGCGTTCTCAAGCTGCCGCTGCCTCTCTACCATGCCCCGCAAGAGTTCATCCCAACGACGGTTCACCGCAGACAGAGGCTCCTTAATAGCAGCTGCTTGGTCAGCAGACGTACGCTCAGTAAGCTCCTGAGCTTGCCTGTTCATTGGACACAATAAATATTACTAACGAAAAGAGGAAAATAATGGAGAATGTAATTGAAAAGCTTTACAAAAAAAATAATATTGGCAACAAAATGTATGAAGCAATAAAATGCAAAACTGTTGTGCGATGCAACTTTTTTTTCCTAAAAAACTCAACTTTTATAAGTCATACTCTAAGAAACTAAAATCAACAAAATCTGACAACTTTAATGATAAATATTATTACCTATAATTTAATTAAAATAAAGTATTTCTGAAAAAATTTATTTTTTCATATTTCATACTTCATAGCAAACATTAAAAGCAAAATTGCAAAAAGTGATTTTACATGCATTTGGAAATTCATACCGAAAGCAATCTAGAGTAAATGCATCTGATCATCACTTTAATCTAGGACATGAAATAAAAGGGCCATTTATTCATTACGTTTTCCTAATAAATGAACAATAGTCCATCAAACTTCACTTTTTTAAACATGCAAGGAAGCAAAGCAAGTGACAAAAATCATGATGTATCGTGCCATATTGGATACAGAAATTTAAGAAACTGAAAATACAAGTTACAGAAACGTGCAGTAATTTCTTAAAAAACTAAACTTCTTGTAAATTACAAAACGCTAATTTCCCCGAATTGAAAACAAATCTATTTGTTTGAATCTTTAAAAATCTCAAAGCAAAAATATAAAAACATGCAAAATGGACATGTAAATTCAACAGCAATATCACAGTGATTTGCATGCACCACTTGCCTTCTCAGAGCCCTTGTTGTCAGTGGTAAGTGATGTCGAAGAAGAGACAGAGAAAGAAATGAAACATGTTATCAGAACAAATCTCAGAGTCAACTTAAGTAATGTAGATTTAAGAAATTTAATGGTACTGTCAGTACTGTACAATTTTCAACAGATTAGTCACTAAACTACAGAAGTATTGTTTGATACTGATAAATATCTCTGTACAAGTTACTGCATTCTCACCTGAAACTTGAATACTTTAATAATAATTGATAATAATAATAGACTGTCATGCAAAATATTCTTATATGTAGCGAAAAAAATGTAGAAGATGTCAAAATGAATGTAAACAAAGACAAACTTAGATATTTATAATTCAATCGGGCAACAATTTCAATATATGTAATGTTTCTTGTCCCAACACAAATGGAAGGTTTTTTAAATCTTCAATGAAATGGTAACAAGTAAATTCAACAAATGTATTTTTAATAATTGCAACACAACATAAAAATATAGGGAGCATTCTCAGGCTTTTGTGCCAATTGTGAAAACAGGTAAAATTTTGTCCAAGCAGCTGAAAAGAAATGGAGTCTAACCAGAGCTTCCTTCATAGAGTGCATCAAAAAAAGAAAGTTGGCACAGTTATAAAGATAACTTCAAACTCTCCTAAGATTAATTTCATATTGGTACTAAGAATAATAATTACAAATTCAAATTATGAATTATATTAATTCCACCACCATCATAATCATTGTATTTAAAACTACCTTTAAGTTTCACTCTAAAAAAAGGCAAAATCCATGCTAATATTTCAATATTTCTACCATCACCACGTTTAGAAAGAAAAACTTATCCCCTCAAAACCACTACTGTTATCTGCATTATTCATCACATACCTGTTCAGAGCCTCCACTTTCACCATATGAGGATCAACATCAGCCTTAAAGTCCTTCAACTGTTCAATCTGTTTCTTCACCGCTTCTATATCTGAACCCAATGCACCCATACTAGCAAAACGGTCTTCTGCGCTGTCCAAGAACTCAAGCAAATTCTTTTGGGAAAAAACAAAGTTATTAAAATCATACATAAAATAATACTAAAAAACATATTAGATTAATTGCATTACCAATTAAAATATAAATTTAATATATCAAAGTTACTAAATTTAAGAACATTTAAATAAGCAACAAAGCTGAATTTTGCTTCTAAAAGATTAGTTTAGCATTCCCAGTGTCTTAGCCTAATTAGTTACTAATTTCTACATGCATATGAAAAAATTAACCAGTTGATACAACCAATGTATTATTTTATATTTTTATAATTATTAATTTATAAATTTTTATAATATGACTATCCTAGAACTTAATTTCATTAATCCAAAGACTTAACAAAGTCTTTGTCATTAATTATTGAAATGTCATTAACAAATGGCATTTCAATAATTAACAACAATGAAGTAAAATAAAAAGTTTACTCACCTGCAGTGTCTCATGGAATTCCATGGCCTTCTCCATGGCATCAATGAGATTTTCTTCTCTCTTGGCATACAAGGCAGTAATGTTATCCCAAGCAGAGTCCAAATCTTCAATGTGCTTTTTCACTTCAGGTTTGTCAGGTTCACCGCACAAACTCATCAATTCCTGACCCGTTTGACGGCACTGATCTACCTCTGGTTTTGTCTGTGAAATATAGAAGCAATTTAGCATTACAATACTGTTAAGCAACTTATCAAAGGGAAAATAATCTGTATCAAATCTATTCAAGAAAATAAAGGTTAGAGTCCTTAATTTCATTACATGATCTAAAAGAAAAATACATATTAATTAAGAAGGGTTTTAAAACCCGTATGTCCCCTACAAACTTCAATTTGTAAAATAGTATGATTAAAATAAGTATGTAATGTCATCTGTGCGGCACTGACATAGTTCCAAAAAGTCTATCAAAAATCACACTTCAAAACCATTTCAGGATTATTCAGAGTTGATTTATACACAGCTCAATCACATACTTATTTTAATAAAAAATTTGCTCTTGGATTCCATGACAACTGGAATATAGTGAGTTGTTTTGGTTGAAAATGTTCTGCATAACCACAAAATAATTAAAAATATAGTCAGAACTTACTTGATCAATCTCATGACGAATCTCTTGAAGAGCCTCCTTCTGCTGCCTAATCGCGTGTGGTTCAACAGCTGGAGGTTCTTGAGAATTAAGTGAGTCTTGTAAGTCACGCAAAGTGTTCATAACACTGTGTAGCTCATCCCAGAACCGTTCAGCAATTGCTAAGGCATCATCAAGAGATTTGCTGCGATCATTTGTGGCCTTTTGTACTTCATTCCATAAGCTGTTCAAACGCTCCAATTTACGTTTGATGTCTGAAAGTTGAAAAAATAGGCAATTCAATTATTTTATTATGTTTATGTTGAAGGTGTTGAGATGTACTTTATCTATTTTTATTAATTTCTGAATTCAGAAATAAAACTGCAAATAGCCCATATACAAAAATAACTTTTACATTGTGTTTCAATACATAAATTAGTAAAAACATAAAATAACATTTCTTCACTTACTGGTTCAAATGAAATATTGTCACAGATTCTTAACTATTACTGAATTATGTGATCTACATTTCCAAGTAACTTGATAGTTAACCATACCTGTACCTGATTTACTTTGTGTAATGAAACATGAACTTAAAAAAAAAAAATTCTAAATATCCCATTTCTCTATTTTCTAATTAATATATTGAAATAATCTTCAGTAAATACAACCAATATTTTTGACTTTGTGGGAAATATACCTTTAACTGCTGGATCAGCTTGGTTGGTGGCTTTGCTGATTACATCATTTGCAGCTCGCTTAACAGCTGCATATGCCTCTTCACGTTTGTCGAGATCTTCCACCAAAGCAGCATTTTCTTCAATCTGGTCACGAATGCGGGATGGATGGGCTGAGACTGGCTCTGCTGAATTCACTTGATCTGCAGTGGAACCCAGAGCACGAAGCATGCCTTCCAATTTGTCGGAGAATTGACTTGACTCCTAAAAAAGGCAAGGAAACAATTGTATAAGTACAAAGAGAACAATGAAATGGAAGTACACAAGATGTTAAAGGATAATACAGAAATAAAAATTAATTTTCTCCCATTTTTACTGTAATAAATTATGGTACATTAGCTTTCAACATTTGAAAGAATTAAAATGATAAATATAAAAAAGTATGGAAATGTTTTGGACGAGCACTCGTAAATAACATTACACCTCTTAAAGGGAAGATTTAACAAATTGAAATTTAAAAACACACCTGCAATGCCTTTTCTAAGGCCTGCTGTCTCTGTCGCAACTCAGTTCGCAAAGCACCATATCTTTCATTATCAGCATCCAAAATTTCTTGAACTTTAGCACCTTCCTCATCATTGCATAGGCGAATGAGGGCCTCTCCTGTTTTATTGAGTTTCTCCACCAGTGGTTTATGTTCAGAAATAGACTGGACAAACATCTGAAAGACAATTTAAAATAAATATTTAACAAGGTTTATTTTCAGTTGAAATGATTAATAATGATTATTAATACATATTCTTCAAATTTAAGTCTGTATTTTATGAAAAGAAAGCTTATAATTTGAATTTAAAACAAATAAAAGGAATTTCATTTTAAATATAAAAAAATAATTTAAATGTTTCAACGCAAACTAAAACTAGTGGTGTTAAAAATGGCACAGACTTTCTCATATAAGTCTCCTTATCTCTTTAGTCTGGGCTAGTTTCTGGTTTTGTCCCATCCTCTTGCCAGCGGTCATCTACTAGTGGCAACAAGACATTGTTTCACTTTTTCTTAGTTTTTCGATCCCTAATAGTACAACTGAAATATGACTATAAAAATATTAAAGAAGGGCAAAACGTTCATTGACAAATTTTGAGCGGTTTTTGAGAAAATGTCTTTTGAGCACTTCTGAGCACACTTTTGAGTTCATTTTCACACAAAACTTTTTGGGTTTTTCACAAAGTTAAAAAAAAAATTATTCAAAGCACTTTTACTCATAATTGCAATAATGTTTAAATATGGTCATAATATAAATCTTAATGATGTGAGAGATATTTGAAAAATTACATTTGTATAATTTTTGAAAATTCAAAAACTGCAAAATGGTGTGTGTCAGATTATACAGTGCATTTAGCACTTTCCTTACACAAAAGATTAAAGAAAAAATTTGAAGAAGTTATTGAGAAAATCATCTTTTTTTAACATTGCCCATATTTCAATAAAATTGCAAAAACTACAAATATAATTTCCAATTTAACAGTATTTGCTTAACTGCACCACATAGAAGTGGTATACGAATATTTTTGATGGTATAATATATAGTTCTATAATTGCCTCAAAAATTGATCTGACTTGTAAGATTCTTCTACCAATTCTCAAATATTTCCCAGTGTCAATCAAATTCCCACTTTCCCAGTGTTACAGAAAGTGCTCCCTTATGTATTTAATAAATTATTTCGGTAGTACCTCATTGCGATCTTGTTGCTGAGCAATGAGATCTGGACGCAAGGCAGGCATGGCTAACATTGCCACTTGCTGCTCCATGTCCTCCAGCCAAGAGGAAAGGCCAGCGTGAGTCTCATGGAAGTGCTCCGCCAATGGCAAAGCTTGTTCCAAAACGCCCAGGCGGTCTGAGCTCAAGCCTGACACAGTATCCATCATCTCCCGCAAATCTTCCATTTTCTCTCGGATAGTTGATGTATCTTCATGTTGGGCAGATTCTCGCAATACCTTGAATTAGGCAAAGTTAACAGTTAAACGTGCAAAATTTTCTCCTCTGATATTGACAAACGGATATTCCAAAGTCTATGACTATTATTAAAAAAGTAAACTTTCAAAACATCATACATCAACATATTGTTAAAATCATTGTATACTCTGGGTAAATATATTTACCTTCTTGGCAGTGGAAAGGACATCCCGTACTCGTCCTTTCTGACTAGATATGTCATCATTAAGAGCTTTGTGTTCCTTCAGTTGGACACGGATAACATCTGGATCAGAGCTAGGAGGTTCCGCTTCACGAATCTGACCTTCTACCTCACGGAACCAATCGAGGAGTTCATCAATATCGCCAATAACTTCCAATGAACGCTGAAAAAAAATATTGCTTTTAAACATATGTTTGCCACCACATCAATGATGTGGAGCACAAATGAGGCAAAAAAAGAGCACTTTTGGGTTGAAATGAGTTTAAACGTAATAAATGTAATAACTTAATTTTTTTTGTACCTGTTTGGACAAGAGGATACGCTCGCCCTTTCGTTGAATCTGTTCTGCAATTGCATCAAATCTCCGGTTATCTCTAGTGACAAGTCCTTCAATGGTTGAAGCTCCTTCCCCAGGAGATATCTGACACAACTGAGGTCCAACCAAGTTGATGGTTTCCAACACAGGACGGAATTCTAAACAAACAATAAAAATACATTAAACAAATAAATTCACAAAACTTCAAAAAAGAAAGCAAACCAGGTTGTCTTTTTTCTTCTATGAATCTCATCTAAGTAACTGAATAACACTTCTGTATTAAATAAACTTTTATTACTTAATTTTACTCCAATGACACTCAGTTTTCAAGAAAATATAAAATGTCATCTGAAATCTTCTCCTTACCTTGGATATCAAGTTCCAAACGCTGAATGTCCTCTTCATGTGGTTCAGCACACTGCAATTGTGCTTCCGCTCCCATCATCCAATCAACCAATCGGTTATGGCAGTTGTGGAATTGTTGCACCAATGGCAAAGCCTCCTGAGCAACAAAGATAAAAATAGACAAATATTAATATTGAAATGGATTTGTCTTCATTGTGAAGTGATTTGGGCTTGTTCTTCTATTTCATCATGTAAATTACTCTTTTGCAAAAGATAGTAAAAGCTTCTAAATTTCACTGCCACAAGCAAAAACATTGCAGAATAGAGTCATAATAAGAATATATATCTATGACTGCCTCTTCATAACAGACTTCAATTTATTTGATGTGAATAGCATTTCTGTGCAACGAGATAATTCATTGTACAGCTCTTAATTCCGGCTATTACACATGCCCATATATTATATTACATTATAAAAGCCTTGATCATACACAATGTTTGGACTCTAGTATGGGGGTCTTCTTCAGGTATAGAGTAACTCGCAAAAAAGTGTGTCTAATATATGTACATTTTTATGTCTGTTTTATTGGCCTAAGCCCAGTTTAATCTTCACAGACCAATATTCATTTTTATATCACAGATTTCATTATGTATGTCCTAAATAACACATTGCTTGGTACTACATTGCTTGGATAATTATCTTTAAAGTTACAACTGTTACAACACAAAGATGTACAAAGGAACTGGTGAAACATTGTTTTACAAAGCAACTAAAAAAATATTTTCTTTTGAAAAAAAGTATGTTTCCAAAACAATAATGCTGCTTTTAAAATACTGTACTCATTACAGCATTCTTGTCTTTAAGCAGAAGCAAAATCTTACACACCTGAGCATGTTTCAGTAAGTCAGCACCACGAGATGTGAGATCATTGAACCGCCGCTGAAGCGAATCAAGTTTGTCTTTCAGCTGCAGGGCTTCATCACTGGAAATGTGTTTCATGAGCTCCAACCCACTGTCCACAGTGCCATCCACTTGTGTTTGATGGTTGGCAACTTCCTCCGTTAGATCCTGGAAAGCAAGGAAGTGGCTTCACATTAAGATATTCTGCACAGTAAGTTTTATTACATTTTCAGATATGATATTTTCCCAACACTGGGTGAATATTGAATTTAGTGAAGTTTGAATTTTTAGATTTTTTTAAAGGATTAAAGAAGAATGGCATTAACTTCCTCCATATTTCTAAATGAGATTCAGAAGGAAGCTGTAAGGATAAAAAAATAACTAGTGTCACAGAACTATTTCCATCGCCCATATTCACACTCATAACATTTGAATTTTTTAAATGCAGAACTTGTTTTAGCACTGCACACACACAACACAGAATTGTGAAAGTTTAATTCAGTACATCGTGGAATAAAATCTAATTTGAAGCAAGCTCACCGCAAGATCATCCATCTGCTCAAGCAGCTTGTCGGTGTGCACAGCTAGCAGGCGGTACTTGCTGAGTCTGTGTTCCATAGCCTCCATCCAGGCCTGGAGATCTTGGTAGCCCAAAACCAGGTGGCGTAGTCCAGCACGAGAGGATTCTAGCAACTGACCCACATTTTCAGATGCTTCCACAAGTGTTGCATATCGATCAGTGGTATCTTGAAGCTTATCAGCTAAACCAAGGGCCTCATCTTCTCCAACAAGCTGCATCAGTGTTCCAGCCACTTCAGTCAGCTCTGAGAAATCCGATTTCTTCCGAATGATTTCATTGTGCAATGTCTGAAAAACAATTTAAACATTTATAAGTAAATAAACAACAATGGTAAAGAATAATTTCATTTCAAAATATAAACTCAAAAGATCAGTAATAAGACAAAATAAATAAAATTCTGCATACAAAACATTACATTCATTTAATAATGAAAAATCACTATCTCTAACAAGAACTTGAGTATACATCTTATTTATAACGATTCAAAATAACATGTTAAGTTTAGAACATGACAACCACAGTGTTCAACTTTCAGGTGGTACCTATATTGATACAGGTAACCAATTAATAAAACGAATATTGAAAACTTGTGGTAATGACTAAATGCAACTGACTACACAGATTCAAACTTGCACTGATACATGCAAACTTTATTAATTCACATACTCAACATAGTTCAAAGAACTACAACACAAAGTTATATTCAATCAACTCGATGCTCATATGTCAACTCAATGTTAATTAAAATAATCAATGTAGTTCAACAATACAGAGTCCATTAGCAAAACTTTTTGTATCGGCCTCAAACAGCCTATGCCAATCACTTCAAGACATCAGCTCCCAATTCAATACTACAGAATATATTTGTAAAGAAAATTCCTGAATTTCCAATATTTTAGGATACCAAAATCACTGTAAATTTTAAGCGGTACTTAATGATGTTACAACTTTAAACTTATGACTTACACTATGTTCCCTGATGCGTTGCTGAATCTTCTCCTCATCAGTAGGCACCAGCTCCATGTCCTTGACCTTCTTTTCAGTCTTGTCCAGCCATTCCAGAACAGGCACCAGCCTCTCCTGGAATTCTCTCGCAACAGCCATCGCTTGCTCCAGAGCCTCGTAGCGTCGAGTTGCAGAGTCTGTCAGACGCTCAAAGCGCTCCATCAACTGATTTAATTGACGCTCAATGGCCTTACGCTCAGATGCATCAGCGCCAGCAGCCACCTCATTGCCCATTGCAAACAAGGATGACATTGAGTTTTGGCGGTCAAGCAACATTTTCTTCAAGAACTGTAAAATAATATGGATTTGCAATTTTCCATTTTTGATTTCCACATAAACCCCCCTCTACTTTTCCCCCTCAACAAAAATCTTGACAATTATATATGAAAACTGTGGATACATATTGAAATCAGTAGAAGGCAAATTTGTAATTAAATCAAAATTATTGTTTTAGGTAATTTTTTTTTAAGGTAACGTGTGTTAAAATAAGAAAATTTGAATTTTTTTATAACTGATTTTTGATTCTTCTAAGAAAAGCAAAAACATAAAAGTGGTAGAATATTGGTCTAGTCAGAATAAATCTCAGTTCAAACCTGAATACTTACATTCTGCTCCTGTAGTTGAGCTTTGACAACCTTGTAATCTGCTGAGGGTGGTTTTTGATTGGCAACCATATTTTCTGTTTCAGACAACCATTTCTCTAATCCATCTAAAGCTTCCTGGAACTTTCCTGATTGCAACAGAGCAACATCAAGCTTACGACCTCTTTCATTCATTCTCTCCTTCAAATTATTCCATTTGTCATTCATTCTTTCGAGGTCCTTTTCAAGGCTTGCAGTGTTGACTCCACCAGCTGCAGACTGAATCAGGCCCTGGCCCAAGTGGTTACATTCGTCCACTTGCTGCGCCAGAGGTTCCACATGGCGCTGTTGGAAGGCTCTGAAGTCCTCCTGCTGAACTCTGATTCCTTCAACTTCAGATCCTACAGGTTTGAGTTTGCGCACTTGTTCTGTAGCCTGGAACAAAACATCAAAGATAAATTAAATGTTTTAAGTGCTCCCACTGCGAATATAATTTTTGAAAAAATCATTACAAGATAAGAAATTTAGTATTTGAGTTCACAGTGTTAATGAATCTTTAATGTATGATGTCAATGATGAAGGCAACTATGAAATCGAAACAAAAAGACGGAGAGAAGAATTTAACACATTATCATCAAATTTTTTATTTCATATTTTCAATGCATTTACATTGAAATAAAACATAAAGTTAAGTAACTCATTATTTCATGTTTTTACAACAATTTATCAACATTATTTGGTAATTTTAAAAAAAAAAAATAATGTTAGAAAAAGGAGAAGAAATATCTTGTATTTCTATGTCATTTTCTGTCTTAAAAGAATAAAATTTGTGACTTACTTCTGCAATGTCCTCCACCACTGCTGTGTGAATCTGGTAGAAATTTTCAAGACGTGAGAGAGCCGAATCAAGCTCCTCCTCTCGTGTCTTTGCTCGTTCATCAAGGCGACCCAACTGACGCCGCAGCTGTTCAACTTGTTCACGCATTGCTGTTGTATCAGGGGCAAACCCTCGGTCAACCAAAAGCTCACCAGCAGAGACTGCATTTGCCACATCATCAGATGCCTTCACAACCTGAAATAATTAAAAATTTATTATTAAAGAATCCCCAGAAAAACGAAGCTGAATGTTTAAGAGTACAAGCAAAATTTGTGCTCCACAATTATGAATTTTAAATAAATTAAAACGCTGAACAAAATATTATAACAAACATTAAGAACAGTTATTAAAATGCTTAACAATTTTGTTTATTATAATGTAATAAACCAAAAGAAAATTCCCTACCTTCTTTAAGAATTTGGCAGTGTCATCCAGCTGACTCCTCACAGTCTTCAAGTCGCGACCTGGTGGTTTCATAGAATCCAATTCCTGCTCCAAATTAGACAGATCAAGGCCCAGCAGTTTCACTTGGTCCTGTAATAGAGCCCACAATAAATAATACTTCAGTAGAAGAGCATAAACCACCTTTGGAAAGTATTTTCAATACATCAACATACATTGAACTGAGTCACAGCAGTGGCAGCAGATTGTAATTCACTGCAACGATCATCAAGTTTAGCTTGCAAGTCATCCAAGCGATCACCAATAGCATCAACCTCATCTTGCAAGTGTGAGGCATCAACCCCATGCTCTCCTGCTTCATTGACAAGATCATTTGCTGTTTGTCGTACAGACTGAAGAGGCTTTTTCAGACCATTTGTTTCTTCTCTCAAGTTCTGTAAAAATTATACATAAACAAATATTTGTTTACAAATTCAATATAATAATACAATTCTAATTACTAGATGTATAGATAGAATGAACAAACATTACCTTAATTCTTTCCAACAACTTGGGATCCTTGGCAGCCCCACCAAGTGCATCATGAGAAGCCAATTTGTCTTCACATCTCTGAAGAGAATGTTGCAGATCTCGCAGATTCTCAGTGAAGTCAGATAGTCGACGAGCAGTATCTTCAAGAGATTGGGTACGCTCCAGGAGATCTACCGAAACAAACATTATAGTATTAACAAATACAAATTACACAACTTATCTCTATGCAATCTTAATATTTCCGATAGTATGGTCCATTCAACTTTCATTTTAATTCTCATGTGAAGTGCCCTTGTAGACAAAAAGTGAAGAAATATTTTGGGAGGGCAACACATAATAATCATAAGTCATCATTCCTCAATTCTAACACCATGTCATTTCATGAACTCAAATAGGAATTATAATGATTTGTTTAATGTCACATATTGTCAATTTTCTATAAAGTTGCCTCTCTACATCTAACTACAAACAGTTAAAACACTAAAAACTGTTTATTTTTATATTGATTCTCACCATTGTTTAGTTTATCCCAACGCTGCTTCATAAGGCTCAGTTCATTCTTCACAACTTCCTTGTCAATGTCACAAGCAGAGACAAATGTGTCTCCCAAAGTGCGGTTATTTTCATACTCTCCTGACCGCTTCCAAACTTCATTTCTAAATGACGCAAGTTCTTTTAACTGGCGTTCAATGTCCTTACGCTTAAAGCTAGCCGGTTTCAGAGTCTCTAACTTATCTTCAGCCTGTCCTAGCCACGGAAGGAATGACTCTTGGGCTCTGTAATACTTTCGGCAATGTTCCTGAAAGAAAAGAACCAAAGAATGATTTATTTGCAACCTGTAGTTAGAAAAATATTAGAATGAAAGAGCTAATAATTTACCATGCATGTTTGAAGGCGTGTCTGTCTATCCATGGTGTCCTTTCTAAGGCGATCCCACTGACTCTGGATTTTATCCAAGTCACGTTGAAGATTACGAGTGTCACTTCGTTGAGTGGAACGTGACAGCATGTCCCTGCCTTTGTTCAATAACATTATCACTTCGTGCTCCTTGCTCATTACATCCTTGTACACAGGCTGTTAAACAAAATGTTCATAATGGTTTTGAAATGCAAGTATATACAGAATACTGTAAAGATCAGGGAACTAAGAACATGAATAAATAGATTAGAAAGATGAAAAAATGTATATTTATAGAAAAAATTAACTTTTCTTTGAAAGAACTTTTATCTCCAATTCACAAAGAATTAGCAATTATAATGTAATTTAAAGAAGACCAACTTAAAATCAAGAAAATTGAATAGAAGAAAATATTACGAGTAAATTGTACTATTCTAAAACACACAAAACTGGAAGTCATTGAAAAACAGAACACAAAATATGAAAACATATTCACCTCATGATGATCCAACTGTTGTTGAAGGACATCACGATCAGCCGAAACCAATAATCTTTCAGACATGCCTCCCAATTCTTCAGCTAACCAGCCTAAAGTAAGAGCGCATGAAGCCTCAAATTGACGACCATCCCTACACAAAACAGGTCATCAAAATATTAGTAGGACAACATTAAAAAAATTCACATTCCCCTATCAAATCACTAAAAACAAGAGAAGTTTCTTTCTTGCCCCATTCATAAATCAATTTAATATAGTAAAAGAGCACAGGTAGGAATTCTGGAGGTCTGGCAGAGATTGTACTTCACCCCTATGAATCACACACAGCTTTAACAGTTTTTGTACATTACACAAATGAATACCTCAAGGAGCCTTCGATTTCTGCTTTGCGGTGGTCCATCTTCTTCTGCAAGGCATTGTATTGTCGCCCGACAGCTGCCAGTTTACCCTGGATCTCCGAACGAGAGGCAGGATCACTCAACACTTCACACAACTGAGCACCAGCAGCCTCAGCATCAGCCAGCAGGGGGCGTTGCCCCTCCAGCTGCCTCTCCAGATTCTGAAACAAAGAAGCATATTCTTTATTCATCTACAAATGAAAAACAATCAAAACATTGAAGAACAAATGGCTGAATGAAAGCAATTTATAGGTGAATAATAAGAAATAAAAATTCTATTAACAAGTTTGTAGAATTAAAATACAAATCATAATTGAATGGTCATTCTCTACATCAATTTATTTCTTATTGCTTTTTTTATTTAATTCCTGGTCCCCTGATATATTATCACATTAAATCTGATATACGAAATAACATTTGCCTAGACCTACCTCAATCTTGCGGAGTTGCTCCTCAGGATCTTTGTCAAGTGGAACATCATCCAACTGATCTGAAATGCCTTGCAATGCATCCCGAAGCCGGTTGAGTCCTGCATCAAATTCTCGAGAAGTGTCAGCTGCAGCACCAAGGCTGTCAGCTCGTTCCTCAAGGCGAGCCAGTAGATCTGCCCAGCGTTGCAAGAGACTGTGCAAACGGGCAGCCAGGCGCTGCCCATCTGGAGAGTCAGGATCCACTCTGCTGAGCACAGCTTCTCCCAACTCTTGAAGATGCTGTAGCTGTGGCTGCTGAGTTCGGAATTCTTCACGCAACACCTACAGCAAACCATTACAAAAGATTATATAACATACAAATATGAAACATTTAAAAGAAGTTACACCAAATTTGTTCAAACTTTCAATTTAAGAAAACAAATTAATTTAAAATTCTCTATTTAAATCCTGGTTTTATTTTGTAGTAGGCTCCAGTAAATATTCACATATGTAAAACTTTAAAATAGTTTTAATACAAAACCACAATTATGCAGCTAGTGAGAATCATGAAATTCCAATCACACTGGTAGTTTAATACTCACTGGACAGCAAACTGAAAACAACTCTGGGAATTACTCTAAATAAATGGAAAACTGCATCAACAATATCTCTCAAACAACTATAAATCAAATTAAAGATTTAAAAACAAAAGTTTGTTGTTTTTGTTTCTTAAATGAACAAGCCACACACATTAATCTTGCTTCAAAGGAATCATGTTTTCTAAAACTGATTAACTGTGATTAAAGCAAAATACACAAATTAGGCTTGTACAGCACTTTTTTTTACCTGAACTTGCTGAACTTGACTCTGCACCATGCGCGAATCAGAAGAAATAGGTCCCAGAACAGTCATCATTCGATCCTTGGCACTCAGCCAGTTTGAGAGATTGTCATGAGTGTCATGGAAATCCTTCATGTCCTCCATGAACTTGATTCTTTTAAAAATAGTGAGAAATAATTTAGTTAAGTTCAATATTCATGCAAAATATATTTTAATTCCATAATTATTACGTAATGTTTCTTACTCATTCCATTCAATACAAGAGGATTTAGTTGTTTTTATTTTTATTTTTTTTTTTTTTTTTTTTATTTATTTATTTATTTATTTATTTAGTATAATTTTACTTCAATAACTTACTAGGATATACATAGTATAAAAATAACTTTAATTTATCAAACTTTCCAATATCATTATTAAAGCATTACATATTCAATAACATTATCTTTTTTTCCCTTTCTCCTCAAAATCCTTGAGATTAAGAACGTTTCTTCATACCTATCCTTGCACCGATCATGAATGCTCTTCCATCGGCAGACAACATCTTTCAACTCATCATGTAGCGTGTCTGCACCCAAAGCTCCAGGTTTCCTTTTCAGAAGATCATTCACCTGAGTCTTTGTGCTGTCAAGAAGTGATTGTTTTTCATACATATCCTCCAGCACAATCTGGAATGACAACATTCATCAGTGAATGTAGCTGGAGAAATTTATTCCCAATAAAAATATTAAACAGTAATCAGATGTCCATTAGTTACAGATGTTTAGTAATCAAGTTTTCCAAACTTTCAAAAATTTTAAAGTTTTCACAACTTTCATAAGAACCTAACATTTTCCAAACATTTTCCATCAATAGAACACTTCAAACAATGGATCCATTTTATTTCAATATTTCACAATTTTTTACAAAAATATAAGATTTCTTTGTCTGCAAAAACACATTCCAGAAAAGAGTTTAATTAATGTACAAACAGCAACTGATACATGTTATTACCTTTATCTGTTTGGCAGTCTTGTGGGCATCATCTTTAGTTTGAGGAATAGACTCCTTTGGCAAATTACGTTGCACTTTGTCCAAGAATGAACTAAGCCCACGTAGATTGTCCAAGTACTTCTTGACCTCATCAAGGATGTTATCAAGCTCATTCTGTCGATCAGAGAGTCGAGCTCCCAAGAGCCCATATCGATTGTTAATCTCCGTCAACTGTTGCTGTGTTGGAGTCATTTCTAGAAAAAAGTATATACGGCACTTAATATGGTGGCAATGCATTTAAAGATTGTACATATGAACAATTACAAACACTGGTTTTTACCTTCAAGATGGAAACCATCCTGCGATGATCGGCGGCTACTAAATCCACTGGAACCACCCGGAGAAACTGGACTCTGAACTGAAAAGCCACTGGCTTTGGTAGGGGAAGGAGATCTGCCATCTTGAGATGTGCGCCGCACTGACAAAGAAATTTAAATTTCTTCTCTAAACTCTGTACATGATTTCTCTTTAGTATTGTTATCAAAATTTATGAATTATAAGTAAGTTAAGGTGGTGTTAATTTCCCTTTTTTTTTTTCTTTTCTTTTTCTTTTTAATGTTTAAAATGCACAGAATAGGTTAGTGCGCCGCACAATTCAAAAATGTTTTTCGAACTCTATTCATGATTTCTCATCTTGTAATACAATCCAAGCATTAAATTAAAAGAAGAGGAAATTGGCATGCACATCAGGAATTGGACATGACCTCATAAGATTTCTTTAAAAATAAAATAAAAGATTACACTCATGCACGTGATATGATTAATGATGAAATGGAAAAATTAAATGGAAAATATTATTGTATTAATATAGATTATAAAGGAAAGTATATATGATGATTATAAAGGTAAAAATTCTTACATGGGCTTGCAGTAACAGATGTTCGCTTTGTTGGACTGTAAGCTGAACTACGGCGTCTTGTGGGAGATTCAGCTCGATCGCCTCTGAGAAGGTTGTCATAAGCATTGCCCAAGTCATTAACTTTATCAATTGTATTACCATAATCTCTGTACTGCTTTGTAAGAGGCTAGAAGGATAGAAAAGAAAAATATATTCACTTAGTTTTGTTATATCGAAATAAATTCACTAAAATCTACGAAAGAACATTCACTTTTTTTCTTACTTTAGCACATCTCATAATTCTATACTTTCTATTATTTCAAGGCATATTCTAAGGACTTTTAATGTAAATAAAAGTACTAAAAATGCAAATTAATTCCAAAACTTTATAGCAAAGCAAATCTTTCTTTAAAAAAAATCAAAACAGAAGTTCACACATACTTTAACTTCCTCAGTTTGTCGCCTGAGGGTTTCTATTTCCACAGCAACAGGTTCCAATCGAGCAACCCTCGTTTCCATACTACTCAACCAATCCAAAACTTGATCTCGCAACTTTTCATATGCATTCAACTGTTCAGCTCGAGCCTTGCCCAATTTCTGTTTCTCATCCAACATGGCATTCAGGTCCTTCCATTGGGTCTCCAGAGCCTGGTTACACAAAGGAAATCATTTGAGTTCATTTCTCTTCAAATTCAAGGAAAAAAGCATTAAAAATGTATCTCTTTAATTATTACAAACTCATTATAAAAAAAAAGAAAAGAAAAAGAAATTAACCTTGATTTTATCACGAACTGGGACGGTATCTGTGACATCCTTTTTGGCAACTAGATTCTTTCCATTACGCACAACTTCTTCAAATTCACCACGTTTGGCATCTCTCTTTGCAGCTAAATCTTCCATTCTCGCACTGAAGTCAAGGATATCAAGCTTTACAACTTCTCGTGACTCCACAGCCTCGACAACTTCACAATACCACTGTTCGAAATGCACCACTTGTACTGTGAAAATATTTAGCGATGAGTGGACTTCCTCCAGGAACTCTGTTCGTCTAACGGTCTTCTCTTGAAGTTTCTCAAATCTGTCAAAAAAATAAATGAATCAAATTCTGTCTCCAAATTTAAATTTAATCTTTTGTCAAATAAAAACAATTTCCAATTATTACCTGGCAATAACATCATGAAGCTTAGCATCAATTTTTTTGGCAAGGCGAGGATTGCTTGCTGTGGCAACAAGTTCCTGTGCAGATTGGGTGACGCTCTCTACACTTGGACGATGACTATCAACATCGCTCTGAAGAAGCCTATGCTCTCTAAGCTGCTCCTCAAGACGTTCTTTACTGAGGCTAGCAGGACGAAGTGAAGATCTGGACAACGTAAAATTTGTTTAGTTTCATCAACAACAAAAAACACAACAATTTGGAACCTCACATACCAGAATAGCACTGCTCTATTTCGTTTTAATAAAGCAAGATTTCCAATTTACTAACAATACCAAAAACTCATTTTCAAATAATGCAAAATAGTCTTGAATAGATTAAAGGAAATATAATTATTTTAATGGATCATGCAAGTAATAACTTTTTAGATAAGTCAAGTCTTGTAAAAGAATCTTTTCTTCTTTTTTACAAAACTATATAAGAAATCAAAAGAAACAAAACAAAATAATATTATGGAAACTCAACTCACTTCAACTGATTTTCTGCACCATTCAGCCATTGAATAAGGCTATCCAAGGCATCTTGCACTCCTTGGCACTGCACAAGAGCTGTATCCAATGCCTGACATTTTTCTCCAAGAGCTTCAGACAACTGGTTGTACTTGTCCTCCAATTCACGCACTGGATTTTCCAAAGCTGCAATTTCTGTGGGAGACTGCTGGCCTTCTAAAGAACGCAGCAAGCCTTCCAAAGACTGTAAATAGGAAACAGACAATGAATGCAGGTATGTAAGCATTTATTTTATACCTATTTGTTCCTTTCACATAAATTTACATAAAAAATAAATAAAAGCTATTTATATATTTATATTTATATATCGCTAATTTGAAAGAAGAAAAAATAAAGAGAACAAGAACAAAAAGAAGAAATTCTAAATTATCATTCAAAGAGATTCAACAAAAAGAATTCTGCTCCAACCTAGTGTTACTTACATGTTTTGCAGCATCTACAAGTCTGCCTTGGGCCACAAATTCATTATTTAGAGTCTTTGCCCTATTTAGTTGATCTTCCACTGTTCTTGGATCAGCCCCAACTGGCTCAGAGAGTATCTTGTGAGCTTTTGGTTCTGCTTCTTTGAGCCATGATCTGGCCTTATCTAATGCATCTCTGTATTCTCTCTGACGACCTCCAACACCTGACAGCCGATCAGATAGACCATTCGCTCTTGAAAGAAGGTCTCTGTACTGAGTTGATACTACAGACACTTCGTTTCTCACAATTGACTCCTGGGCTGGCTCAATGTGAGGCAAACGCTGAGGCAATGTTGTTCGGAAATCATTTAGACTTGACAGATATTCCTGAAAAATAAAATTGAATAACAACATTTTGAACAATCAAAGCAGCTAAAACCACAATTATTCATTCACAATGGAAATTATAGCTTTACTTTTTCATATATGAAGCAGAAACGGTATGATTTTGTGAAGCATTGTATTTTCAAATCATGACCAACTCTGTATTCGATTTAGGTATGAAACCAGCTTCAGGGTGTGAGCCTGACTCTTTTTATCTTTTGCATGTACTGACCTTAGATTCATCAACGAACTTCTGAGCTGCCATTGTAATGAAACGTAAGTCAGCTTGATGAGCAATAACATCACTGACAAATTCTTTGGTGCTGTCTGCGTTTGCATGAAGTTTATTGAGATTCGCCAAAGATCGCTCTTTGTCTTCAAGAGTGCGTCTGGCTTTGTCTAGCCATGAAGTAAACGATCCCAACTCATTTCTGTAAAGTGAAATAAACAATGAATTTGAAATCAAAGAAATTCTCATTAACAAGAACACCTCTTAAATTAAACATCATCTCAAAATATAATTTTTGATGATGATGATGATGATGATGATGATGATGATGATGATAACAACAACAACAACTACAACAACAACAACAACAACTACAACTTCAGCATCAAAGAAAAATATATATATATTCAAGTTATCTTGCCACTCAATAAACAGTAAAAAATATCATTTTTATACCTGAACTTGCTCAGTTCATCACGTGCTGAGGTAAGACGTTTAAGGAGCCTATCAGTTCGGTCTGAAGCACGATCGTAGCGTGTTTTCAAGGATCGTCCATTCTTTTCAAGGTTAGTAACTTCATCACTGGAGAGAACATCCCCTCCAGTAGCAACAACCTGTCTTACTTGATCCAAACAGGATGCAACTGGTCGAGAGTGAGATTCCAAGTCATCTTTAATTTGCTAAAAAGATCAATCACACCAAAAAAATTAATTTCTCATAATGATGTAACATTCAGTGAAGTCTGTATTAAGTGACCACTGTTGGTTCTATGAAATATGTGGTCTTTTAGAGAGGTGGTCAGTTAATAGAGGGAATCTTTATTTTTTTTTGCACACAAAACAGTCTACGATAAATAGAATCAGATGTTTAAGAAAGTGCCTATATAGTGGATGATTATTTATTTTTTTATTCATTTATTCACTTAGGCCAAATACAATAATTATATTAGATTTTATACAATATCAAATTTTAGTATATGAGCACTATAGAAAATGAAACATTTGACAAAGTTTTATTTTGCCTTTTTAGATTTATTTACTAACGTTTTAAATGCATTTAGAAATATTTGTATCTTCTTTTGGGTAAAAATTAATTTTTAAATAATTTTCAGTTTTAGTACTCCCAATAGATGTCTACTGTTACCAGTAGAACCATCCCTGATAATTATTTATAAGTTAATTCTTCATTTCACTGTACATTACTACAGAGGATATCTGATCCTTAAGAAAACAAAAATATTAATTACTTTCTGAACAGATTTTTGTGAAAAAATGAATAAATAAAATAATAAAACCAATATTCTTGAGGTTTACAAAATTAAATTTGGTCTTCTATACTCTGTCATTTTGACTAGCTCTTTACCACAAAGGTGTATTGAAAAGATTTAATAAAATACCACATTGAGATATAGATATCTTAGATATAATATATAAAAGTGATTATGTGATATAAATAAAAGTAAGAGTTCATAATTTGAAAGCAAATAATAATTTCAAATGAACATTCCAAATCTTCTTTGAACGGTCGTCAGCTCTAAAGGTCCATGATTATTTGATGATTATCAAATAGTCATGGCATTTAGAGATGATAAAGATGTAATAGTGACAACATTACCATTCATTAATAACTGTTATATACCTTCATGATATTAATTTGGTTGCGAAGTTCATCTGCATTTTCTTGTACAATATCTTGATTTGCCAGTTTATCTTCAACATCACTGATCCATGCCAGTAATTTTGACAAGGTCTCATCACAATGCTTGTACTTCTCCTCAACTGCTTGCTAATCACAGCACAATACAAAATATGATTAGAACACTGCATGTAAGAAGCATACTTCTAAAGGAAAACTCTGCTCACCAAAGCAATGCTATTCCAAAGCTTAAGCATACTATCTCATGCTGACAAGTCTCTTTCTCCCACAAGTTCTTTTTCCTATCAATAAAGCTAGCATTAAGCCACACTGAGTCTTCACAAGTTCATAAATGAATGATGGACATATACAGAAAGAATATTTCATAATAATGCTATAGTACAGCAGAGCAGAGATTTCCTATGACACAGAACGCATCAAGTATACTGGCTAACCTACAGTTCACCAGTATTCTCAAGACAAGTATGTTTTGTCTAACTTGCTCTAAGCTAAAGTTTAAGGCAAGAAGCTCCAGCAAAGGAGCATGGAAGGCACATTCCACAGAAGCCCATTTCATTATAGCAGCCTTCAAAGCATTGTATGCTAATATTTATCAGTTCACTGAATTATAAATGCTGAGTTCCAATAGATATATGGTTACTTCTATTCATTTAATTCAGAAGAATCAATAGTTGATTTATTCTTAAAAATTTATCAAGAGTGCACAACAACATTTATTTAAATTTTATTTCTCCTTAAATATTATTGCAACAACAAATATTATTGTAGTTTTGCTGAAGAGATACAGCAATTCTCTTCTACAGACCCAATAATTTTTATCAATACACCAGACATGCCTTGTGCAAAATTATAACCCACGTCCCTGACTAAATCTGTGCAAAGTATCAGTGACCTGACACCATTAAAAACAATGAAAACTATATACTGTGTAAACAGTGCTACCCATAAAAACCACATTATCATACCTGATTTTAATGTCGTGCAATGCAACATTTTTTTTTTATAGCATAATCATTGACAATATTTAGAGCTACAAATTAAGCTGATTCTCAGTCAAAGCACACACACTCATACACACACAAAACGTGTTATGAATATTATGTTTTATGAGAATTAATAATTTAACTAACACTAAAATGGATTGATATCAATGTTAAAATGCTATTACAAATTAAAACCCTCATAAAAAATCAAGTGATGCGACATTGTAAGTTCACTTGTTACACTAAACTAGTATTACTTCAAGTTAGTGATGTTATCAAAATTATTAAGACAAAATTAAAACACATGAAAATTGACAAAATATTTTGATTACATACTATGAAAATATTAAAGCTTCAACACAGAATAACCTAAATCAACAAACCATATCAAATTATTACACATCTTAAAATCACTCAAACAGTCATGTACAGGAATAAGCAAAATAGTCGGTAATACATATTCTTGATTTGATAGGCATTAAACCAAAGAACAATTTTAAACATAATAAACTAGAGAAGAAAAATATCACTATCCTAAGCTATTAAGGGATATAATATGGCAAAATATAAAGCACAAATACATAACATAAAGGGTCTTTGCTGTAAAGAAACACATATAATGCTGAAACAACTAAATGTAAATCAGACATTTCCAAGCCTTTATTATTGTTAGCAGGGACTGTTATAACAGTTTCTGAATTACTTAAATTAAAAACTTAATGTTAGTATGCAAGGAAAAGGGTTAGCATTGCCGAGCAAAATCCAGCCGTCAGCCAAATAAAGTTAATGGGTTTCAGGATTCCATTCCAGTTAGTGTCTGTAATGTCTTGCAGCGCAGTTGTAGGGTAGCTTTAAGCTTGGAATGTTTTACTCAATTCATTGTTCATGAGTGGACAAGCAAAATACCAGGTCACCGTCTTCCATTATAACATAACCAGCAATTTTTGAGCTAGTGTGCAAAACATTAGTTCATTCACATCCAACATGAAACACCTGTAACTTAGAAAACTGGAAAGAGATTAAAGAATTAAAATATATGAAGGGATAATGTCTTTCAAAGCACATACAGCACATCACGCTCAGAAATATTAAGAAGATATATGAAATATTAATGGGGTGAATTATATTCTATTATCATTCTTTAAAAAGCATATCACATTAAAAGCATCATCCCAAATGGAAAGAGCATATCTCTAACTTAACTTGGAAATATTTTTCATCATATAAATTAGTATTGGAAGTTTGATGAAATATTTGCATATGTTAGAAGTAGAGAATATGCTAAATCCATACAGTGCCATGCCATGGGCAAGCTTGTTTCAATAATTGTCCTTGCATGGGCAAAAACATTCAGCAGGCACATAATACACAGAAAGCATTGTGCATGCCAAAAACACAATTGTAAGCAGAAAGTGAAACAGAAAGATTACAACTAATAAAAATTGTCAAAGAATGAGACAAAAATGCAATTACATGACAAAGTATTCATCCATAAAGTATGTTAATTAAGATATTAAATTTTTCTGCACTTAAATTTCATCAAAGAGAAGAAGGTCATATGACTGCTCCAATAAAACTTGTTTTATCTAAGAGACAGTGATGATATCATTTTTGATAAATCACACTATAAGATTTATGGACATACTTTCAAACTACACCTTTCACTACATACTTAGAACTTTCACAATGACTTAATGTATTCCAATTATCCATTGCCATCATTATCCACAACCAAATTCTATGTGAAATTAAAATGTCATTGTCATTATTTCAGAACATGTTAATAAGCAGTCAAGTAGTTCAAAAATTAAAAATTAATTTAGTAAAATAAGTCTTATTGATAATCACTCAAATAAAAAATCTTTGACAATTTTTTCAACATATAAAAATAACTGAAAAGTTCTAAAACACACTTGAGGATGATACTTACCCTAGCCTCGGCAGCAAGAATGTAGCCTCGTTCCAAAGCTTTGAGTAGGTCAATACTCTTTCCAGTTGATGACTCCAGCATTCGCCCTGCTGTGGCATCAACAATTTTGTTGACAGCAATGGCATCAGGAAGAGAAGAAATGTTGCCTGTAGCTGCATCCTTCACAACAGTGGTGGATGGGTCAATCAGACCCGACTCTATTGCTTCCGACAGAGTCAACCTACGCCTATCAATAACACCAGTGGAGAAGAAGGGGTCCATGAACCCACCTGTTGTTGGATTATAGAGACCAAACTGTAAACCTTCAATGAGAGAGAGTCCACGGCGAGGTGTCGTCAACAGCCCAGATTCTACGGCAGCAGACAGAGAGAATAATCTTGAAGAAGCAGAATCCAGAACATTTCCCTTTTCTGCATCCATTAAGCCTTTCCTAAATGCTTCAGGAAGTTTCACAAGTTTCTTCTTCTGACTATCTTTAATCAAAGCTGAATCAGGATCAATAAGTCCTAGAGATACAGTTTCCTTCAAAGTAAGAACTTCTTTAGACTGGGGATCAGTGAACTTGCCAGTTGTGATGTTCAAATGGCCTTGCTCTATAGCTGCATCAAAAGTTAGTGGTTCCCGAAGGAAAACCACAGTTCCTTGCTCAAAGATGATGCAAAGAGGTTTCACCTTCCCAGTCTGAGGATCAAAAGCAGCTCTCTTATTCAAGTCAATTACTCCATCTACAATTGCTTTCTTCAGAGTTCGGAATCGTCCAGTCTGAGGATCTTTCACAACAGCTGATTCTGGATCAATCAGTTCATATCTAATGGCTTCTTCCAGTGTACATTCACGCATTGTTCTAGGATCTTTGAAAGTTCCTCTTTGGAAATCTATCGAACCACGCCTAACTGCTTGTTGGAATGTAATTGGTTTGTCAACAGTGACAATTAACCCTCTTTCCAAAGCAGCATCAATAGGGTATGCCCGCTTTGTTTTGGGATCAGTGATACGTCCGCGTGGAACATCAACTGACCCATCTTCAATTCCCGAATTGACACTCTTTAACTGTCCAGTAATAGGGTCTTTCAGAGCTGAAGTATTTGCATCTATAAGCCCATGCATCAAAGACTGTGCAATGTCTAATTGGTCACCTACATCAGGGTCAATAAATCTACCAAGTTCAGGTCGATATAATCCACTCCTAACAGCTTCTTCAATGGACAAAGGTTTGCGAGCAGTTACAATTAATCCCTTTTCCTTTGCTTCCTTCAATGTTATTGTTTGTTGTGAGTGGGGAATATTATACACACCTTTCTCATCATTAATTAATTTAGTTTCAGTAGCTTCGGGTAATTTCATATACTTACCAGTTTTGGAATGTTTTACAATGGAAGTGAGTGGATTTACTAACTCCTCTTTGCATGCATCACTCAAAGTTAATTTCCTGCCAGTGGAAGGATGGACAAAGCGACCTGTATCAGAATCATAAAGACCCATAGCAATTGCCTCATACAAACCAAATCCTGCACTTTCTATATCCACAATGAGTCCCAAATCCATTGCTTCTGACAATGATACTGTACAATTAGCACCAGGTTCCTTAAATGTTCCTGCACGTCTATCTATGATACCTCCACGACATGTTTCAACTAGGGAGAGTAACCTTTCTGACTTTTTGTCCCAATAACAAGGTAGTTGTGGATTTATGATGAACCTACGAATTGCTTCGTGTAATGTTACTTTACGGCCAGTGTTTGGATCTGTGAATTTTCCAGAGGTATCATCATACAAACCTTGGTGAATTGCTCTCTGAACCGATACAGCTGCTTTGCTGTCAATTATTAACCCTGTGTCAAAAGCTTCAGTGATACTAACTTCAGCATTGTCTCTGGTGAAATCTTTTACTTTAGCAGTTTCTCCATCTACAAACCCTAATTTAATCGCTTCAGCAAGTGAAAGTTTTTTCCAGAAGCCACTCCTTGTATCTTTAACATGTACAGAATCAGAATCTATTAGATTATTTTCTACCGCATACGCAAGAGTAACATACTCCCCTGATGCTGGGTCTAGGAATAGTCCCTTTTCTTCATCAAACACACCCTTCATTAACGCTTCACTTAAAGTCATAGGCCTTCTAACTTCAATCAACAATCCTTGTTCAAAAGCTTCCTGAAAATCAAGTTTACGACCAAACTTACCAGCACCTGCAATTGTACCACTTCTCGAATCTACTATTCCCTCTTCCACAGCATTTCCAAAAGTCATTACTTTGCCAGCACTGTCTTTTACAAGAGTCGATGCAGGATCAATAATACCTCTTCGAATTGCACGATCTGTTGGAAGTTTTTCTCTAGTTTCAGGGCTAGTGAACTTTCCAGATTTAGGGTCGTAAAATCCTTTGAAAACAGCTTCTGGTAGAGAAAATTTCCTTTTAGCAGGTATTATCAGACCCCTTTCTAGTGCATCGAAGAAATGCATTTCAGCACCATTTGTTGGATCAGTAGCTGTTCCAGACTTAGGATCAATAACACCTATTTTGATAGCTTCACCCAGCGTAATGATATCTCCAGATCGTGGATCTTTCACTGTCAGAGCATCTCTACTTATTTCCCCACGACGCATGGCCTCTTCTAATGTTATTCGTTCACCATCTCCATTGATGATCATTAGACCGGTCTTTGGATCGTAACATCCTTGAGCCAAAGCTTCTTGCAGAGACCACGGTTTGCGTGTTGTTAGAAGGTAACCTTTCTCACAGGCCACGTCCAATGTCATGGGTGATGGATAAGTTAACAAACCTTTCTGAGTATCAAGCAAACCTGAAATAGCTGCATCCATAACAGTAACAATTTTATCCTGGTGGAGGTCTTTCACACGAACCGAGGTACAGTCTATGAAACCGCAGTCCACACCATCTTGAAGAGTGACTTCTTCCCCAGAGGCAGGATTTGAGAACTTTCCAGTCCTTGGAGAGTAATATTCTTGAACAATTGCATCAATAAGTGAAATACTGAACTGATTAGTCACTATTAGACCTTTGTCTAGAGCATCATCAAGAGTCAAGAGTTGCCCAGTGAAAGTATCACGCATTTTTCCATTATTTGAGTTCACTAATTTTGTGGTCAAAGCATCATCAAGAGAAACAAAAGTATCCGCTCGAGTGTCTTTGCACTCCGTAACAAAAGCATCCACCAAACCTCTCTTGACAGATTCCTCAATATCAATGCTTTGTTTTGTCAATGGATCGGTTATCTTTCCAGTCTTTGAATCATATAAGCCTTTACGTATCACAGCTTCAAGAGATACAGGTTTACGAGGTCCTGCAACCATATAACCTTTAAGGAATGCTACTTTGAATTCTACTTCAGTACGAGTGTCAACATTGACAATAACCCCCCGATTAAGATCAACAATTCCTATTTCTACAGCTTCAGACAAGGGAAGAATATCATCATTTTCTGGATTTCTAATGCTTACAGAGTCGGGATCTAACACACCTGCTTTCAATGCTTCAGCAAATGAGAAAGTTTCACCAGTCTTTGGATCTTGAATTTCACCAGTCTTTGGATTGTATAAGCCATCTTCTACAGCTTCTTGCAGAGACAAAGTTGGTTTGGGTTTCTTTGGCACTGCTGGCTTTATTTTTTGTGGTTTCTCAACTATCCATCCCAACTTCACAGCTTCAAAGAAAGGCACTCGTTTTCCAGTTCTAGGGTCTACCATATGACCTGTATATTTGTCAAGAAGAGGAATTTCCAATGCCTCACGAAGAGGAACAAACTGCTCAGGTTGACTTTCCAAGTTTTTCACATGAACTTTTTCAGGATCGAAAACAGCATACCGAAGAACAAGATCTTCAAATTTCAGAGGTTCACCAGTTTGAGGATCAACAAATCGTTCTGAATTTGTGTCATACACACCTTCTTCAGCAAGATCTTCTGCATTAAGATGCTTAGTAACAGTAACTCTATATTTTGTTTTTTCATCAACCAACCCCACTTTTGATTTGCCCAAGAGTTCCACAATCGCACCTGGGCCAATCAAATAAAGGTCAAGAGCTTCCTGAACAGTCATCTGTTTCTGTCCAGATGGTGTCTGAACAGTGATGATACAAGTCTCAGGATCAATATGTCCTGCTTTAATTGCCTGTTTCAGAGGAATGACATCACTAGGTGATACGTCTTTACTGGGAGATGGTGTTCTTGCTTTAGTCTCAATAGTAATAGTTGCACTTGGTTTTTCTTTCTCTGGTGATTTTGATGGACTTTTCTGCCTTTCTGGTGATTTTCTAGCCTTTTCTTTTGTTACAACCGGTTCTTCCACAGACTTTGACTCAACTGATTGTAAAATTGCTCCTTTTTCTTTTGTGGGGCTTAGTGGTTTGCCATCTTTTTCTGGACTCTTCTTATCCAGCTTTGTCTTCAGACCTTTTACTGCATCAGCAACAGCCATTCCAGCCAGGACGGGAGCGCCTACAAAAGCAAGTAAGCCCATCTTGGCAGCTTCTTTTACATTTACTGTCACTCCTGTCTTGCGATCCTTCACTCTTCCAGTTTTAGGATCAATCAGACCCTTTTCAACTGCTTCGCGTGTGGTCACAGGTTTACCACTATTGACATCATACACAACAGATTCTGGATCAATTAAACCTGCATCCAAAGCTTCCTTGAATGTGTATGATTTGCTGGGAGAATTTGGATCTCTAAATCTCTTTATCTTATCATCATACAATATTTCATATGCCTCCATTATATTGAACTTCTTTTTCTTTTTAGTTGGTGATTTTCTTGGATCTTCATCTACAGAACTCATTGTAGCGTCAAGGAGACCATCCTTAATTGCTTCAGCAATTGGCATGGTTTGCCCAGTCTCAGGATTAGTGTATGTTCCAGCTTCTAAATCAACCAAACCTTGTGCAATTGCATCAGAAAATGACATCTTAATTTCTCTCGTTGTGAACTCCTCTTTTGTTTCTGACTCATCTTTCACAATTCCTCTCTTTCTTGCTTCTTCTAAAGGAATAATTTCTCCTGTTTGTGCATGTTTCACTTCATTTGGTCCAATTAAAATGTACCCATGTTTTAATTCAATAGTTTTTGTTGTAATAGTGTGATAACTAGTTACAGTTTCAGTTACTGCTGTAACAGTGCCACTTGGTTCATACGAAACTAACTGAGGTACTGGTTTGATGACTAGCAACCCACTTTCCACTGCTTCTGTGACTGGAATTTCTTCACCTGTCTTAGGATTTTTGAAAGTTCCTTTTTCACTATCAATCAAATTGCGTTCCAAAGCTTGGATTACTTCAATGCTAAATGGTGATACTGGATATGGTAAGGACATTAAGAAATCATTCTTTATAGCAGACTCAATGGGAATTCTTTCTCTAGTTACAGGATGAATAATTTCTTTCTTCACAGTATCAATAAGACCTCTTCTTAGAGCAACAGGGAATGTCATACCAGCTGGAGGCAAATCCTTAAACATGGTCAAACTTACTGCTGTAGAAGGTTCAAATACTTTCATTTCCTGTGAAGCTTTCAGCAAATCAACAGTGCCCTCTGGTGTCTTAACAACACATTGATCTTCATCAACAGCTCCCTTTGAAATAGCTTCTTCTAATGTGACTTTATCCTTTGCTCCAGGAATTGAAAGTTTGGACAAAGGATCCACAATTTCACACATAATAGCCTCCCTCAAAGAAAGATGAACTCCAGTTTCAGGATGAACAATTTTGCCTGCTCGAGGGTCAATGAGACCTTGGTCTAGTACTTCAGGAATTGACAAGCAACGAGCAACTGGAACAAGAAGACGAGCAGATGGACCAGAAGGATCCAATATACCCCTATCCATTGCTTCTTTAATCGTTAAAATATCACCTCGCTGTGGATCGATAATAGCCCCTTTATTTCCATCAACCTTCTTCAAACCTACAGCTTCAGCAAGACTCAAACTTTCACCAGCTGATCCAGTAAAAGCATCAGGCTTTTCTAAAATGTCGGCAGTTTCTTTATCAAGCATTCCATTTTCAACTGCTTCTCGAGGTTTTACTATCTTCTTACGCATTTTTTGCAACACAACTGGTTTCGCTTCTCGTTCAGGGCTCTGTGAAAATGATCGAGCTCTTCCAATTGCAACTCTGTATTTGGGCTCCATGGTTACTCTGCCTCGTGTCCTTTCACCAGCTGAAGGTCTTCCATCATCTTCTAGAGATATTGTTGTTGTGTCTAAAATTTTAACTGGCCGGCCCTTTTCATCGACCCCCTCTTGAGTAGTTTGCACTGTCAACCGTTTCAAATCTTCTGGCCCAATAAGACCCTTCTTAATGGCTTGCTCTACAGTTATGTCCTTGCCTGTAGTTGGATCTTGAATAACAATAGATGTGCACACAACTTCATTTTTTGTGGTTACAACTTGTTCAGGAAGAGTTCCATCAAAGTTTTCTGTGGCTGATTCTATTCTCTGCAAAGTTTCTTCATCAATAATTCCTTGCTCATAAGCCAATCTTACAGGAATTTCTTCACCCGTTTTTGGATCAAGCACTTTTTTGATAGTTTGTACTGTTTTGACGGCAGCCACAAGTGGTGCACCCAGCACAGCAATTACACCAAACTTGGCAGCCTCAGCTAAGGGAATCTTCCTTCCAGTCTTATCTTTATAATCGCCTGTGTCCCTATCAATGAAGCCCTTTCTTAAAGCTTCATTAATATTTAAACCCTTCCCAGTGTAAGGATCTTTCACTTTAACCATTCTAGGTTCAATTTTTCCTTCTTTCACAGCAGCAATTAGATTTTCAGATTTTCCAGATTCAGTAAAGATTACTAAGGCTGTAGTGGGATCGTATATTACACCCGGAGCCACCTGAAGTGGTTCTAGACTTGATATATCTGCCTTGGAGCTTTTGATTTCTGTGAAAGTTGGAGGACCAACAGCACCACTCCCCACATTAGATACTTCAACTAAATCAGGCTTACCTGTCACTTTCGTAATCTGAATGAGACGAGGAGAAGAAGGATCTTTTTCAGTTCTCCCTTCTAAAAGGACCAATCCTCTATCAATTGCTTCTTTCATTGTCATCTTCTTACCCGCTTGTGTGTAATGACCTGTTGAGTCCAAAACATGTTTGTCCAAACTTCTTATAACTGAAATTTTTCGGCTGTTATTTGGATCGATCACAATCGCAGATGCTGGGTTAATTATTTCAAGCTTCACACACTCTTCAAATGACACAAGTCGGTCAGTCCCAGGAATGATGAACAGACCAGTGACAGGATCGAATAATCTCTGTTCGATAGCTTCAGAAAGCAGCCAACCATCTGGTGGGAGCTCAAATATCTGCTTTTCCATTTCTGTTGCTTTCCTCTCACTGCTCAAGAAATCTGCTGATTCTCTTTTCCTCGACGGAGACAACTGGGTATCATGAATAGACACGGTTACCTTGTTGGTTGAGCTCATAAAAGCAGTGTCAGTAGCATCCATAAACTCAGGAGATGAAGATGTTTCTTTCTGTTTAGGAGATGAAATACCACGTTCTGGTGATTTCTTCTCCTTTGTGGGAGAAGAGATCTTACGTCCAAAAGGGTCAGATGGCTTTTCTTTTGTCGGAGAAGACGGGCCTCTCGACTTCACAGGTGAACTCCCACGACTTCCTTCAAGTGTGACATCTTTCACAGGGGAAACACTTCCAGAAGATCTGCCCTTTACAGGGCTTGTTCGATCCGATGAGCTTTCTTTTGTGGGAGTACTGCTTCCAGGACTGCGATAGGAAGCAGGTGTTGCAAATTTATCAGTGGATGGAGAGCTCGAGTCAACTGACCTTTGCTTTGTAGGTGAAGGAGTCTCGCTGGTTCTTTGTCGGGTTGGTGATGGAAGGTCTGTCGGTACTTCTTTAGCAAAAGGTGTTGTGTCTGACTTACGTTTTGTTGGAGACTGAGAACCAGATGGTTTAGATGGAGTACTTTCATCTGTTGGTCCACCAAGAAGACCTTGATCAACTGCATCTTGAATAGAAATAATTTTGCCTGTTTCTGGAACACGGAATGTCTGAGATCTCTGATCAATAAGACCACACCTCAATGCTTCAGTGAATGTCATTGTCACTTCCGAAGTCACACCACTCGAAGTCACTGTTATGTACCTCTCAATTGTTCTTGTCACTGTTTGGGTAGTCACAGTAATTGCTAGCAGACTTGCAAGGAGAGCAGCACCTTCAGCAGTTATCAGTTTACGTCGCACAGCTTCATCCAATGGCAATGGTTTTTTGGTTTTCAAATCAAGAACTTGTCCAGTTTTGGGATCAAGATAACCTTTAATGACGGCTTCAAAAACTGTCAGTTCCTTACCTTTATCAGTGATGCCAATTTTCTTGTTCAGCATGTCTAGAACTTCTGGACGAACCACATTTTGTTTCTCTGCTTCTTCCATTGATACACTTTTACCTGACTTAGGATCAATAACATACATAGCTACACCTGATTTAGGAACAACAAAACCTCTGGACAATGCAATATTAAGACTCACAAATTCATTACTATTAGGATCTTTAAACCCATCAATATCAAAAATAGACTTTATTGATACGGAAGTAATAAGGCCCCTGTCAACTGCTTCTGGAATGCTTACAATTTCCTCTGTAGCTAAATCACGAAATTTACCTTCGGGTAATATGATACCATCTGTAATGGCTTCAGATAATGTTAACAACTCACCAGTAGAAGTGTTAGTCACAGATTTGGATGTATTTATATCTAAGACACCACGAGACATGCTCTCCAAGATAGAAAGTTTTGATGTATGAATGGGACTCAAAATTCTACCAGTTTCATCTAGCAACTCTAAATCGCAACAGTCTTTTAGTGTCATGGGCTTAACAACAAGTTGCCGCCTACGTGCCTCTCGGAGAGGCAGTACCTCCTGAGAAAGACCATGTAAATATTTACCTTGTTTAGGATTTAAAATACCTGCATCTATAGCTTCAGATACTGTCACTTTGTTGTCAGCGGGGGTATCCACAATCTCACGAATAGTGGGATCAATTACACCTTTCTCAATGGCTTGGGAAAGAGGGTATTTTTCACCAGTATGACGATCTACTATCTGACCACTACGATCATCTACTAATCCTTGAACAATAGCATCAGACAATGCAAGTCCACTGCCAGGCTTCTTTTCTTTAATTTCATCTTTTTCCAACAAATTACGCAAATATGCCTCCTGTAATGGCATAGTCTCACCAGTTTTGGGGTTTGTAAACTGTCCATTTTCAGTATTGATATAGCCTTTGGCTAATGCTTCGGCAATGCTAAGACCCTTTCTTTTAATATCCGTATACGTTACCTTCACCCTCTCATCAGTACTTGTCGAAGTGATGAAGCCTCTTTCTGCATCAAAAAGCTCTCGTTGGATTGCTTCGAGTAGAGAGAGCTGCCGCCGAGTGTTGCCATCATCTTCAATTATTCCACAAGGTCCCAAGAGACGCTGAGCCAGAGCAGGATTGACGATGTTCCTAGCCGCTGCCTCTTCGATGCTCACAGCTGGAGTGCGGCCATCCGCTGAAGTTGCTATCTGTCCCGTTCGGACGTCAAGAATACGGAGACTTATGGCATCGCCAACAGTCAGTATTTCACCAGTTGTTGGATGAACTATTCCTGGAGTGTCAATGATGTTGTCGGTCCCAATTCCTTCTTCTACTTTATGAATTCTTCTCAGGGAACGAATTTCTGAGAATTCCATACTACTACCAGCCCAATTGCTAGCTGATTCCTTCCTTCCCAAGACAGTCTCGCCATTTGTAGCAACTGGAGTAGTAGAAAAGTTGTTTGTTCCAGGACCTGAAGCATTCGTGACATAAGCTTCATTATCTGTTTTGGATCGCTTCTTTGTTGGAGATCCTTCATGATTGTTTGAAGAAGTTGTCACTGTAATAGTAGCTTTTGATGTTGGGTGGAATCCTCCATCAAAAGCTTTCCCAGAATCGATGACATCATGTGATTGGTGAACATACCTAACAGCAAAAACTTAATTAAATATACAATGTACAATAGATTATTAAAATATAATAATAATAATAATAATAACAATAAATAATAATATAATGACAACAACGACAACAACAACAACAATAATAATAATAATAATAATAATAATAATAATAGCAACATTTGAAGAATTAATAATTTCAATTGAAAAACTCACTGTGTTGAAGTGATTTGACTAGTAGAGTAATGTGTCCTCGTAGTAGACGATTCTGATTCAAAGATATTGAATTCAGTTCGGAATGTTCTCATCTGTCTTGGCTCCATCTGAGACACCAGGAGCTGAGGAAATGAATGAAGGAAGCCTTTCATGAGCATCTTCAAAATGTATTCCAGCAAAAACAGATTTGTTTATTTGAGCACAGTGGCAAATCATTGTATCAAACTCATCAAGAAAATGTTTGCCTCTTCATTCAGAAATATTCACCAAAACATGAGACCCCATTGAAATAAAAAAAAATTAAAAAACACTTCACTGGAAATACTACACTCAATCACGAAATAAAAATACAACTTGTTCATTTATGAGTTACAACAACAGTAACATTGTATTAACTGTATTGCTGTAAAACATAACCTAAAATAATTGGTTTCCAATCACTATCTCAAAAGGAAAAACTAGGAAAATGATCATGTGACATGAGTAAAGTCACAAAATATTTCCCACAACATCAGAGATAACAAATATAAATGATTATTTTAACAAATGCAGCAAGCACGTCCAGTAGCCAACGCTAGTTGCATAACACTGACACAACTCTGACTTTGAGAAGTATTTTCTCTTCAACCAGAAATAGACATGAACTCATATGCAAACAAGCACTTTTTGCAAGTGCTGATGAGATAGTATATACACCATTTCCAAATTGTAAAAACAGTTGGTTGCCAATGAACACCTCACAGTGCAGTGGATTGAATGACACAAAACCAATATTTCTCTCTCCCAACATAATAGCACAATTTTGATAACCACAGAAGAAATTAATTAAATGATTTCAATCAGAAAAATCTCTACAGCAGTTCCTAAATAACCAATTCTTCACAGCACAACAGGTGAAAAACAAAATCCACAAATTTTTTACTATAAGAGAAAAAAATAATTTTCTAATACTCAATTTAAATTATTTAACACTTTAAAGTTAAATAAAAAGTTGAAAACAAATTCTTCATAGATTCTCCTAACTCCCAAAAACTCCATATAAATCCTCTGAAGAAAACTTAAAATCTTTAAAAGAAAGCACTAATCTTCACACTTCCTCATCTGTCACAAGAACTTTTCCTAGCACCTAAAAATGCTGAAGATAAGACAGAGATAAGACAAATCAACCTGTAATACTAACCAAGAATCTTGCTCACTTGAGAACAAGGTCAGGGACCCACTATTATGAACCACCGAGTAAAGATGAACACTAAGTAAAGAGCTCTTTCCCATAAGCACCTCACTTGAGCAAGATCTCTTGAAGAACTGAGGCACCACTCCTTCAGCTCAGCCGGCCTCACGGGATGCAGTGTGTGGGCAGACCAGACTCAACCTGGTTACCCTGGGTGACCTTTCTCCCCACCACTGCTCCACCCCACCCATCTCCTCATCGTCCCTCTGCAGACATGCCACAAGACCTCTCTTGCTTCTGGTAATGATGTTGTCATCAGTTACATTAACCCACTTCGTTATCTTGCTATCACAATTTCCAGAAAATGAGAAGGCATCTATCCAAGTCAACATCATAGCTGGAAATAATTATTCTAGCATCAAATGCATGATTAACAGAGTTTTTCCCTACAAGCATTCTTTTCTTAGAAAGAAAAAGGAGACATCTGATAACCCAGTTGCAGATAGGAAGTGTGCATCCTGGTCTTAATGACTCATTTTTTATCTTCAGTGACCTTCACCTTCAAAAGCCTCCAATGCCAAAAACACAACAAACTAAATTAATTTATGATGTCAATGAACAGTTTGAAAATCCGCTATAAATTAGAAATAACATTTTCTATCATAAGAATTATTTGAAGCACCCATTACAAGTGCAGCATTTGAAGAGACAAAATCACTGTTGTTATTCATAAATAGGGACTATTACAGCATCTTTTTCAAAACCAAGAAAATTGGCTCTGTAACAGGATCATTCTTAACAGAAGAGGAAACTTGTTCAGTATTTTCCAGGATCTCTCACTGAGATTCCTCCCAGCACCCTCTCTGAGGACATAAATGGTAAACTAAGAGAGCCTCATAAAGTGACTCAAGGCTAGCAAGTGGTTCTGCCCACACATCCACAGACCACTGTCATTGGACCAACCTTCCTTTGCTACCCACACACTGAGGCTTCTCATTGGCTGGAGGAAGAGGCCAAGAACTGCCTGGAGCCCCACCCACAGTAATCACACATTCAGACATCCACTCCTCTCTCACTTGCATTGTGCAATACACCTTTTTAGAATACTGCTCTCATACTTGAAGAATTTTATTTCCACAATTCACCTTCCCCAGTTGCAAATCACAGTGTTTGGCTTTTAAAGTTGCAAATGGCAATACTTTAAAAACTAAATATTTGTTTTCGGAATTGCTAGCAGAAATCTTATTAGTACAATCCCCTGTCTAAGTCACATTTGTGCCTGAAGTACAAAATGAAAATTGACAATTTCATAAAAGTGCCTATCCTCATTGTCTTTTGTGAAATATTAGTGTTCCTTTTCCCTAAAGCATGGTCAAAAGTGTGTAAGCAAAAATGTAGGGGAGGGAGCTCATTCAGGGAGCTAACAGCATCTATAAATCTTCCCACAATTTTCTGTGCACGGGTATCCTCTAACATTAAAGACAATCAAATCGAGTATTATTTTAACTATTGCCTTTAATGTTAGAGCATACTAATGCACATAAAAGTATACAAAGAATATTAAAAAGGAGAAAGTAACACTTCTATTGAGGCAATATTCAGATTTAACAGTTACTTTTGAATGTTGTTTTAGCTCTTTGAAAATTGTAGTTTTTCATGTATGCACTTTTCACCACACAGTAAATTCCTCTTCATAAAATTTCCAACAATTGAAACTTTTTCATTACTCCCCTTCCTTAACAATCAACGTTGATTCACCTGAGAGAATAACAGAAATTGGAAGTCTACCATACTTCTTACCTGAAGGGCAGGATCTTGAGGACAGAGGGCAGCAATCTGCCGCAGGCGATCATACAGAATGCCCAAAAGAGCCTGGTACCGATGGTTGAGGATGTCCAACTGATGGGCGACGGTATCAGCTCCTGACAGATGTTCTGCTCCATTATTTGACAGACGTGCACGTTTCGCCATGCTTGCATCCAGGCTGGGGTGCACTTCTTCCACCAGCCAGTCCGCGTAGCGTTGGAGGCGAAGGTCGTAAATCTGTTGCGATTGAAGGGGTTAGGGTTAGATTAGGGTTAGTTAGATTAGTCACGCAAACATTACGGACTACAAGAGAAACCGAGTCCACAACCTACTGTTGGCATTCCAGCATTTCCCCCCCCCCCCCCTCTCCAACTGAATAGGCATGCTGAAGGTGAACCATCACCAGACTTACTTACCAATACCATGAAATGAATTTCAAAGGAAATTCATGCACTACCTTCAAAATATCACGTAGTACCTTAAAACAATTTAGATCATCCAATAAATACTGTCAGATACAAAAACAGAGAACTATTTCTCATCTACCTTGAACAAGATGCTCAATTAAAAGATCAGAATAATAGGAAATACCACCACCCAATTGAAACTTAACACTTCACTGAATAAAAAATATTTCCTGATAAAAAATTGAGGAGGAATCAGCTTCAGCTAGATTACTAAAAGAAAAACAACAAATTATCAACATTGTGGTTATTTATTCAAGTGGAAATGTTATTCCACAAAAAATTTAAATGAATTTTTTTAAAGAATTAGTTTATTTGAACAATTTATGGAGTATTTTTTTAAAATTAATACCAATAAATTTTATATTAATGATGTTATTTTATTACTTTTATTAAAGTTGGTTATTTTATTATAGCAAGAATTTTCATGAAATTCTTATTATATTTACTCACTGAAGTGCAATTGATAAAGGAGTATGTACAAAAATATTTACAGGATCTTCAACACACACACACATACATTCACACATACTTCCCTATTCCTAAATTTTCAAATCCTACACCACCATCCTGAAGGATTTACTCTTATCCACACATAATGTGTATAAATGCCATTTAAATTACGCATGGGATTGAAACCTGCACAAAGCAACCAATTGCAGTGTTCATACAGTCAACTAGCTATTTGAACACTGTAATTGGCGATTACCCTGGAAACTCTCCATGCAAGGATCAATCACATTTTAATTCTGAGGGCCTCATCAGACAACAAATCCCACAGATCTTCCCATAACACCGTATCACTAAAATTGCTTGCAAATTAAAGAGAGAAAATCGGAGAAAAGAGGTAACAAAAAGTACCTGTGAAATACCCACACTGCCTAGGTCATACCGTTCTTAATCAACTCCAATCCAATCTTACCTTAGCCTCTCGGATGAATCGTCCACCCACTAAATTCACTTGTTCAATGGCAGGTGTCTTCTCAAGCACATTATTGTATAGAGCCTAGAATTAATAAAAATATAAAGGTCAGAAGGGTAACAAAACAGACAATAAAACTGATATACTTCTCAAATTGCAGAGGAAAAATGTTAGAGACTTTATTTTTTAAAAAAAAATAAAGAACAATATTTTTTAATACATCTATCCCACCTCCCTCTTCCTCTTTTCAATTTTCATCGTTTATGACTTATCTCAATGAAAAGCTGATAGGTTTTTAAGCATACCCTAGTTGGTTCTAATTGTTCCTTAGCATGATCTTCAATAGGAGCCAAGTTATTCAATTTGCCATAGCTTTCATCGACCCAGGAGACTTCCGTCTGGTAGGAATTGGTGTAGTTCTGCAGCAGGCCATAAGATGCCTCACAGCTGCGCAACCTGACAAATAATAACCAAAAGATTACTTACAAATAACATAATATTGTGAGAAATTCAAAGAAGAGCATTTATCAAGGATGTTTCAATTACGAACAACATGCATATTTCTACATGGAATTCACTTCACAGCAAAGTTAATTCCTCTAAAAAAGAAAGATATATTTTAAGTAATGTTATAAAAAACATCTTATGGTAGAAAGTAATCTCTACATATGTGAATACAACAGCAATACCAAGCATTACAAAAAGAGATTGTTTACCTGTCAACAAGCTGGTTGCACACGTTGCTCCATCTGGTTGTGATCCGTTTAACGTCTCCTTCGAGTCGCTCAACGTCGGGGTGGGGACCCCTTTGGCTGGGCCGAGATTTCTCAACCAGACGACGTGCATTATGGGCATCATCATTCAGTTGATCAATGACTATTTGCTGCTGTGCCACTGAATTTTGCAAGTTCAACAGATCCTCATGCACCTATGAAAATGCACAAAAACAAAAATACATTAGTGAAAACTTGCATTTGATCCTTAAAAGGGACAGTCTGAGAAAAGTTAAAACAAAATTTGTGAAATGCTTCATAATTTGAGATTTTTATTCCATTAAATGAAGTAGTTGCTATATTTCACCTCTTTATGAAAATACCATTCCAGAATAAGATATTTGAAAAATAAATCAAATAAAGTTTCCCAATTTACTTTTGCCATATAAAAATAAACTCCAACAAATCAAGTGATTTTTTTCATAAATACACAAGAATAATTTAAAGTATGATACCACTCTTATTCTTATTCTTCTTCTTTTTTTTTTTGGTGGTGGTGGTGGGGGGGGGGTTCATATTTCATTAAATTTGTTAGCAATCTTAATCTATTACTTTCTAGATATTAAATTTAAATAACTTATTAATTCTTCTAACATAATCCAAAATATAATTTCCCCAGATTTTTATACTTACTCTTTTGAGAGCTTCCACATCAGAAGGCAGTTCATCATAGGAGGCAAGTTTCATTTCAAATTCTGACACAATATTAGTTGCTTCCTCAAGACCGGAAAGAACTATTTCGACACACTTCAACCTAAAAAGTTCAAAAATTAAGTAAGACATATAAGAAAAAAAATAATTTCAAAATATCAAAAATAATTTTCCCAGATACCTAAACCTTGAAAACCAACTTAATATAAATTAGAAGAAATAAATACTCTGATTGAAGTCACATCTTTTGATAAAGTTATTTTGTATTACATGAAAATAGAAAAAACACTTGCCTCTCTATGTACAAATGAGATGTGCTCCACAATTGGTTCCATTTGGCCAAACACTTGTCAAGTTTAGTCTGCTGAGCAGGAGTTTTGCGTGCAATACTACGGAATGTAGCCTGTACATCTTCTACGTCTGGACCAAGGGCTTGAAGACGAGTTTCAAACTCTTTGTGTTCTATAACCAAATGTTCAAGAGAATCTAGATCTCTTGGCAATGCAGCAGCAGTACGGGAATTCAAAATGCGTTCTGCTTCATCAAGTGCAGATTGAAGATTACTGATCTGATCACTAAAGTTGCGGCTGGCATTCTTGCTGTCTTCTGCAATTTTATAACATTTTATTAGTACTAATAGTAAATTTTTAAATGAACCATTTGTATAAACAAACACCTTCTTAATGAGAAAGAGTTTAACCCTTTGACTGTTATAAGTGTGCCTGTATGTCCAGAGGGATTTGTGCCCTGTATGCTATGAACATGTTGGAATATCTGAGACTGCAGTGCCCTCAGTGTTATGGTCATCCATACACATTTTCACTGGTGTTTTCTTTCTTTCATTTCAAGATCAGTATCATGTATTATGCTTCTGCAACTAAGACAACAAATGGGGTCATTCTAAGATTTTAACACTTCCTTTCATTGCAAACAGACGAAGCCATGTTCATTTTCTCGAGTCTGGACAGTTATCACCCCTGCCACCACTGCACAACCTTGCGAAGTGCTCAGCACAGCCCCCCCACCCCATCACTCACCACAGTGGACATGTCAGCGGCATGCAGTGATTAGCAGTCAAAGGGTTAAGCATTTTTCCTGTTCGAATACAACAAGCCTTTGAAATGCAGAACCCTTACCTTCGGCTCTAGCTCGACGTTCCAAGTCATCAAAGAGCCTGTTCACTTCCTCCATTTCTCGACGCAAGCGTCTAAGTTGCGGATCAGCTGGATCACCTTCTTGGAGAAGTTTGTCAGCATCTTCATTAAGTGCTTTGCGAATAGCATTCCTTTGTTCTTGGCCCATAGCCAGAAACTGGAAACAATAAATTACTAATTTAAGGCAAGAAAAAACTCAAAGGCCTGAAACTCAAAGCAAAATACATTAAGAACAGTACTCTGGAAAACATAAACATGATTCTTCTGCTATTTATAATTTGCAGGAAAATTTTTTAAAAATTTAGAAAATAAAAAGATGAAAATAGAAACACTCACTTGGGCCAAATCCCAACTCTTGACAACTTTGATGGTGGCAAAGATCATGTTCTGCCGCATGCGTACTTGCTTCTTCTGCCACAGAGCAATGGATCTATCAAACTGTCGCTTCAGCCTTTCTACAGCATCTAAAGCTTCACGATCAGGTGGGGGAATCACAAATACCACTCCTGGCACTGTGCTCTCCACACCTGAGGAATTGGTCACCCGCCACTTCACACGACCTGAGTTATCATGCAGGAGACACTGCTCACCCTTTTCAATCACAATCTAAAATAAGAAGCACAATTAAAATTAATAAGTAAAAAAGCATTAATCACTAACTATGCGCATATCAATGAATTTATTAAAATATATAAATAACATAGAAACTATTTTAGATTTACTTTTTATATTTAACATTGATTGGAATCTAACATAATTTAAAAAATTAAATGGCCAATTTAAAATTAAATAGCCAAGTGCCTTTTCAATGTGTAATAGGCTATCAAACAACTTTGTACCCTTAAATTCCTAAGGATTCACATCACGCCAAAGGCAGTTATTATAGTAATTCCCAGTGTTTCTCTATGTGGGTGCCTTGAAGACCCCCCAAGTGGTCTAGAAGGATCTGGCTAAAAAACAGTGCCAGATCCATTGAGTGCAGCGAGATCCAAACAGTGCCATTTGCCTCATTGAAAGATCAAATCTGTAGATACCTTAAAACTACCAAATGTATTTTAATTGCTAGAACTATCCAAAAAACATTTTTTTATTAATTCTCTAAGAATTCCCCAAAAAATGGTCAATTCCAATTTGATTTTGACATGACTTTCTTCATTGGTAGTTTGTAACATACAAACAATTGGACCAAAGTTAATTTATTAACAGAATAAAATAAAGTACTCACATTGACTTGTTTGAAGGAACAGGCACTCTGAACTTGAAGAGGTCGAGTCACAGGCTGTCGACGCTGTTTCAGAGGCACTACATCCTTGCAACGTTCAGCTAAACCTTGCACCACATCTCCATAACGGTTCAGTTCCTCTCGTAGCTCTTGCATTCCTTTCAGGAGACGTTCACCTTCATCTAAAGTGAAGTCTGATTGGCTGTACACAGTGTTGAGCAGCTCGTCACGCCTAGAGCAATTTAAGCAGTGAGTCAGTACATTTGAATAACAGTCTGCCACATTCTTTCAACCAAAACAAATCAAAAACATGTCAAACTTGTTTCCCAAAAGAAATTTCTACTGACAGAGTTGTTAACAAGATTTTGAGAAGCTTACTTCGTTATCCACTGTTCTGCCTCATGTACATCACGGAAGAATTTCTGATATACAGCTGCATGTTTGAGGTGTGTTTCCAAACAGAGAGTTAGCTGCAGTAACCATGCCCATTGGGTCTGCATGGCAGCCATGTATGCTTCAATACACTTCGCTGCAGGATGGTGTTGTAAAACAAGGGCTTCACCTCTATCTTGAACAGCACTGAACTGGATCTCCCTTTTCTCCAAGTCACTCATCAAAGACTGTAAGTGATACAATTTTATTCTTTCATACAACATAGCAAAAAGATTTATTTTAGGCAATTTTATGAATGTAACACATTTTTATGACAATGTCGTATCATTACATAATACCATTCACAAAGAAAAATATTAATCATAATATTTACAATAGTATACATGTTGGACTAACTGAGAACATTTTCTACAACAAAAATTTAATAAGAAACAAAAGAAAACTTAAAGAGAAAATGCAGAATTAATTTTTGTTTTCTACACTTCAACTGAACATTTTCAATGCAAGATTTAATAAGATTGTGGCTCAATAATATACAGGAAAAAACGTCAGTGCTATGTTTCACAAATTTAACTATAGAATCATTATGAATAGAGTAACATAAAATTTAAAAATGTTATTTCATACTACTTTTAGTTCCTACAGCACACATGATATATTCTAAAACTAACCTGTGCCCCAGATCCATATGATTGCTTTGCATGCAAGAAACATGCATTCAAATTAGTACATACAACAAACATTTATAATTATTTCAATGGTTATTCTGCTCTGCAGTTGTGAATTCTTACCTCATAGTATTGTTCAATAGCAGGAATGTTCAAGTTCTTGTCGCTCCAATCGCGGGCCACTTCCACTTCCTCCTTCTCATTGAGCCAAATAAGCTCATTGGTGGCAGACTGAAGGAAGTCTTGCAGGGTCTCAAGGTCTTGAAGGCGTTTGTTGGAAGTATCGATTAAATCACCATACAATTTCTGAAGTTGACTGAGATGCTGGTTGTACAATTGGAGTTCCTCTCCATGGAAGTGATTCTTTGCTCCCACACAGTGATCAATTCTGACATGAAATTGCTCAATAACTTTATGTTCCCGCTGGTGAAGTTCCAGTTCATTCTGGACACTGGGCAAGTCTGATCCATAATCAGATTCATGCAACTGTTTCTGGAAAAAAAAAAATTAATTTCATAAATGACCATTTTTGTATTGAAATAAAATATGGTAAACAATTGTTAAGAAAATAATGTACAAAATGCAACTATGAAAGGGGTATGTTATGAATGATCAGCAGTAGAATACAAAAAAGCTGCATGAATACTTGGGATAAGCATGACAAGTTTTGTTTGAAAGCAATTAAGGTTACAAACGATTACGGTACATAGCATGTGCTTTCAACAACTTACCAGTTTATTTCTGACCCACTCTGCACATTCTTGCAATTGCCGGAAATGGGTGTTGGTGTCCACCAATCTTGTTTCCATGACGGTTCTGGTTTCTCTTCTCACAGTTCTTTCTTCCACAGGGAATGATATAGAGGCTAATGGTGTAATCAGCTTCGAATGAAGCAAAGATCGCAACTGAACCCATCGTTGGTGCAATTTTTGCACTCTATAAGAAAAATTAATAATAATGAATTCTCAAAAATTAAAAAAGTACTAACAGTAAAGCATATCAAAGATGGAACCTGACAGTTCCTTGAAAAAATTTCAGCTTTAGCAGATTTCAGTCTTATAGAGGGTTGCCAAAAATTCACCATATAACTTAGGTACTGTATTTTCGAAATCCTTTTGTCAGTGAAACAAAATAAAGAAAATAAAGCATAATATATCAATGAAAATATTGCAGGATATAAAAAATCAACAGCAAAACTCGAGGAAAATAAAGAACAAGCATTTACTCTACATTTTCTTGTTGCGGAAAGGTTTTGCAAGTGTGCTTTAAAGACATTTTGACATACTAGCACACAGCTTTCCTACACTGTACTGCGAGAGTTCTCTAAATTGTGTGGTCTACACCTCGTCACTCTAGATATACAGGATCTACAAATCTAGGATAACAAGACAGCTTTCACAGCATTCTATTGTTGACTTAAGGAAATGAGGTGTGGCTTTTGAGGATTGAAAAGGGGGCAGACGATTAACATTAAGAATTCAGAGCAACAGCGACAAAGTCACACTTCTTGCCCTGAAAAATCACACCAAAGCATGAGAAAGTCTCAGCGAACCGGTTTTTTTGGCCGACGGAGAGTTGGCCAAATATTACCCGACGGCATGTATAAGAGGGAAAACTCTTTGTTCACTCTGTTGTTTCAGAATGTGACTTTTCACGCTATGCCATTCAAAAGAGTGTCAAAAATTTAAAAATAAAAATCCTTCTTAGCCACGTAATAATCACTTTACATTCCCTAAAAACCATTCTGTTTCCAGCTTAGACAGGTCTCCAGCTTTTAGAGTTAATTTCACATATAAAATCATTCCATTCCAAGATTTTTTGTCCAGAATTGCAGGTTTCCATCTTAGACAGGTTTTACTGTTTTACAAATTATAAAAATATTTTAACTTTCATAAAAATGTTGTATTATATTTCCTATTTAAGGACAATAAAATACATTTGAAATATGATATTTTCTTACTTTCATTTCTTATTGTGATTTTTCACATTTTTTCATATTTGTTGTATACTACTCTATGCTCTATACTAATTTCTCATATTTGATGTATATTACTCTATGGAAATTATCAATACTTATTCCAAATACTACAAGATTCATATAAAGAACAAAAAGAAAATAATTTAAACGGGAAGCTCTAAACCGTGTATCACTGAAAAACATGAAAGTGATACATGAATACATTTTTCTTGAAACGAAAAACAAGTCATTTCAAGAAAAAAGTATTCCATCCGTATTGACCTAATAGTGTTATATGAAATTTCAAATGCCCAGATATAAATTCAAAATAAGTTTTAAGTATTTGTCAATATAAAATGTAAATATAATCCTAACTCACCTCTTGTGCAGCTCTGGTGCCTGGGGGTACCGGCCCTCACGCAGGCTCTGAACATCTGCAAAGAGTGAATTGATGGATTCTTCAGTATGTCGGATGTCTTGCTCCAAAAGATCCACATTGTGCTTGGCATCCAGTGGATGTAACCTATCTAATCTTCTCGCTTCCTCCTCCACTCGTTGCTCTAATTCTTCCAGTCGCGAGTCCACTTGTTTCATCTCACGGTGTACCTTCTCGGCAAGGCGTTGCAGTCGTTCAAGTCTTTTGATTTCTTCAAGTATGGCCTGGTCACGATCTTGGTGTGCAATCATCAGTCGACTCCAGTTCTTTTCAAGAACATCAATATGTAGCTCAGGTTCAAGGTCTACTTCACCAACTGCTTCGAAATATTTCTGTAGAATATTACAAAAAAAAATTATGTACGTTTATTTAGTTTCAAAAGCCGTTAAAATAATACAATTATCCACAACAGTAAATCTCAACAACTGTGATAAACCAATAACAAAATGTATTATTAACAACTGTTGCAGTGTTAATGAGATTTCGATCATAAATGTCCTAAATATATCCATCAAAATAAAAAGTAATAGATCTCAATATTTAATCACTTTTGGTTACTAATATTTTAGGATACCAAAAATCAAAGTGAAATACAATTATTTTCTTCATAATCTTGCATATTTTCTCTAAGTTAGTGATTCTTCAAAGTGTTACAATATTTCTTACTTCTTATAATAATCTGCGAACACTATATGAAATAAAATTATTCATTAGGTATTCCTTAAGTTCCTTGTATTTTTATTTCAGGATACATCTAAGGTATCGCAATAACTTTAACCATGAAGTCTGGAAGACTTCATGAATTAAACGTTTGAAATCCAATGCTGACACATCGGATTCATTTGTCAACGAGCGGTGCTTGGTGGCGGGCCCGCGGCGCGGCGCTGCTCTCACCTCCAGCTCGCGGAAGACGAGCGCGAGGCGTTGCTTGTCGCGTTGGCGGGGCGGCACCTCTTCGGCGCGGAAGCGGCTGGACTCTGCCGCCAGCTTCTTCATCTCGATCAGCGTGTTCGGGAACGTGCGGTCCAGCATGATGGTTAGCTTCTCCCGGATCCACAGATGCAGCGAGCTCGCCAGCTCGCGGTACTCGGTTGTGCGCTGTTGGGCTTCCTGCAAATGAAGAAAAGGCCGCATGAAGGCTATGGATGCCAACTCAAGTCGATGAGTTCATGTACCGAAAGATCGGACAATGCTTCTTTTGTCACTCATTGCTATTTGGAGTAACTGAAGTAAGAGAGAAACAATGAAGTACCTTTCTTCTCAAAACGTCCATCGTATGGATATGGGTCATTTATACAGACCTCGACAATTTTATGAAAATATTTGATCTTGATTATTACGAATGATTTTCAGTGAGAACGTTGCCAACTGCAATGTGACGACTACAATGATGTATATGATATAGATCGCTCACTGGCCCACCATATTTGAAGCCGAGATTGCGCGTGGCAGCCATGACAGTTGTTGGCAAAAGGCTTTTATGAAAAGGTTATGCTGTATTATCAACGATCTAGATTATCCTATTATATTCTAGCTCGTATATTATGCGCCCACAAGACATACTAAAACTGCATACTTCTGCTTTCTAATCACATCGAAAACTATTGATATTTAAGAATCTTAATGAAAAATAATATTTTTTTGCTTAATTATTGTCTGACTGAAACAGAACCCATACGTCAAAGAAAAATCATGTTAGGATCTATGAGAAAGGACAATACATAGATTCATACAATGTCAAAAACAAGCACAATACAGTGTTCTAAGGTGTATCAACCAGTGGGACCCACAGGAGACTTTTACTTAAAGCAGGAAGGTTCAAAATGTTCTGAACATTACCTCTCTCTCGGGGTTGGTGTCCAATCCTCCTTCATCGACACAATCTACTTTTTGAGAAAATCCTCGTTTTTTAGAGGAAAGCTAAAAAATCAAGGTTAACAATAAAACTAAATGTCGCTTTTGTAGTAAATTCTAAGAAAAACTCAAGCAATATTTCAAAGTCGTATCTTTGGTACATAGCTATGAAAGTAATTCCATATCCTTTTTTTAACCTGTTAGTGCAATTGTACGCAGCACATGAAACAGGCATACTAATGAATGCTCTCACGCAGAATGCATAACAGCAAAACTCCAAATATTGGCAGAAACAGTACCTATATCACAATGATAACACACGCTGAAGAGTTTGTTTTGCCAACAACTGTCATGGCGCAGCTGACATCACTTTGCCCTGTCCATAGAGTATATACGTGAGTTATCTATATCTTACACATCATTGGACGACTATCATAGCGACGAAACAAAAAAACTTGAATAATAAATTCAGTTAAGAAATCAGAATTTTTCTAGAAAGGGGTTGGGGGGGGGGGGTACTCCCCAACCAGCTCTAGGTACAATATCTAGCTGATTTGATTTATTGTAAAGAATTTTCATAGATACAAAATTACAATACTTGTATTTATAGTTATTCATAGTCGATTCATAGTTATTTAAACTTATTTATAACGTATTTAATTGGGCCACTGAGTGACTTACATTGTTATAGAAAAGTAGTAAAAAATATTGCCAGTAAAAAAGTAGTAAAAAATGTGCCATTGGCGTCTGGGAGAAGGTGTAGATGAACACCCAAGATATCTCCTCCCACCTTGGGTGCGCCGCAGAATAAATTAAGAAATTCGAGTTAAAACCGCCTAACTGAAATCTTTTTTCGCGCGCCAAAGGGACAGAAGACTTTTCGACTTCTTACTTTGAGAATTGATTAATTAAGTTATCACTCTGTACAACTTATGAACTGGAATACACTTCAGGATATGAAATTGTCACAATGTCTTTCAATAGGCAATACGTTACAGTGGTTTACAAAAAAGAATATCGCAACCAGTCTTGATTAGTGATATCTATTACAGATCTAAATTAGCTAGTTTTTTGTAATTATTTTATTTTAAAGTTCAAACTTCTGCTATTAAAATAATAATGGATTGAACAAGGAAAATTCAACTAGATATTCAATGAACTTACGAACCGAAACATAATTAATGCAAAATAAAATGTACGAGTAAATGTACTTACGGAATCGTAGAGAGGATGAATTGGAGGCGGCTCAGGGAACACATCATACAGAGAAGAGATGTACGTAATCAGCGACTTCTCGTCCGGTTCAGGGGTATCAACATCTGAAAGAGGCAAATGAATAGTTACTTTCACTTTCTAAAGAAAACAATCCAAACCATTAAAAAACAAGCATTTCCACTACGAAACTGCCCAAGAATGACAATTATTTATTTATTTTACGTCAAAAATAATTAAAAACTGTGTGTAACGTGCAATGGGGAGAAGTGAATTCTGTGCATAATTTCAAAATTCAAAAGCCTAAGTCATTTACTACTTGAATGTTGAATACAGAAAAAAATGAGAGTTTTTTGCAAGGATTGTTAACAAAAGTATTCGCTCCTATATAATAAAATATACTTTCAATGGTAAATTTAATTGTTAATAAATTAACTACTTAATTCAAGTTTATGAAGCTTAACAGTCGGAATATATCTGTTAAAATGTTTTAACCATTACGCGTTTTATTTATTGTGTTCTTATGTATATACAAATGTGCAGTTGAGAACATTTCACCTATGTACATTCAGCTATATCCCCACCAACCGATGACATGTTTAATTCTCTCCAATAAAATAAAGGCCGGTAGACCACAATCTAAAAGATGGAGAGCTTTGTGAATAATTTCTCACAGTATCTTATTTTATTTCTGCAAAATTTATTTAATGTACGTAACAGTTAAAAAACGAACGTACTGAGAAGTACAATCTGCGCTTATAAGCAAAACCGCGATGATCGAGGCTTCGCATTCGTTCTCAATTTTCCTCTATGCCAGCTTCTGTATCTCAAAACGTGCCCGGGCGAGAATTTCTTATGGAGTTTTCCACAAGGTTTTTCATTATTCAAGTACTTGCGATCCGGCACTTGTAAAACGAAACTTCAATCTTAAGCAGAGTACCGCATTGCCCTGGTGCATATTGATATATTTGCACAAAACGTTGAATTACGAGACTCGAGAGGGGGTACTGCTACCGACCGTTGCCTCATAAAAGCGAAAATTAAAATTGCAACTTCCAATTGAATTAGAATTCTATGAAATTGATGGTACATAAAATGCATGTGAGAAATAGACTTAATAAGATAAGTGGCTTTTGTCTTAGACATAAATTACTTCTGCGATGTTTACATCCTCGTGCCAATAGTATATTTAATTAATGATAATTATAACACATAAATAAAGATGTGGATATATATTCTAGACGACTGCTTTCGTGATTTTTACACCAGAGCATAATGCTCCCTGAGCGCGTTAGCACCGATTGTTCATATCTTCTCTTGAACACACTACAGCCGTAGCGATTTCACGTGCTGGCTCTTCCAGTGCCATTCGACGGACGTTCGTCCTGGGAGACGCGAGGCAGCTGACAGTGTGCGCGTGGCCCGTGCAACGCGAGTGGAGCACAAGGCGCCGCCGGGGCGAGGGGCGAGGTGTGCGACGCAGCGGAGCGTGCGGCAGGCAGCTTGGCTCGGTCTCTCCAACACCGCCATTCTCTCCATGTTATAAGAATTTCGTAGTCGAGTAAAAAATTCGATGCCATTCGATCAAAATTAGTATGTGATTGATACTGAACTTCAATTGCACCGCTCAAACTGCACTCTCAGAAATTTCTGCATTACTTTTAATGTAAAGCACATGAAAGTAATTATCATGTACGTAAATTAAATTTAATGTACGTGAAAAATTAAATTTAATGCAGGCAAGTAAGTTAAGTCAACGGTCGTACATTAAATCTACATTGATTTTAATATACTCATTAAATCTAATGAACAGGTACATTAATCTCCATTTAATATACAAGGTACATAAAAATTCATGTACAGTCGTATATTAAATCTACATTAAATGTAATGTAATTTCTGACTGTGTAGTTACCATGCCTATTCCAGCTCTGTATTTGGGCTTTCCATGGAAAACTACAGAAAATAGTTTACTCTCCTTTGGCTCATAACACACGAATTTATCAGTCTGAATGAATATAGTGAATTATTATGAACAACCTGAATTATACCTAGTTCATTCATATCTCTTAAAGAGGAAAAATCGACATTTTTCGTAAGATGGTAATAACGTGTTAACGCCCCACTCATTTTATTATCTAAGGATCTTGCCCCTAATACGCGACCACACCATATTCGAGCCCCGATGGAGATGCCACATTCGCCAGTAATTTACTGCATTACGTAAAGCTCTGAGGAGAGGCAGTAGAATAGACAAAAGAGAAATAGAAAAGCCACAAATTCGTAGGCAAAACCATCCATCAAAGAGCAGAAACTTCACCACAGACCACCAAATCAATGAGGATAGAAACGAGACATGGTGTTATGAATGGCCCGGGATGGTGCTTATCCTTTACATCCTCACTTGAGGAGTCAGGTTGTCATCATTACTGACAGAGTATGTGTGTGTGTGTGTGTGTGTGTGTGTGTGTGTGTGTGTGTGTGTGTGTGTGTGTGTTTGTAGAAAGATTTTTTATCGCTAATTCTTTATAGACCTTCCACCATCTTAAGATAAAGAGCTACGCATACTACCTCGATTCATCTACGGAAGTGTTTAAAGAGCTCATTTGAAACCATGGGAAGCGGTTCAATCCTTAATTTCGGTCCCCTGCAATCTACTTAACTCTTTATTACTTTGGTGGGGTCCTGGAGTCTCCCGGCCAAAGTATCTGTCATTATAATTCGGAAACCAATTACTAGATATCGCTCATGTTGCCAGTATTCCTCAGTAGCATTGTGTTATTTGTTTTGACTGGTTGGGCGAAGTGATTTGACGTATATTTTTGGAATTAGAGGAGTAAAGGTTTCAGAATACCCGAGCGTAGTGTCAACGTGAGTTCTTTTTCATTCCCTCGATTCGTTTTGTGTATATTTAGACTTTACGATTTGTATTACAGAAAAATCACAAAGCAATTGTATTAACCTTCCAACATCTTTTGTGGCAGAATCAAGAAAAGCAAGATGCTACATGTGTGCGAGATATGCGGTCAGAAAGACGAGTTTGCGAAAAGTGCTGTAAACATTTATACCCAGATCACATAAATTCAGTTTGTAAAAATTGCTTGTAATCCACGTTTTTCTTATTATAATAAACACTGTAAACTGATTCAAATAACAAAATTTGAAGAAAAAAAAAAGTTTCATTGAGATAAATAGTAATATACCTTCAGGGACACCTGAGGACCCCACCAGAGCTTATGCGCTAGTACATTTTACTAGAGTAGTTAAGGGTTAAGATGACGCCTAACCTATTTTTCATTTTCTTATTCAGGGGCGTCTTGGCAATCCGCAATGCATCGGGGTGTGAGAGCGATGCCGGTGCGGCGAGGATTTGGATGAGTGGAACGTGGTCGTAGTAGGAGCGAGGCAATACTGCAATTTTTACATTGCTGCGTTTGACATTTTATCAGCTGCTACGGTGCCGTCCAATCGTCACTATAGAGACGTCACTATGGTGGCGTTCAACCAGCTGTTTTACTTCACACGCAGCTCCGTAAAAAACGCAGTACAGTAGAGCGGGCACAGCACGAGGTGTGTGTTGGTGTGGTAAACGTGTGCGGTGGAGTGGTGCTTTTGGAATTTTCTTACAGTGCGTATGTATTTCTGTTTCTGTTTTGTATCTGAAATACTGGATTCGATATAAATGTTTAAACAAATATTTATTATTTTTTAAAATAAATAGGTATTTTGCAAAATATATTATAAAGTTCCTCAGAAAATTCCTAAACTCTTTCCTGTAAAAATCAGACGATATGACCATTTAAATACGACCCCCGCAATTTCGCCCTTACAGGTTGAGAAATAGTCACTGATACGAAAATTAAGCCGTTCCATTGTTTGTTTTTCACAAAATGCCGCTTAGACATGTTTTTATTTATTTATTTATTTAGTCAAAAACAGTCAAAAACTGTATGTGACGTATGGGGGAGAAAATCATCTGCGCACGCTTTCTTGAGTTTCAGAATCCCTTCCCAACAATTTAACTATTAATAGTTGAAAGAATAATAATATTAATAATAATAATAATAATAATAATAATAATAATAACAATAACAACAAGTTTAAAAAAACAAGAGATTAACATTTTAAAAACTAGATATTTTCGTTGCCAAATTATAGAAAACTTATTTTTAACGGTAAAGAAACGAACAGACTTGATTTTTCTGTATTGTTAACAAAATAGAAACTCACCCTAAGCTCTACTACCACTACAAGCAAAGGAAAGTTCAACAAAACGTGCGCATAGTGAAGCTACATTTACGTCCAGAAGCAAATCAAGGGGCCATCTCAGCATTTGCTCAATGGATCAGGGAAACTGGACAAAAACCTGATCGAGATGGGGGTCATTGACCCGGAAGTACATTATTTGTTACAGGCATATTGAGTCTTTTTTTAAAATTATACAATGCAAATGTAAACTAATTCATTATACTATATCTTGTTTTTGTTAAAGTAAACATTGTTTCTTTTTGGCGATCAGTATAGTCTCTAATTGTATAGAAACAGTTTTGCAGCAGAAAAGATTTTACTTTTAATTTAAATTTGTGTACCAATTTTAATTGTTTAATTTCATCTGGCAATGCATTGTAAAGTAGCGTACATGTATTGTATGTGGATTTCTTGTAGTGAGCTGTTGATACTGACACTTGATGAACATGATTTCTACGTCGAGTATTGTAACTATAAATATCAGTATTACATGAAAATATGTTCCCACCGTTAAGTAAGTCAGTTTTGACAAATACTACAGACTCATAAATAAATAGGCAAGGCAATGGTAAGATTCCAAGCTCAATGAAAAGAGGCTTGCACGGATCACGTGGATGGGATTTTTTCATTATTCGGATAATTTTCTTTTGCAATCTAAATGTCTGGGAACTAAAGGATGAGCTTCCCCAAAATATTATGCCATATTTCAGGCGGGAATGTACATTTGCAAAATACACGCAACGAGCTGAATGAAGGCTGACAGAATTAGAAAGAATTCTGAATGCATAACATAATGAGCTTAATTTAGTGTTTAATTCTGTTATATGTACATTCCATTTGAGGTTTGATTGGATTGAGAGACCTAGAAATTTTGTTACCTTAACATCAGCTAATTGCATATTGTTCATTTTCAATGGAGCATACGATTGCCGATTTGAAACGCAAAATTGCATTGAGACCGTTTTTCCTTCGTTAACTATTAATTTGTTATTACAAAACCAATTTGAAACTTCTGAAATTGTACTATTTATTGTTTCTTTTTTGCAAAGAACATTCGTGTCATCGGCAAACAGAACTGTTCTTCCGTTTTTAATAGATGAGGGCATATCGTTTACGTACAACAGAAAGAGGATAGGACCTAAGATCGAACCCTGTGGGACCCCATGTTCAATTGGCAAAGCATTGGAGAGATAAGTAAATAATGTCCTTTCGTGCCAGTACGGTATTTCTACTCTTTGAGATCGATTTTTAAGGTACGAGGTTATCCAATCTAGGGGAATACCACGAATTCCATAAGAAGGTAATTTTGAGAGCAAGATGTTATGGTTAATTACGTCAAAAGCTTTCGAAAGATCTAAAAATATCCCAATGGGTTCTTCATTTTGATCCATTGATGAAGTAACATCTTTAAGGAAAGAAAAAATGGCAGTTTCCGTAGATTTTGATTTCCTGAAACCGTGTTGTGAGTCTGAAAACGCTTCGTTTTTCCTGAGAAAAGTTTCCATTCGCGTATAGAAAAGCCTCTCTAATATTTTTGAGAAAACTGACAAAAGAGAAATTGGCCGGTAATTTTGAATTTCATTTTAAGCCCTTTTTTATAAAGTGGCTTAATTTTTGCTGTTTTGAAAGTATCTGGAAATATTCCTGTGCACAAGGAAGCATTGAAAATGTGAGTTAATAGGTGTATAATGGCAGTTGCACACGTTTTTAATAAACAATCCGGAAATTCATCTAAACCTGATGAATATTTATTTTTTAATTTACTGACTATTCTGAGGATTACGTTAGAAGTTTCATAAATAAACATCGTGCCGAAGTAAATAAGCATCGTTCTTTCTACTTAATTAATAATCTGGGTCAATGACCCCATCTCGATCAGGTTTTTCGTCCAGTTTCCCTGATCCATTGAGCAAATGCTGAGATGGCCCCTTCTTTTGCTTCTGGACATAAATGTAACTTCATTATCTGTGCACGTCTTCTAGAATTCAGTGGGAAATACAGTTATTCAATTTATTGTTTCCATGTTGTCGCGGTAGGAAGTATTATTCCGATGGACAACACGGATAAGAGCCCAAAATGTATTGCTTATTTATCCTTGAAAATAGATTTTATTACATGGGAGCTTTTTTATTTTTATTTATTCAAAATTCGAGTAGGATATGACTTAGTGTAGGGATCACAGAATTTTGAAAATGTGCACACAATTCGCTTTTCCCCATGGCACGTCATACGCAGTTTTTAAACTGTTTTTTGACGTCAAATAAACAAATAAATACCGCACAACAATGTCAATGGTGGAAAGACTGAGCTCGGCTGGGCGGCGCCGCAACGCTTGGCGGTCACGGTGTCTGGGCGCCGCGACTGGGCGGGGAGGAGCGGGGGCGGGGGCGTGAGGGCGACGGAAGAGGTGGGGCAGCCCGTGGGGGCCTGACGCGCAGCTTGGGCCTCGACGGAGCGCTCCACAGGCACACTTCCTTTGCAATCGAATAAGCACATTGTACTCGAAAGGCACAACTATTATGATAAACTCACAATAATTAGGATAATTGAAAAGCGAAGTCGAAAAGAAATCAATAATCATAATGGGACTTTGTTGCTATTGTTATTGATATTATTATTATTAATATTATTATTACTATAAAATTACGTAACAATTGTGATACATTAAAAAAATAGTCTTGCGAGTTCACTTATCTCACTACATAAACATTTTCAAACACAATTCAGAGAGGCAGAGGCTGTTGACAGATTAACGAGGTCGTCGAGTTTTTCAGTACAATTGGCTAATTAATACAAAGATCTGGGGCGTTGTTTTCAAAGAAATTGTATAGGATGGTATCTTAGAAGAGTTCCTTAAACTAACTTTCATCTGTTCATCGGTCGCATAATTAAAATGACGGCTCTGCTCGATACAAACGTTACAGATAAAGTGGATAAAAGTTATTTAAGTTAAACAAATCAATGATTATTACGAATAGCAGGAGAATAAATGAATTATCACGAAATCTAAAATTAAAAAGTCTCTTTCTTGTGTGTGTATGATCAAGCTCAAAAATGTATACGAGAGAGAAAAAGAGAGAGATAGAGAGAGAGAGATAACCTGCCTAGAAATTTCACAGTCCCTTAGGGCGAAAACTTCGTCATGTAGAGTGCCTCCGCTCACAAGCCTTAAAGAGAACCACGGGGAAAGTATGCCCGGAAATAAACCCTGAAAAAGAATCCGGCTTCAGTAAACATTTCCCCTCGCGTTTATTTCGGTTGCCCTTCACATCGTGGGCGCAGGCGAAGAAAACAGAAAGCCCCTGTAAATCAACGCTGCAAGTAATGTTTTTAACACAGAGTCGAGAAAGGGGATTTTCGTTTCGGTGGCGCCATCCAGAGTAGGGGTAAGCCATCACGTGAACACGGCCCCTCGTCTTCCCCGAAAATAGTTGCGGAGCGGATTTGCATTTCCCTTCACTGATATGCATATGGCCGTATCGCCCCACACCACTTTTATTACAATCAATTACCATTTTCGAACCTCATGACGCACGAGTGCCCACGTGAGAATGAATTTTAAAAAGTATCAAGAGAGTATTAAATTATACTCCAACTTTAACAATAAAGTTGAAAGCTATGAATACTATTTCAATTTACATAGCAGTTTCCTAAGCTATTTCCTTAGCAGCCATATCTAAATTAAAGTTCAAAGCTATGAACTTTAATTTAGATATGACAACTATAAAATTAGTTCTTTCTCAGATGCGCCGTATTGCCCCATCATTAATTATATTTCACGAACATTGTAATGATATGACACGAAGACAGGGACTTTTCAATTGAGAAAAGGTGGGGCGGCGCAGGGTAAGAAGAAGGATGAGAATAAGCAAGTAAAACGGGTACCAGGAGGATGAGGTACCAGGTAAAACGTAGCGTAGCAAGGCAGTACACGGGCCGGCACGGAACTAGCTGACGCGAGAAGTACCATGAGCAGTAGGTCTAATAGTCGTAGATTATTTCAGTGCGGAGCATGGCAAGGCGGAGAGAGTATATTCTCATTTTATTTTATTATTTTTTATACAATTGGCTTAAGCAAATGGATAAATAGAGCATGTGTGGAGTGCGCAGCATAATAAGCGGCGATTTAAAAAATCATGCAAGATACTGTAGACGGTTTAAGTTAGCTTCAGGAGGAAAAAAAAACGCCAATTTTATACGGCCACTTTTAGTCGTTCGGATGGCGCATTTCCAAGTCAACGGTGAGGTTCTGATCTTCGCGAAAAACATAACATCCTTGCGTCTAGCCTACGCAACATTTCTAAAGTCCTGTATACACGGTACAGTTTTCGTGCAGATTGGTCGTACAGAAAACGTGCAGTCCATACTGCATGTTTTCTATACGAACATGTTCATATTTTTTCATGCAGAAAGCCTACAGTTTGACTCAAACACCTCTAGTGGCAGAATGATTCACTAACGGCGATCGGCCATTGCGATTTTGTGGTTAGGTGTGTCAAAGTACGATTGTGTGAAGTGATATATTGTGATAAACTTCCTTTTTCCCAATTCTTGACTTCCTATTTTTATTCTCTAAGCTCATCATGGTTAATTAATACCAAATAAAGATCATAACCAGAATGCACACACAGAAATACCACCACTGACTACTCGGACGGCGCTATTCAGTTGTTTCTCTTTAGAACCCCTAGCGGCGGCCTGTGGCGATTCGTGCAGAAAATGCATAGACCGTGTATGCGCCACTTTTGGCTTTTGTACTTCTAGTTTGGGATCTTAAAGTTTCTGTATAGAAACTGTATGAGAATCTGCACGAAAACCGTACCGTGTATACCGGGCTTAAGACATTTTACACCAAAACACAGATAACGGTTTATCTGGACTCACTTTCCTCGCGTAACTGCTAAAAACGTATTTCTCCTTACTTAAACATGCGCATTCCACAAGTTCCATTTATGCATCCACTTAGGCTTTAGCGGAGCCGGACGCGGAGTTGGGCGAGGGGAGGGGAGGCGGGGCGGGGCGGGGGCGTCCTTGGCTTTGGCGGGCGAGTGCGTTGCCCCCCGCCCAGCTGGCCCCCTCGCCAGGCGCGCATGGGCTCAGCCTGCTACTCGTTGCTCAAGGATCGCCCACGCGTTGGGGAATAAGGACCGTGTCTGAATATGAATCCATCTCAAGAAGACTCGTTTTAAGTGTCCATTGCAATTTCGGCCCCCGACTCCTTCGAGTCGAGATCGAGATGTCCTAGGTTCGAGTCCCGACGGCGGCAGGATTTTCGACACTAGCTTTTCAGCTAGGTCGAATTCAGTCGCTGTCTGGAGGAGAATATTAGCGGACGGCTGCTCTGATCGGCAGTTTTCCGTGGTTTCTCCGGGCGAATGCCGCAGCAGTACCCAAACAAACGGGCCACGGACCGCGCGCGATCTGTCCCATCCTCAGCCTTACACTAACTTACACACATTTGCAGTAAAATGCACAACACTACCACTGATGTCGGGAGACCGGTCGGGAGCTTAGAGCTTGTCCCGACTAGGGCGGTGCCCGGCTGGTGGGAGATACCTGGTTGTTGAAAAAACCTGTTAGCCGACGGTAGATCTGCGCCGGATCTGGCCATCCAGCTGGAAAAGACCACCGCCACTTCCCGAGCAAAAACACGCACTACACGTACGGGACTAATGACCATAGTAGTTGACGCGCCCGGAATCACTAACAATCAATCAATTAATCAATCTTCCAGTCGAATGGTTGCCAAAAATTCCTCGGCGTCTAACACATCGCGTCAAGGATCTGGGCGCCGGCGAACAGGAGGCGAGGCTGCAGCATGTTCCCTCTGCGGGCGGGGGATCCATTGCGCACTCGTTTGAGAACAAGGGCTATGCATAACAATCGGCCACTTACGGCAGGACTGCTCAGATTCAAGAACTGGGGCGAGGCTGCCCGCGTGCCATTCGACATCCAATTAGAACCGATCACGTCCCATCGATACCCCCCCCCTGACTGAACAAGCAGAGGGCGATTGCGGTGGCCCGCAGAGAACTGCTGGGTTAGGGCAAAGCAGGTCGGCCGCCCTCTTGAGCAGCCCCAACATAAGCAACGCTCATTTATAAGAGACCACCACAAATTCGACCCCTAAACTCTTCATCTCCCTGAAATGTTCGTTTTAATTTTCAATGTATGTGTGTCGACTTATTTATTTTTTACTTATTTCCTTATCATCGAAAATGGTTGAAAACTCTGCGTGTCACACTATAGGAGAGAACTGAATCCTGAACATCCTTTGGTTGAGCTCTGGGATCCGAATTTAACTCATACATTACATTACATTACGTTGAATAACGAATTCATTCAATGCGTATTTATGTCAAGGTTTGATAAGTATATACTCGCTCCCGTGTAATAAAAACTATCTGTAATGGCAAATGAAGTACTGATTTGGTAATTATACCTCGTCTAGACCTACGTAACAAATCGACTTACTGCTGCAAGGTCATGGATAACGATTTCTTGAATAACTTACAAATATTTCCCACTGAGCTCAACAATAAGTGTATAGGTAAGAAGCCAAATTTACGATCAGAACAAAAGACAGACAGACTTAGCCCTGAGACAGTATTATTGTTTCTGCGATGTCAGACCGAGAAGTCCTAGTGTTCGGTGGCGCATTTTCGACTCAAAGTTAGAAAGCTAGGTCGAAACAAATGGGCTTCGGACAACGCGCGATCTTTCTTCCCTTTCCTTGTCCTACCCTCATCGCTCACTTACACACACTTATACTTACATTTACTTCACTACCACACATGCCGGGAGACCAGTCGGGAGCATACAGATAGTCCCGATTGGGGCGGTGCCCCGCTGGGAGAGGAGCAAGTGAGAGCGGTTGGAGTCTGAAAGTTCTTGGCTGTCCGGGAGACGCCGCGTCCAAGGCACAGGTGCCGACGTTTCCGCTGCCATTCTGCGACCTTCCGCAGGGCGTAATTCATGCAATGGCATTACCCCCTGAGGAAGATCGCCGAATGGCGGCCGAAACGTCGACACCTGTGCCTTGGACGCGACGTCTCCCGGCCAGCCAAGAACATTTGGAGCGGAACAAGTCGATAGATAGGTCAGCGCCGGATCCCACCATCCAGCGGGGGAGGAATATTGAATAAATGAATGAATGCCTTATTTTACGTGGCGAGACTCAGGCTATGAGGCCTGCTCTTCCGTCTGACCACGCAAATTTCGTTACGGTCCTTTCATGTACTAGGGATGAAAGAAGGTATTACTTGGGCGACGAAATAAACGATTTGAATTTAGCTCAGAGGCTCCATTTAGTATTGAGAATCTTTTACATGCAGTAAATCTACTACATGGGACATCCGGCATTACTTCCCCTCCGAAGGATTTTTTCGCCCTTAAAAATCCACTGCTTCGATCGGGTTTGAACCCGCGAACTTGGGTAAACGCTAACCGTTACACCATAGCTGCCGCAGAATTCGTCCCCTCCCGGTATAAAAATCATTCACTACACTAACGGGACCAGCAACCACGCCAGAAACCAGCCATGCGGAGCAGCGCTCACCTTCGGGGTCGAGGAGCCGCGTGACGCCGTACTCGCGCTCGGCGATGGTGAAGGCCGTCTCCAGGCGCTCGCGCACCACGCGCGAGCGGATGTTGCGCCAGTCGATGAGGTCGGGGCGGTTGCGGTGGATGAGGGCGTTGAAGGCGAGCCCGTCGCGCCACGACGACGTGAAGTCCGCCACGCGCACGCCGGGGTACTTGGCGGTGGAGCGGCGCGCCCAGCGCAGCAGCGCGTCGCGCGCCGACACGTTGGGCTCCTGGCCCACCACGATGTCCGAGATCTGCAACGCACACGCCACACCGTCAGATATTATCCCGCTACGCGTGGGGGCATGCGCTCCCTCGCTAGCACGCCGACTACCGCCGAGACGGCGTTCACACGCTGCTACAAGAAGTGGTTGGAAAAGAACGAGACAGAAACCATCAAGAGGGAAGCAAACAATTATTCAAACAGATTCAGCATGTCGTACGTTGGGCTCCAGACCTTCCACGATGTCCGAGATCTGCAACGCACACGCCACAAGGTCAGGTACGATTCCAATACAGTTCCACTCCCTCGCTAGCACGCCGACTGCCGCCGGGGCGACGTACACACGCTGCTGGAAAAAGCGGTTAGAAAAGAACAAAATAGAAACCATCAAGAGGGAAGCAAACAATTATTCAAACAGATTCAGCATGTCGTACGCGGACACGTTGGGCTCCGGACCCTTGACGATACAACGCGAAGCAAACGACAATTATTCTGCTCAACACGTGCTGGTAGCACATGCATTTCTCACTAGCAGGACACAGGCTGCCGTTTGGGCGCTGCATATTGCCGGTAATTGAAGATAGAGGCCAGAGAAAAAGGGAGAGAGAGAACTTTGTCAGAGAAAGAAACGGAACTAACGATTAACAAAGAAAGCGAAGATCAGGAAGCAAGACGGTCGGGGTGGAAAGTCGCAAGGGTGGGGATGAAAATTTGAAAGAGCAATCCAGGGAAGGGGGCGAGGGAGGAGAGAATGTGAAGGAAAAAGAAAGAATCATCGTAAAACAATCAAGAGTGAACACGAAGTTGGAGTCTCCAAAGCATACAAACGATCAGAAGCTACATTGCCTTTCGAACATCCAATAAGCACAACAATTATATGAAAAAATGAAGCAATATGTTGATTTTCAAAAGCGCTTTGTTTCCTTTCTCCTTTCCTAAGCAAAATTGTACCATGGCACAAATCCCTTCCAAGTATTACGGGACTCCGCTAAGCGAAGTAATAAAATCAGTAAATAGAAGAAATCCTCTATAAATATTAATGGGTCTTCAGTGAGCTTCAAGTTTGAATTCTGGCACCGACCGGACATCGGACTATAGTCCAAAACCCTTGCATTTGCACATGCTACACTTATGCGCTTCGCAAGGTTGCGAAGTTGCCTTGGAAAAAGCTCTAGAAGCACGGCTGGGTTGGAGACTTCAATGCCCGGCGAAAAAGTCCAAGTGATGTCTCACATACCAATACACATTATTTATGAAAAACCATATACATTAGAATCGAATTCAAACGAATTCATAATAATCTTGAGAAATGTACAGCTGAGCAGGGACTTAATAGGTCACTGAATGACAGGTCTGTAAAAGAATGTTGGAAGAGGCTGTTTGAAGACCATACACCCGCGACTCGAAGCATCATCATTCACTTAAAGGACTAATTGAAATTGTACTGTTGAAGGCAATGATAGAATAAGAATAAATTGTTACTTATATCAAGACTGTCTAAGAAAAATAAACGGAGGAACAAACAGATGGAACTTCATAAAAATATCTTACAATTATTTTTACCGTACAGCTTGTCAGCGTACTTCTGCGCATCAACTTTCATACAGAATAATGTGTAATAAACGGAGCTGTTCTGTAAATTAAATTCGTATACGTACAGCAAACACGTTTTATAATCATACATCACAAAGGACCTGTGATGTATGGTATCGTGGCCCGACTCCATATATCTATCGACAATGTAAAATGAGCCAAACCGGCATTAGCGTCCCCTTAGGGCACAGTTAGGCGCCTAATTCGGTTTGGTTCCATTTGTCTGCATGGGCGGAATTTAATCCCATAGGACGCAATGGCTGCGTTGAGGCCCGCGAGGCGGGCGACTGTAAGCAGAGCGAATGCAGGCGGAGGAATGCAAGCGGGTACAGCGGGTGGGAAGAGAGCGCGGGGGAGTACGTGCGGAAGACGTGGCAGGGAGGACTGAACGGGAAAGTCGTACAGGAGAAGCAAGGAGGGTGTATCAGGTAGGGTGAAGTGAGAACGGTGTGTAGAAGAGGTAACGGGGAGAGTGGAGGGAAGACCGGAGCAGGGAGGGCATAGGGTTGTACGCAGAGAGGAGAACTGAATGCGGAACGGGAACGGCAGGGCTGAGAGTGGACTGGGGGTGGGGAAGGCAGAACGGGGGAAACGAAGCAGGGAGAACGGGGCCGAGAACGCAGAGCGAAGAGAGCGGAGGGGGGAGCGGAGCGGAAAACACAAAGCGAAGAGAGCGAAGCGGGGAGGAAGGAGAAAGGGGCCGGGAGAGCAGAGTGGAACGAGAGAAGCGGAGGGGCGTAGCAGGAAAGACGAAACGGGGCGAGAGGAGAGGAGAGAACGAGGCGACGGAAGGAAGGCGGGAAAGCGGGGCGGGCGGGACGGAGCGAGGAGTCGGAGCGGGCCGTGCCGTGACTCAACACGGCTCCGCCTGCCCATATTAGCCCAAGGCGCAGCTGCGCCCGCTACCACAACCGCACGGCGCTCGCATGCCAATGGGGCAGCACACCGCTGCGCCACGCCAGCGCTGCGCGGACACTCGCTCGCCCACGATAAGCACGTGCGTTACAAAGGGAAAACGTCCACAGCAATCAACATATCGACAGAGCAAACACCCGGTCGAAATAGTATCAAGCTCATTTTATAAACAACACGAGTAAAATTAATTACTGGCCTGTATTAAAATCAGAGTGAAAAAGAAGTGTTCGACTAAATAGATGAACGGTAAAAAACAAGAGATCGGTTTATTGAAAAAATTGTTATATATTAAACAAAATATACAACGAACGTTTCACAGAATGTAAATAATTTTGTATTAGCCTTGTCTTCTCTCGAAGATATTTGAATTACTTGACAACGAACGCTCAATTCATATCGCAAACCTATTGTCTCAGTTGAAAAATGTACGTTACAGGAGTCAGATGAATAACATACAACGCCTTTAATAGTGAGGGCAGCGCTGACAAGACTTGCACGGTGAACTCATTTTTCCATCCTCGCTAGAGCAGCAAGTCACAAATTGCAATGGCCCCGAGTGCTCGGCTATCTATTTCCGCGCTGTGCAAAAACTAGAAAACTGCGAGAAGCCACCTAACGGAGGCCTGCGTCCCGGAAGCAGTGTTCTGCGGTGCACGCGCGTCCCTCTGTTACTTCCGGCGGCTGAAAGGACGACCACCGTCCCCGCGTGTTCTTCAGCAATCTGCCGTCATCGCTGATGCATCTCGTGTGGACCGACGCGGCCTCCACCAGTATCTCCGCCACCGATGGTTGACAGTGTTTGATAGGGGCAGCGTTTCTGCAAGCTGCCGTGTTGCGAGGAAAAGAGAGGGTCTCATAACCTGTAAGCTGTCAAGACGAGGCGACGCGCGTGGGGCCATAGTTTAAAAATGCACATTGTAGGGTAAAATGTAAGTCTGAAATCTGTAGGTAACCGCTAGACGGATTCATATTACGAAAGTTGTTTGAAAGCCGATCATTCAGTATTCCTTCCAACCATCTTTTGGTCACTTCACCGCAATAAAAATGCGTAACAACACAAATTGTGGCATATATTTCTAAATAATAAGATTGGTACTTGCCAATATGTGCATACCAAGAAAAATAGAACGTTCATTGTACTACATTACGTCCTAGTCTTCGTATCTTGGAAAAAAACATTCGTGGAGGTATACCCAAATGTGGAGGTTGTTCGTAATATGGTTATATGGTCCAATATAGGCTGAATTCCAGCAATCTTTCGCAATTCTCGGGCACTACCATTCCTGGTAGTATCGTCAACGGAGATTTATATTTACATTCGACGCGTGTTTCCTGAAATCTTATCTTTCTCCGAGTATCACATATAAAGAAATGTGACATCCTTGTTCCACACACGGTTTTTTCTAAAGGATGCCTCTGTTGCTACTTCCAGGAAATTGAGACGTCGTGATCCCTGAACTGATCTCAGTTGCGGTGGCCTGACACGACACAAATACACGCGGTGAAATCATGCGAGCTGCACCCCGAGTTGGAATAGACGATCCATATTTGACAATTCACTTAGCGCTCTACCGCATGCGTCAGAGCAAGTAGAAGCGAGCCCGCAGCTGAAGCCTCATAGAGCGAAACGTCCTAGAATCGAGCAATTTGGTCGGTGGACTCCACTGCCCGGATGAGAATCGTAGAGGCCGGTTGCTCTGATGGGCCGTTTTCTCCGATATATCACAGGCGGATGCCAGAGCAGTCCCTTCCATAACGGGACACCGACCGCGCGCAATCGTTGATTCTCCAACCTTCTTCGGTCCGAACGATGAACTAACCCTTTAGCCCGTTCTCCATCCCTGTGCGAAACAAACTCCGTCATGAGAGTACGTAGACTATGATACGCCGCCATTAGAGAGACAGAGAGAGAGAGAGAGAGAGAGAGAGAGAGAGAGAGAGAGAGAGAGAGAGTGTGGAAAAAAAGAGAGAATGAGGAGAGCGAGAGGAACGAGAAGACTACCGACTGGCAGAGTAAGAGGGCGACAGAGGGTGAGAGACGATAGAGAGGGGGAGGGAGGAGAGAGAAAGAGAGGGAAGACAACTGAAAATAATTATTTTGAATGTCTACTTTGTTACTAGTATGTTTGAATGAATACTTTCTCTATAGTACATTCATACTTACGCACGTAATTTCCCTTCATGGGTCCTATGTGCTGCGACGTCGGGCAACGCAAATAACTCGCCCGTTGAGACGCATGTTTAAGGAGACTCCCCCGAGGGGTGGGGCGCCCCAAGGGTCTGCGCTAGGGCCGCGCCTCCTCCGATGCGTCACGCATCCCCGCGGGACGGAAATAGAGCGCGGTGGGTTCGAATCCGGCGCTGACGGGGCGGCTATTAATACGCCCCGAGCGGGCTTGAAGGGCTTCTTGCGCGAAGGCGTACGTCGCAGACTCAAACCACTCGACGCGGCTACCGAGAGCGGTAGCTCAGTGCATCAATTGATGTCACTGCAGCGCCTCTGATCGGGAGGTCCTAGGTTCCCACTCCCCACGGCGGCAGGATTTGCGACACTAGCTTTTCAGCTAGGTCGAATTCAGTCGCTGTCTGGAGGAGAATTCTAGCGGCCGGCTGCTCTGATCGGTAATTTTCCGTGGTTTCTCCGATCAACACCAGGCGAATGCCGGAGCAGTACCCTAACAAACGGGCCACGGACCGCGCGCGATCTGTCCTTCCTCTTCCTTGTCCTATCCTCTCCCCTTACACACACACTTACACTAACATGCACTACACTATCACATATTCCGGGAGACCGGTCGGGAGCTTAGAGCTTGTCCCGACTGTGGCGGTGCCTCGCTGGTGGGAGAGTCCTGGTTAGGGGGAAACCCCACTAGCCGACGGTAGGTCGGCGCCGGTTCTCGTCATCTAGCGGGGGAAGATCACCGCTATCTCCCGAGAAAAAACAACAACATGCACTACACTAACGGGACTAATGACCAGAGCAGTTGACGCGCCCGGAAACACGAAAAAATCAATCAATCAATCGACGCGGCTGTGAGTACGCTTCATACTTGTACAGAACAGTTACCGACCTGAGTGGCACACAGACTAGGACTACGTTCCACATATGCAGAGCAGAAGTCCAACGGGTTCGAGACCCTCATAGGGTACGGGTGTTTTCACCACGTGATGTGATGTAGTTGGCTCATTATTCCACCTCGTAATTCCTCTTCCATCCAGCGGAAGGAATAGGCAAATCACCACAGGATTCACCTACACAGGAAACGATTGAGAAGAAAGCCATAACCCTCTTCCTTCGTCTTTGCTCAGAAATGAGTGAGGCTCTCATTAATAATCAAATTAAACGTTTAAACTGCGTGCTTACTGGGGCAAAGTCATCTTGTTGATATCTGCAGATGCATCTGGATGTGGAGCGTCATGGTAGGTGCTTTAATTGAAATGACTTATAAATTTAAACGCTTACGTAGTTAATGTTGCAAGTTGCATGAGATTCCGAGTCTCAAAGTGTGCCATTGCAGTTGTAATCTGATTAAGTGGGTGCGCAACTAGTAAAACGTCAACAGGTATTTAAATTTCGTTCCCATTTATAGTATTTATATTAATAAAAGTAGTCTAGTCTTTCTGAAGGATAATTTTGTCATTAGAGCTATGATTACAAACAACATCATTAGCCGTTTGATTAATATTCACCGCCTGATTCAATTATATTCTTTAAATGAGAAATGTACACGACATCAGGAAAAAATTAAACGAAGAGAAATTAACGTGGTCACAGTGTATTACCTCTCCTAAAGGAAGAGAAAAGTGACTAATCCTTAAACACACCAACACTCATCTGTTCATCCACTCATACAACATTCCCATACAATCATACATTTCTGTTTCGAACAAATGAGGTTTGTGCCGTGCGTCTGTCGTAATTCCTTCCCTCGCATTTCCGTGCAACAGCCGAAAACTATTATGGACGAGCGCGAGCAATTAAATCCATCACAGTGATTTATCGCAGATTGCTCCGGCAGGAGTTAATCGCACGGCGGACGGGCACGCGAGAGGCCGCCACGGGGATGCAGCGCAGACGCAGGTCGAAGAGCAGCACGAGGGACAGCGTGAGCATTTCCTCGGAGAAGACAAAATAAGAACGAACCAAGTCTTTGGTCATTGAAAATTGGGTGGCAAACAAAATAAAACTTTGTACAAAGCCAATACAGAATCAACTACATTGCAGTTTCGGCATTGTTCACGAAAGAACACATTTTTTTCTCAGAGGTATAGATTTGATATAGTACGAAACAGTATATAATACTAACACAAATTTGAAAAATAAGTTGAAGAAGAAAGACGAGGAAAGGTTTTCTCAGAATTTTAATTGGAGAATCGACCCATTGCTCGTAAGTTTCATTCATCCATTATTCTCCGTTCCTTGAATGAAGCTCAGTTGTTTTTAATATATACCCAAGAATCGTTGAGAGGTTGAAAACCACATTTCAAAAATGGATGTGTACAATCGGGCAAAGAGCAGCATAATGCGCGTGGGGACGTGGCAAAGGCGCGAGGGCGTGCACGCCCCGGCCGCAACGGACGGTGCCTGGCACCAGGTGAGGCAGTTCTCGCGGCGCCTATTCCGGGCGGGGGCGGGCAATTAAATTAGGGCGCGGGGCGATGAGGTCAACAAGTGCTGTGCCAGGCACCGGGCTTCGAAACCCGCACTCCCGCGCCGCCGCCACAACTACACACACACACACACACACACACACACACACACACACACACACACACACACACACACACACACACACACACGACCTTGGTGATTTGAGAATTATGTAATGAGCATGAATGGGATTATTATTATTATTATTATTATTATTATTATTATTATTATTATTATTATTATGTAAAGCTGCCACGACGAATTTATGATTATTAAAAAATAAAACAATTAAGATGTTACGTAATTAATATTTCCGCCACACGTGTTTCATGTCTTTAATAAACATTTTTATTAAAGTAAATGTATAATACAATAGTGTTATATCACTTAAGGAGATAGTTGAAGGCACATGTAAAAGCTTTGGGAGTGTGTGATTTTTTTAATTGGGTCCCCTCATCCAACGACCTGTCGGATTTCATTAATCATTTATGTACAGGTTCGAAAAAGTTATTTATCGGTGTTTTTGGTGCCCCAGACACGTCCTTGGGTGAAGGGACTGAATTAACAGATTACACTCACTCCCAAGCTTCGAAATGGGTCCATAACTATATCTACTAAGTGGTTTGGAGGCTTCAAAATCGTTACCAAACCTTAGGCGGTTGGCTTTTTACATGTCATGATTCTGTTACTACAAGTAACATACGACTGTAGGTAAATGTAATTTAATACTAAAATTGAAATATTACAAGTTTATGATCGCAGCTACTATAAACTATAGTATTTGTAACCAACACTCTACGCAATGAATGGTTTTTGATTAGTCATTTAAACGCTTTCAGGTCGTCGATTTCCGCTACGTTTCCGAGAAACGAACTTGCCACTTCAAAAAGACGCCTGTGCGCAAAAAGCAGCTGCTAACCGCTTTCACTTTTAATTAGGATCGCGTCCTCCGTTCTCCATTTAAGAGACTGAAGTAAACAAACGATCCTAGCAGCCGACCGCCATTTAAGGCGAACGTCGTGGCAGGAGACCTCGCGGACCTGTTCTTCGATGGGCACAGCTTGCGCACGCGTCCTTGAACGCTGTGTGCAGAGCTAGTTAGGTGCAGAACAAAACAATTGGAGTTCGAGTTTGAAAGAGAGTTTGCTCTGGAAATACGTTATTGGCTGCAATTGTTCTTTCAACGGGATTCATCGCTTTCAAAACGCTCATTACAACTTTTTTACGTAAACAGAAATGTACCACACTGAATCTCTTCCATATACTTTAGTGTGAGGTTTTATTAACGCGAGTTACTTTATGCTTGTGGGAAATTATTGCATTGGGCGGATAAAAATGTTCTTACAAGCATATTAAACATTGTTTTAAATTTTGTTTTATTTCCATTACTCTAGTGTTTTACTTCATTATCAGGTTTTCAATGGAAAACTTTCACGTTTTTCTTCGAAATTTATCGCGAACGAACTGAGGCGTTCGAGAAGGTAACTGCATTCAGAAAGATGTGCAAATTCGAATCCCTTGCAAGCGTGGACGTTTTCACCTGGTGATTATACTTCGGAACCCAAAGGGAAACTGGGAGATGTCATCATCATTTATATTGTCCAGAAAAGCCAAGAATCACTGTCTGTAATTGGTCTGCAAATTCTCGTAAAAATATGACTGAAGGAACAGACATCAAAACAAAATGAAAACAAACGAGGAGGGGAGGAAAACGGTAGAGTATGAGAAGAAAAAGAAAGGGTGAGCAGGAGGAGAAGAACATGAGGTGATGGAGGAAATGTGGAGAAGAGGAGAGGGAATGAGAAAGAAACATAAGGAGAGGAAGGAAGAGCAATGCAAGGAAGGCTCACCAGAAGGAAGTCCGGGCCTCGCTGTCTTGGAGCAACGAGCTCTAGTATTCCCACAGATAGCGACCGCGGCCCGGCTCGGCCCGGCCCCGATCCACGGGATTGCGGGCGGCGCGGCGCGGCGCGGCGCGGCGGGCGCCTGCGGCAAGGATGCGGCGGCAGCCGGGCGCGCGACGCCAGGAATGCCGTTACGCCACGGGAGCGGCTGCCCCCCTCCCGGAAAGAGTGGACGCAGCCCCGCCTTCCCCACGCGGGGTACCCGGACCCTCAGTCTCGCGGCGCCGCTCACGTCACTAGCTGGACGGTGCAGGCAGTGAGCAGGCGATGCTAAGCTCCTGGTGGCCGGGTTCGACCGGCCTATAGCGCGGACCTTGGAGCAGGATGGGGTGAAGGATGCTTCTCGGAGTACTCTGGATCCCACTTTAAAGTCCGGCGGGAAACCAGTAACCATCCGTCAGGTTGCTCCGGTACCGGCGTTACCCACGTCGTGAGCTGGCGGTAAGCATGGGGAAGACGGGATGAGGGTTCCGAGCAGCCTGGACCTTAGTTCAGGTGGCCCCCAGTTGGGCTCTCGGATTCGTCGTGGCACTGGCCCGATACTCTGGGCAAAGAGGAGGGAACTTGTTCCCGGCGCATGTGAGTGGCGCATTGTCGAGACTCCGGTACTAGCCTGGATAGCTAGGAGCTCTGAGCTAGCAGGGCGGCCCCTACCCCAGGCATTGTATGGGGAGTTTGCCGCAACGGCAAACTGGGTTCCGGCTATCTCCGCCTGTCGGCGTTAACGCGTCGGAGGGGGCGCGGATTAGAACCCAAAGAGGCCAAGGTGCCCATCCCGGGGACTTCTCCCCCTGATGAAGAGAATTTGTTGTGGTGTGGACTGTACGGGTCATATCTCCGCGTGGGCTAGTCAGCGCCCAGACGCCTGCGGTTGCACGCAGGAATTTCAGGCAGCCGTTCGCCCGGAAGACGCTGGGCCGAATTCGTAGCGCACACTTCAATGAGTGTTCCATTCATTCGCTGTCCTTATTCTTAAACGCGTGAACAAAGAGTGGATCACTCATTCGCTCTTGGGCGGTCGCCTGCTCCCTTGAGGGTTTCTCATTCTGCTTTCTCTTTACGGTTTAGGTGGTGTTCTTACTCGGCGTTCGCCTCAATGTTGGAAAAAAATATGACAAGCACGGGCGTCTGTGGCCACATCCCGGCAGGTAAAACTGTCACGAACCAAACCCGTTTCGTCGCCGCTTGATTTTTGTTACTTTCTTTCCTTCTTTCTTCCAGACACACACGTTTTGATTGATCGTATCTTCCAGATGTGTGCATCCACCATTTTTCCGAGTTGAACCTTGAAAGAACAATGGCGAGCAACTGATAGGTCGTGACGAGAGGTAGCCAGAGTCAGACGGCCCCTTTACTAAGAGCACGAGTCGCTGAGAATCCGGACATGCAATCTTGGACATCATGAGCGACTTAGGAATACGGTTAAACACATACGCGCAAACTCGAACAGGTAAAATCTGAGAAGTATATGATCAGAGACCTGCATTCTCAGCGTTAATGAGCGACGCTTGATCCGAGCAACATTTGATAAGATCTACTCATAATTATTTATTCTTTTTCGATGTGTAAGGCAGATTAATACTTGGGTGAACTCACCCTCCTTACAACGTAAAATACAAAATACAAAAACTTGATGGTATTCTGATTTGATGGGCGAATTCTACACCTAGCGCATTAAAATCCAAATATTCAATTAAACGACTCCTCTGTCAAACTAGAAAAGAGCCAAACTGTTTTACAGAACAACTCTTGTACAGTGAAACAGATCAATTAAGCACTTTTGCTTATATTTAAGAAATAATGACCATATATATATATATTCTTCAGATCTGCAAAAAGTACGGAAACATACTGCCAATGAAAATAGTGTTGTCATGTTTCCACGTCCCGAGTCGTGTTCTAAGACTCGGAACATGGGCCTCTTCACTGGGAAAACCGGCCCCGAGGCACTTGGGATCGTCCGAACGAGTCGTGACACGTTGGGAGAGGCGAAAACGTTGGCACCAACATACGGTTTCAGAGGTTTTTCACACAGTTCACGTAAAAAAAAGAAAATCGTGATCCTGAATCACCAAGCTTATATCGCTTGTTTATTTTTTGTTGTTAGATAAGTGTGTCATTGTCGGTTAGGCTGGCACTGTTCTACAGCGAGAACCGAAGTTGTCGATCAAGTTCAGGTAGGCAGGCCTTTTTTCTGATAGCCACAAAACAAGAAACAAATTATCATTCATGACGTCCGGAGATAATTATGTCAGCATTCCAAATGAAGTAAAATTCGAAAGAGGTTGAGGATCTGTCAATTTGTTTGACATTTCGCAGCAGAAATCGCTGGAATATTCCTGAAAAAAAATTAATATTGTGTTTTGCTTTTAAATAGAGGCTTCCAACACACAAGTAAAGCAAAAAATATATCACGAAGATCAGCATCAGTTTTATTTTTTCCTCAAAATCAATTTTCTCCAGCTCAGCTATTTTTTCGACTTTCAACGAGAGACATTATGGAATTTCATAGACCGAATTTCGATCTTAATATCACTTTTTTTACCTCCTAACAATCCCCTTCGAATCTCGTACACCGAACAAAAACAGTTACGAGTCATCTCTAAAAAGAAAACCCCTTCAAATGAGTACATAGCTATTTTAAGCTTCCCCTTCTTTCCCACTCCCTCTCGAAGAGATTACTAATACCGGAACCATTGCATCTGTTCTAAGAGACTTGGAGAAATCTTGTCAAGTTCCTTCTCAGCTGGGATTCTGAACACAAAAACGGCACGACAGTCACGAACATTCTTTCCGCGGTTCCATGAAAAAGAAATGGATAAAGAAATACGATACGTTTTGGATACAATTTCACTCGCTCGTTTGTAAAAGCATTGACTAAATGGGCATGAATCATATTAACATACCTATCTATTAAGCTGGAAATCTGATAATATTAGAAGGAATAAAATAAAAGCTTAACCACAATGCAGAAGGAAAGTAAAAATCAGTCGAACATTTTCCAATGTCCCCAAAATTTTCTAAGCAAAATAAATAATATGTTGCAATTCATGCCACCAAATCATAGCCAACTTAAGGATTCGATTCCAATAAACTATTTTTTAATGCCTACTTTTGAAGTTCTCAAAACAACAGTGGGGTACATGTGATCACATTGATTCTGAAATTGGCTATCACAAAACCGGTCCACCAGAAAGGAGGAACATGATTGTTCTTCTTCACAACTAGAAAGCAGTCTAACAAGTATACTGCATCTGCCTTTAACTTCGTGCTACACTACGTCTAAAACCTTAAGTGGCGTGTTTTGTGACCAACTTTTACGCAGAAGTGTACAAGACTTTCCGGTTAGAACACGTTTAAGGACTTTGATCATCGAAAATAAATAAATATTTGACGTGTAAATCTATTGAAACACACAATATAGCAAATCGATAACATAGACACGGTCGGGGGACAGAGTATTAGAAGATTTGGACAAAACTATGTTGAAACGGGCAAATTGCAATTGCAATGAGTATTACAAAAAGAGGAATTAAGAAAATGAGATACCAAGGAATTCGAGATATAGACGTTTCTCAAAACGTACAGTAGAACCTCAATACACCGAAGATGGAGGGACAAACATATTCAAACTTTGAGAAATGAAGATACTAAATGTTGGATTGTCAAATGTTAGATCAATTCAATTAACTGCAAATTTTACTGACAAGGAAAATATTTCAGAAGGCCCACCAACGACGGGATTGGCAGAGTGCAGCATATACATAGCCCGAGAATCACGATACAGACGTCGGGAGTAATGACCGCGCTGGGCTGTCAGTCCTCCAGTGCCACTCGAGGCAAATCAAGATCTCTCGGAGCCACAGACATTTCGCGTAGGCGGCTCTCGAAGCTGTCAAGTTCAGGGCTTCGGCGGGCGCGTGGGCAGCGGGCTGGCCGGCCGCCAGCCATCGACGGGAGGCTCGGGCCACGAAACACGATGGACTGCCAGCAGGGCACGAGGCGAAAGACAATTCTGTTTGAAGAATCGACAGGTTTAATAAGACTGCAGAATAGAAGTTGTTTTAGAAAATGCTAGAGACACACATACTGCTGCTAACCTTCATTCCGTGTATTATTTAAATATGTATCGCACATTTGAACATTTGTAGATTTCACACATTTTTCTTCACAATTTTGTATCGATATCAAGACTTGATTCATCCGCATTGTACATGTATCTCTGTAGCGATTGGTGTATTATTACATGTTTTATCGTTGCAGTCAACATTAAAACACTATTACAGTTAACTATATCTACAGATCGTGGACAGTGAGTCAGTTCCATCGACAAATATTACACTACTTGTGCACTTGCATTCTAGAGAACTCTGCGGCAATAAGCTCTATGGAATGCCAGGGGAGAAAAGAAGTCCTTTAAGTGTTGATATATTGTAAAGAACGATTTATTTCAAGCCTGCAATCAGCGATCTGCGAGACGTAACCTACTATAATGCTCTGTTGAGAAACTACAAGTTTTCGCATCGAAACCGCAATATTATCGATTCACCGATAGCGATACCGAAAATCTCGAAAAGTTAAAAATCGATCATAAAGTATCGACACAATATCGAAAGTATCCATAAAACTATCTAAAGCTATCAATACCTATGTTGAAAACCACCGAAACAACAAAAACGAAAGAATCAATGCCAATTGTATTGACAATTATCGAAACTGATAATGTAGAAAGTGACGATACTCATATCAACTTTTGCCGACATGGCTGGGGGCGGGGCCCACTGCGCACGGGGCGGCTGACCGCTGCGGCTTCCGGGCAGCGCGCGGCTAAATCGGGTGCCCGCACCCACCCCACCCCACCCCACCCCACTCCACGCTCCATTCACGAACGCCATACACCAGGCAGCCCCCGACCAACTGTACATGGGAAGATTGCTTACAAGTTTCTTTTTCTTTCTTTCTTCTAAAACACCACCACGCGACAATGAGGGAGGAAAATGTAAAAGAAACAGATGTTGAAATAAGCGTGGTGTTTAACGACACATTCGACAATAAATTATCTATTATTATTATTATTTACAATATACGTGAAAGAAGGAAATCTACCAGGCTGAACAATATTGTAGGAACCAAGGCTAGTTTTATTGCATTTAGATAGACATATCCTTTATGTTATTAAGTTTAAAAATAAATTAAGTAACATTCCATAAGGTCTCGAGTCATATTTCCCATATTATGGAAATGACAGTGACACACACCTGACGGCTATGACGAGAGCGGAGATATTAAAGGGGGTTCAAATTAATTTTTTTTTTTAAGAAATCGAAAGAATGTTTATTTGAATACACAAATGTAATTATCCAACTCTCCCTTTCCTTATTATTTGCTTTTTGTTAATGTTCTTTCATTTACACATTGATTATTTTGTGCCATCTGGGCAAACTGCTCTTACTCAGAGTCGAAATACGAGGAAATTTACGATCTCAGCAACAAACGAGAGCTACGCAAGCATGTAATTAGAAACAGCTTTCAAAAATTAACGCTTGTCGGTTACCTTTCAAAAGTTAACAAGCACAAACAACAACAGGCGATAACAAGTACACTGTTATGCTTTTTCTAACGGCTTCTTTCGACGCCCACAGTATTTATACTCTAACGATGTAAAGCAAATAATCATGGAAAGAAAACAATCTTAGCAAGTTAAAACAAGAAACCCTCTGTAATTTCCTATACTATTGCGTAACGATCAAATGTAGCACATTTCCTTGCTTCATAATAGAAAAAAATAGATCGTGGCAACAAACTTTCACCGAAAATTAAATAAATCGAGTGAGGTTGTGACAATGAATAAGCGGAAACTGGCATTGGAATCGGTTGCTCGCGATTGAAATAAATAGCAGGACGCTGAGGATGGAGTGAAGGAAGACGACGGAAAGTGAGCAAAACGTGCGAGAGGGGATAAGTAAATGGAAAGGGCCGCAGACCTCATTGATGGAAGCCGTCTTGTTGCCGCGACGCAGAATGTCTGTCACATCCCAGGAGGGGTTGAAGGATTTGGAGGGGAGGAGGGGTGAATGTGTGTTCGGAAGAGAGATGAGGGATGTGAATTAGAGAGAGAAGAAATATGTGTGTGTTCGCGAGTGTTGTGTGTGTGAACGAGAGAGAGAGAGAGAGAGACGATACAAATGCAAATACATTTAGGCGTACGGTGATAAAAAAGAATGAAGCAATTGCAGGCGAACCACTTATAGGCGAGGGGAGGGGGCGGGGACTGGGGGCAGAGGCGGATCATCCAGCGAAACGAAGGGTCAGCGCCCTTCAGTGCGGCTAAGCGTGAGCGCAGCTTCAGTGGAGCAACCTCTGCAACACAAACACTTCAGAGCTCTGCATGTCCCTCGCCCACAAGGCATTCAGTGGCGGCTCGTGGGGCTTAAAATACGACGGAATATATCCAGAAAGGATGCCGAAAGTAATCAACAAACAATTTTCATCCGAATTAATTTCTTGTAGAGCATTCCTGTTGTTTTATTAAGGTCGTCAATAACAATTAACGTAATTATTTTCATACTCTTATTTCGCTTCCATTTTACTATTCGAGCGAAGTAGTTATTAACGTCGTTACTTCGATATAGAACAAATAACGAACGCGCTTTAAGTGGGTAAACCGAGGCGATAGCCACAGTTTATAACCATGACCGTTATGTGTGACATCAGCCTTGTGTTGTTCAATCTTTGCGTAATACCAAAAAAAAAAAAAATCATTTAAATCTTACAAAAAGAATCACATTAATCTTACAATTTCAAAAAAATCATTTAAATAAGAAAAAACATTTTGTTGAAACAGGAATTTGCCATCTTTAGATACAACTCATTTGTTTCCATTGTACTCCATGAAAGATAGTCATCGGACGTCAGTTGTGAAGACCGCCTTTCCTGAGTTTGGGGCCGACCTGCCCTTATAACAGTACAGTATTCCGAGAACTTGGTTACGGTTGACGGTACTGACATCAACAATCGTCAGCCGTCATCGCAAGAGACAACGCTTCCCGTGCGCCACGCTACTTGTTAGTTAGTGCCTTACTTTACGTGGCGAGACTCGGGCCATCAGGCCCACTCTTCCGTCTAACCACGCGAATTTCGCTACGCTCCTTTCACCATCTAGCGGAGAAAGGAGGTATTATCTTGGGCGATGAAACAGTCGGATCTCAATTATGCTCAGAGACTTCTTTTAGGCTTCAGGATCTTTTACATGCAGTAAATCTACTGCATGGGACAGCCGGCTTTACTTCCCCTCCGAAGGCAGGCGTACGAAGGATTTTTTCGCCCTTAAAAATCCGCGGCTTCGATCGGGTTTGAACCCGCAACCTCGGGCACAACAGTCCGGTACGCTGACCGCTATACCACCGAATCCGCCTAACTTGTGACCTAAAACAGTCCGGTACGCTGACCGCTATACCACCGAATCCGCCTAACTTGTGACCTAATTCGGCAAAATCTGCTTCTGCTCCCTCCAGTAACTCAAAAGAAAGGGGTAGTACTAATATGCAAGACGTCCCCAGTCACACACAACTCATCGCTAAGAGGTTGCTAAGCAGGTCGCCCATCTCACGAACGTTCACTACGGCATTTTAGACATTACATAAATAAATTAGTTAACGTCATTTTTTTCGAAAAGTCTTATGACAGTACGAGTAAGATGTTTCCGAACGACGCTCCGTGAGGAGCAGTCTCGAAAAGCGCGATGGCACAATGACTTTCCAGAAATGTCGTACAATTGTTTACTTCACATTATGTCGCATTGCCTTATTTTAATGTAATAAATTGTAAGCTTCCGTCCCAATGGACGAGTGAAAATAATTCCTAGTCGCATAACAGCTCTCCATACTCTTGCTGCGTTCTTGACGGAGGCCGCATCAACTATCGCAAAAGTATTACAGGGTACGCATTAAAGCAGGAAAGAGCAAAGACTGTAAAAAAAGTATTGAATTATTGAACCACTCCTTGAATTAAGATAGTTTGTGGTTTTGTTTTTGTGTACCAAACACACAACTGACGTGGGATTAAAACAGGATGTTAAAAATCTTGGTTTTTCTATTACTAATTATCTTGAATGTACTTACTGAATTGCTCATTTCTTTCTTAGTTTTGTAACGTACTTTTGAAATAATAATTTTTAACTACTGTAAGATTTTTATCGTATTCGGCAATAACTAGTAATCTACAGCATAACTACACATTTCAAGTACATTACAAAATATCTTAATATCTGCTAATTTTTTCCCCAGTAGTAAAAGAAAACACATCAGAAACAGTTAAGGAAGCAACCTAACCGTTCTGTTCCATTTTCCTAACTGCTTTGAAGCATGTACACAAAGAAAATGCGTCATAGTATAAAATAAAGAATCGCTTTTATATAACACGCATAAACGCAATTTTTAGGAACCTGAAAGGAGGGACACATGTCCGTGTAACCTAACGGAAAAACCAAGCCCGATGGCATTCCTCTTGCAGTTAGTCTCGTAGACCGGCCCTCCTCTTCATCGCGTCGAGCCATCTCCCATGCGATGGATTCAATTACGGCCGAGAACAACGCTAACAATGCTCTTTTTGTGGCACTCTTTGCACACACACCGCCACTCCCATACGCAGAATCGTGACCGGCGAATGACAATTGTGTCACGAGGCCACGCTGTCATGAGGAGTCAACAATAGCTTTGTCAGATGAACCGATACCAATCCATGGCAGAAGAATAGTATGTCACCAATACGTCGTGAAAAGGTTATATTGGAATGCCAAAAGCTGTGAAAAAGAGAAGTAGTAGAATGCTGGCACTTTTACTTTTACATACACAAAACTTGCACTCTAGACCTCTCGTATTCATTACAGTTAATTCCACTATTATAAAATTTAATTTCTCTATTTTACGACTGATCCTACAAGTTCTAAGGATCTACACATACAGAAATATTGTTTAAAGGTTTAATCGAAAGTAAGCATAATCTGTTTAAATAAAAATACTATTTTCCTTTTTTAAAATGTTTGCCAGTGCCTAAGCAAGAACATTTTTGTTGAAATAGTCCCAAGCAGAACAACACTTGAAACGAGAGCAAGCAAGTGGTAGATAAATGGTCTTTCCGTCCTACCGTCAAAAGCATGACACCCATGACTGTCAATTAGGTCGCAATATGAGAAGATGCACACGATACAAGAAAAAGATTTATAGAAACGGGAAGACGCGGATTTGTAAAAACACGTATTCGCGCGAAGTTGGCCCAAAGAAAAAAACAAACTGGAGCAACACTGATGGATGTAAAAGAACCTGTTCTGAAGTTTGCTGAACGTACAGTCGCCTCACGCACTACATTCAATATGCTGGTCCCAAAAGACCTGAACGGGGTGTGCGGTTCGAGGCAAACGAAAAAGAATAATGAAGTGAGGAGAAAGATGGAGAAAAGACAAAAAGAAAGAGAGGCTGAAGAGGAAGGAGAAAGAAGGGAGAATGAAGAAATACGAAGAAAGAAGAAAAGAGAAACGAAGGAGACAAGAGGAATAAAAAAGCAAGAAGAGAATAATAAGGTGGAGAAGGATTAAGAGAAGACCGATATGAGAAACAGGAAATACAGCGAAGAGAGGGGAGAGGTGGAAGTGACTGGCTGCAGGGGAAGAGGGGGCCCAGGAAGCCGTACGTGGCCCCACGCCGCTCGCCGCCCCTCCCTGCCCCGCCTCGCGGCGAGCTTCCGTCTGGCGGGCGTTCGGGCCCGGCCCGGCCCCGCCCCGCAGGGTCAGTGGCCCGCCCCTCCACGCCTCCCACGCGCTAATCGCGCGGCCTCGCCACGCAGCGACGCCCACCCGGCCAGGTGCTCACGCGCGTTCAATCGGGAGCGCTCGCTGCGAAACCACGGCTCATGACGGATCCTCGACCCGTTCGCGAGGAAAAGGTCCTCGTGCACATCACGGCGTACTCGGGATATTTCAAATAAACACAGCCTACCTTTCCAATACTCAGGAACACAATTGGGTCCTAAGATGATTGTAAGTGAATCATTATACCATAGAACAGTCGATATAATTATGAAGACAGTCCACTTTGGGCTAGCGATACAATAATGTCATAAAACGAGAATGGCAAATCCATACAATTACATTCCACGTAATCTGAGCTATGATTCATCATTTCATAATAGCCCATGGAACCTCAATAGTGAGTTCTCTGTATTTCGTCGGAAACTTTCTGATAGGGATGAGGAAAAATTAAAAGTAGAAGGCAAAAGAGAAATGAAGAAAGCAAAGATGTCAAAGGCAAAGAAAGCGACGAATAAATGAAACGGCATCAACCTTAACCATAAAAACTATAATGACTTTTGATTTTCTTTGCAATTATCGTCCTTCTCCGTATTAATTGCGTTTTCGGAGTAGAAAGTTGAATTAATTCACTGGCGAAAAGTGGAGGAGGGCTTTACATTCTGCTGTTATCGCAGCGTGTTGTTTAGCTGTTGAACTTCTGCCACCAGCGACCTTAACAGCGCCCCGATGCCGCTTTTCGAGGTGACGTACGCGCCCAATCCAGAAGAAAGATGCGAGGCGCTATTCCTGAGCAAACGAAGCGAGGGGGGACGTATTTCCGAAGTCGTCCTCAAATGGAAAACGCCAAACGAGTTTCTAAATTTGACTCGCAGGGAAGAGGAAAACTCAAGTCAGAGAGAATAGGGAGAAACAGACCATTCTGTACGTCTACACAAGATGGGAAAAATTAAGATGAAAGAACGTGATATAAGAGATAGAAAACGAAGGTTTAAGAATGAAAAAAATCAAAAAGACTATTAGTGTCCAATTTAGAAAACAAAGTCGGTAAGTGACATTTATTTACGCCTCCGGTTCTGAAAATAGACCGTCAAAATCCTTTGGTTGGTTCATATGTAGGATGGAAGGTATGCTGGAACCTTACGGTGTAATACAACAACCATCCGTTCTTCTCTTCAAAAAAGAAAGAGACAAAAATAAAAGTCCAAAGGAAACAATGCGACACAATAAGAAGAAAACACACACACAAAAAAGACAGCCGCTAGCTCGCCGCCGTCAGCGAGTCGTCGCTTCGGCGCGTGCTTCCAACGGAACGGGTCTCCGGCTCGAGGCCGGGCGCTTCCCAGAAGCAGGAAGAAACCGGAACGCCACGGCGGAGATGCAGACGAAACAGAGAGAACAGAAAAAATCGAAATGCAATAAAACGGAGGAAGGTTAAGCAAAACATTAAAACCTTTCGGTAAAACTATAGCAGGCCAGGTAAATATTTAATGTCCTTAAAAATTATGCTGGCTAATTATAAATATATTTTAAAAAACCAAAGAAGAAGTAATCTAAAGGTAAAGAGTTGCGAAAAGATCAGCGGGTTAAATAGGCAACGTGATGCGGGGGTAAAATTGTTTTACGACAGAAAGAAAATTGCAACGACCTGACATATCACCACATGACACATAAGAAATCATAAGGACAATGATAAAGATGCAGTGGTAGCTTCACTTGAGAAGAGTGGGAATGGAAAAGACAATAGTTGCAGAAGAGGAAGAGTGGTATTGGAAGGCGTTGTGTGTGAATCGCGAACGGGGAAAGCAGGCTGGAGGCGCCCGGTGGCGAGGGGGGGGGGGGCGGTGACGCCAGCGCGGGCGGCGCAGTCCCGCTACTTGAAGGCGGCGGACGGGACGGGACGGGCCTCGCGAGGACGGCCGTCCACCGCCCAAGCGCGCCGCGCATCCTTCGCTTCGCGAAAAAGAAAAAGTTCGGCCAACGGCGCACGAGCGCAATGGAGAATGTACGGTACCTAAAACGCACCAATGGTATGGGGCCAAAAGATGACCGATGACTTCGAATCAGGAATTTGCAGATGCCCAATTGGGTGGGGTGCGGTGGGGATGGATGTGGGGAGGTGTGGAGTGGAGGGAAATGTTGATTTTTGAAGGGCGCAAAATGACCCAATGCGCCATGACATTTTTTTGGCATGTAAAAGAACCTTGTGTTAGTACTAAACATAAACACTGTATCGGCATACGTTGGGAGGCATGATCTCGTCAGACAAGAATAAATTGGAGAATTTAAGTCTGAACGGAATGGTAAGCATTTTTTACTTCTTCCTATATACAGCCCGCCTTCGTTACACTTGGAAAGTTATTATACAAACCATACATCCCAAATACAGAACAGAACCCTATCCTCATTTTCAAAATTAAGTGACGGTCCTACTGAAGTTGACGACAATAAGATTTCAAGAACTTTACGGACTCTCGGGATCAACATCAAAATTCTCTTCACAGCCAACAAGTGCTGAATTTATGTAAGCGATCACAATCTTCGAGCCAAACAATAAATCACAGTAACCAGGAAAGTGGTTTAAAAATAAATAATTTATTCCCCCACAGGCACCACGCTCTGAAAAAGAAGCGGGAGTCCCGCAGCACCGCCAGAAGAGAGACCTCTTCCTCGCAGGCGCCACACGCGCATCCTTCCGGCTGGATCGCGCCCGTCGTTACCTCGGCTCCCCGCCGAAGCAACAGCGGCCGGATTCCCGCTCCCCAAATACCTCGCGACGGAAGCGGGTGGGCCACGGCGGCGGCGCCAGCCGGGCGTCGACCCCCGGGGCGGCAAAAAGCCGGCCCCGCCCCGCCCCGACGCCGTAAATCTGCCCGCGCCGCCGCGCTCCAAATCGGACGCCCCCGCAAGCCGCTCGCGGAGCGCAGTAGGAAGGGGCAGGGGGGAGCGGGAGGAAAGAAATGCAGACGCGCTGCGATACAAGGAGATACTAATAGAAGGGTACAAGGAGAAGATTGTAATAGGCATGTGCATCTTCCAGCAGACCAGGAAGAAGCACTCAGGGCCCGTGATTAAGTGAAGACATTGACTGAGAGGGTCATACTTTCAATTAGTCATTTCGTTAGTGTGTTTCATATAACTACTAACTTTTAACTTAATTTTAAATATAATATCCCTGTGAGTATTTATAGTTTCTTGCACCATGAGTACGTATCGTTATTAATAACCCATCATTAATGTGTTTCCCGTTCTGAATTGTTGACGAATCGGTTGGGATCTTTGTAGGCCGTGAATGCATGATGACGAATCCGAAGTGGTGTTGCACGTGCCGAGTGGGAGGAGCGTGTCACAGCGTTTGCGTGAAGGAGACGCGTGCGAGAGCGCGTTCAAACAAACAGCGGCGCCGCCGCAGGCGAGCAGATGTCGCTCGGCGGAAGAGCTGCACTTGGCGCCGGATCGCCCACCCCGTGGCAACGACAGCTCCTGCCCAGCCCAGGGCTGACGTTTTTTTTTTTCGTTCGTCAGAGGGCAAGAACGTTATTGTACACTGTACTAAAAACAGTCCTGTAGGGGTTGACCTGAATAGGAGAAGTACACGTGTTTAAAAAGCATAAGCAGTACCTTCGCCTCGCTTCTGACGATCTCTGATTTTCTTCAAGCGCGTCAAAAATATCGTTGTTTTTTTGTTTAGTAATTATCATACCGCATGAAGAGCAATCAAGTCCGGAAACGCACAACCGAAATAAATGTGGACCAAACAGCATCGTCCAAGAATCAAAAGGAAAGAAAATACCAGGATGTACACAACAATAACTAATGTTCATAAAACCAACGACAAGAAATATAGCAAATGGAAATTACGTGTAGAAATGACCGCGGTTTTATTTCGTACATAAAACGCAATGCCGTTATCTGTGAAGAATTTTTTAGGCTAACTACATTCCTCAAGAGAGAATGTCAGTTCATCGACCCTGGGGGTTACTCTTTTCCTTCAAAATAAAATTTGAAGTGAAAAGAAAATTTCCTTTCCATTTTATAAACAAACGGATAGAAACCAGAAGTTAATTCTTTATTACCCCAGTTTAATCCTGGTTTTCACGAAAGGATGAAATGTATGTCACTGGAAAGAAGTAACTTTTGTTTTGAGAAGTCGAGTCAATGGAGGTTGGCCGATGACGCTTGGTGCAGAGTCGAAAACGCTGTAGATTCAAATCCCATGAAACTCACGTAGTCCTTCTGGACTCAAATCAAATACATCAAATTATCTCATCGTGCCCCGACACTACCTCACCATCCTCTCATACAGTGTAAGACAAAAGTCACTGTCATCGTACACGCAGGAATGCACGCACATTCAGACGTCAGTCTTCTCCGACGCCTACACTCACAACTCAGATTACTCCAGCCCTTTTGGAAAATTGAAACGGAGGGATAAGTGGCCCTCATCAGACGCAGTAAAAGATTGCGTACGGCAGCTGCGACTAGAGCAATCCTCATCTGCACGCCACTCAAACCCCAAATAACAAGCCAAATAGCGGTCGTTTGGGCCGTGACCAAGCACCGCCTTGCAGACTGGGCCAAACTGCGCAGCCCCGCCCTACTACGACACCGTTGGCCGTCACCAGGGCGGCGCGGAGACGCCGACGCTGGCTGGCGTCGCGACGGCAACGGCGCCGGCCCGCGGGCGCGCCGCCAGGGCCCCGGGTTCACTGACTGGTCACGCTGCTGGGCAGCGACAATGGCTCCGCCGCCGGGGCCCGGCCCCGCCCCGCCCCGCCCGACCCCGCCGTTGATATTCGCGCCAACGGCATCGGCCGACCGATTCCTCGGCGCGGAGGAATTGGGTTTGTTACACGCCCAAATACTACTTCCTATCAGTTGAGACATTCAGTTTTAATAAGATTTTTTTTTGTTGAGTTCTCTCCCTAGTTGCGACGACTTTCTAATATGTTTTCGTACATGGCGACGCCTATGATTGATTGATTGATTGATTGATTGATTTTTTCGTGTTTCGAGCGCGTCAACTGCTTCGGTCATTAGTCCCGTTAGTGTAGTGCATGCTTTTTCTCGAGAGATCCGGTGATCTTCCCCCGCTGGGTGGCGAGATCCGGCACCGACCCACCGTCGGCTAGTGGGGTTTCCCCCTAACCAGGACTCTTCCACCAACGGGGCACCGCCCCAGCCGGGACAAGCTCTAAGCTCCTGACCGGTCTCCCGAAATAAGTGGTGGTGTAGTGCATGTTAGAGTAAGTGTGTGTGTAAAGGGAGAGGATAGGACAAGGAAGAGGAAGGAAAGACCGCGCGCGGTCCGTGGCCCGTTTGGTAGGGTACTGCTCCGGCATTCGCCTGGTGTTGATCGGAGAAACCACAGAAAACTACCGTTCAGAGCAGCCGGCCGCTAGAATTCTCCTCAAGACAGCAACAAAATTCGACCTAGCTGAAAAGCTAGTGTCAAAAATCCTGCCGCCGTCAGGACTCGAACCTAGGACCTCCCGGTCAGAGGCGCTGCAGTGACATCAGTTGATGCACTGAGCTACCGCTCCCGGTACGACGCCTACGAAGATCTAGCTAATTGTACAAGAATGCCAGAAAGTATTTTACCAAACCATGTTTTCTAAACGATTATAATTATCATGATTTAGCAACTGAAACGTAGAAACTGAAATGACAAGGCATTGAAAACGCGCTTTCATTGTTTACAGACTTGAATAAAAAAATATAACCATTTTAGGTTTGTCTTTAATCAACCGCAGTTGATTAAACTATTCTAAGCTTTGAATGCCGTTGTTTTATTGAGGTAAAAGAATAGGTCACGGTTGATTAATTCAAGGAAATGTCACTAAAGGGTTTTACGATCCAGGTGTAATAAAACTGTCATTGTCTTTTCCAACAGTATTTCTCGCATTGGTGTTAAACAGTAGGTTGTTACTGTCTTATGGTAGGGCTGGTGGTGATTTCCAGCGACTGGTTCAAATTTTTAAAAGTCGAATTGTCAATGCCGCTATCTCATTTACAGATCTAGTCTATCAACATTTGTAAGAATTTATAGAAATGCATCCTTTCGTTATATCACAGCAATTCAATTCGAAACGTAAAATTATTTACAATGCGGGAATTACCGTGTAATAAATTTAATCATCTGCCAAAGTGAATCGAATCAACCAAGATGAACTTGCAACGGTGCCGGAACCATCTTCACGAGTGTCCGCTGATTGGCTGTTGCTCAACTGATGACACCCGGCTCCTCTAACGCGTTCGGCGCAGTGGGCCAAAGTAGGTGGACTTCATCGTACGACCCTGTGCTACTTACGGCACATCTTTGTTATTTGGAAATCCAGAACGTCAGTTACGAAGTACGACGAAGCAACTTGTACGAGAAGAGGAAGAGAAAAACTACCAAAGGAGCGAGAGAATGAGTCTTACTCGATCTCCAGCACCGTTTGACAACTAAGAAGTTGAACGCAAAACGCTCTACACAGACGTGTTTAGCACCAGAATTAACAAATTCGCTCATTTCTCGACGTTAATTGTACACCTTGATTTATATAATGAATCGATTCTCAGATCCATGCTACTCCACTTGAGGTATTACAACAGACAATTTACAATAACTACAAACGAGCTTTTCCGTCAGAAAGCGGTTGTGCTACAAGTACACCAGTCCCTCATTAACTTCCTGGATCCACGCCTTCCTCTACATGAAGGTCGCTTGTGAGCAAGTCAATTTTTTTCAGTTCGACAGATTCTCACATTTCAACATCATCGCCCATCCCCCGTCCCCCCACCCCCTCCGTGCACGAGCTCACAGTCACATGTCTGCCGTCTCGCTGCATGCTGTCTGAGGTGCTTCATCACATCGGCTGCGCAGCCTCAGCCGCGGGCTGGATCCCCCGGGGCACGCGGAAGCAAAGCGCCGGGGAAGGGAAGGGGGAGGGGAGGGGATTGCGTCACGGGCGCCGGTGACGTCACCCGCTCGCGCGCGCGTACAGGTGAAGGCAGCGACCGATCCGCAGTTCCTTCTCCGCGGCGCCCCCGCCCCCGCCCCCGCCCGCGCACTGGAGGGTGGAGGCAGCCGCAGGACTTAACCGTTCTCCAACGCAGTGAAGTGCTGCTCAAACTGCTGCTAACGCAGGTTTCCTGCTCGAAGGAATCCCGCTCTGAGTCCTTCTTACAGTGGTAGGTAAAAGGAATTCGCAAATATACATCTACAAATGTGTAGTTCATAATATTTAATGACAATAATAATAACAATAAACAGATGTCTTCTTGCTGCTTTCGTACAGAAAAACGAAGTAATTTCGAAACAATTTATGAATAAATGTAGTAAAGATGTGGAATGAAAAGCCAAACTCGCCCAGCAAACGATAAAGCTTAAATACTTTCCTTAAATATGGAAAAATAAAAGATCATAAATACTAATATTGATTAAAGAATAGGGAAAATTTCAAATTATCTTTCTTGTTCTGGAAACAATGACTCCAGATAATAATGAAATGTATAATAATAATAATAATAATAATAATAATAATAATAATAATAATAATAATAATAATAATAAAAACAATAATAATAATTATTATAATAACAACATTTCATTAATATTCCTCACCTAACGTATTATTATTATATGTCAACAAACAAGCAAATATGAAACAACTAGTACGATGAGAACGTCACAACAATTTTGTTTCAGATTTCTAGGTAACGAAATCTCAGAATCGTTGCTTTCTTATCCCAAAAGTTCATTCCTAGCCATATCCGATACGCTCATTTTGCCGTTTGGTTTCGGTTCTGGATGCTCTCAATAACAAAACCATAAAGAGGTGGCCGGAGATTTCCTCCTTTATCAGTGCTCGTAAAACACACGTTTAATGCGGCTTACGAACATTAACAGAAGCCTCAGAGGACGAAGATTCGATACAGGAATCCCACTCCTACATCCGTAGGCACCAACGTAAGGGGAACTGCATAACGTCGTAGCCAATCAATGAATGCCATTAAAAACCTGTTCCAGATTGTTAACTGTTATCCAGACGCCATTTGGTCCTGTTTAAAAACTTCTAGCAATTGTAATTACATGAATAGTGAGAACTTCCAATCTGAGATGTCCGTTCATTAGAAAAAGACTAATAAACAGACGTCAGGAATGGCAAAAGTATGCCTTCATCATGAACAGTATGTAGCGCTGACTCCTATCACATAAACCAAATAATTTACAGCTCCGGAGCTTGCAGTAGTATAACCGCAAACTTTAATTGTCAGAAGTAATAACCGGTACATTAAGCTCATGAGTACGCCTATGAAAGCTTCGGGATGTTTACTGCCTGGGTCAAGTTTAAACCTCTAATATCCTAGAACTGTTACACCCTAGTAAAATCCAATGGTGACGCCACACGGTTGAAAATACGGCGCAGTAAAACAACGGGGAAGTGAGCAGTAGTAAACAGCGCTGATGAAAAATGCGACCTTCAGTGGCGAATTTATGGAGATCATGATCTTTTCCTCGATTGATGCGTGGATTCTTGATGCGTCCCCGTCGACTGCATCAAAAGTTAGTTTTGACGGAGCACGGTAGTTATGTCTATCGCTAATAAATAATTAGCAAAGTTTTGCGATTAACAAAAACAGAATTCTGGTATCTCCAAATCCTTGCCCGACAGATGCTGATGAACGTCATCATCAGGTTAGACAAATGGCTTGGACTTACTCGTATGAATGAACTTATTTTCTCCGTAAGGTACTTCGCATACTGTGGATTGATTAATCCATAAGAAAATTACGTTACGTGCCCGAACCCAATTTTTAAACTATTATAAAATGATATATTAGTAAATAAATACAAATATATTATTTTAATTCAAAAGGCTTGAGTTCAATTTAATACTTATTTAGATTACATAAAAAGAACAATACTTCAGTATTTTACGGGATGGCTTTCTATTTGATTAGCGCCCTTTAAGATATTACTTCGGTCCTCTCTCGTATTCCTCTTCCTAATATTATTATAATAAACCTACGTTAAATTCATACTTCTGTGCCCAACCCTGATGGTCGTAGGCGGCACAGGGAGGGCGGTGGCCGCACAGGAAGTGCTGTGCGCATGGCACACGTGCCTTCCTGCACCGCCCCATGTAGGGCGCCAAGTGCCGCTCCGCTCCATTCCGATCCGCCCGGCTCCGGCAAGTCCCGCCCGCGAGTATGATTTCCCCCCACAAAATGCTAACGCAAATGGATAAATAGAGCACGAGTAAAATGCGCAGTATGATGGCGGTGATTCAAAAAGTGTTTGGATTAAGATTTTTGGATTAAGTTAGCTTATAAAATATCCTTGAGTGCGGCCAACGCAAAATGTTCCAATTACTAAAATACAGATACCGCTTACTTTGACTCACAGCCTTCGCGTTCTACTACTGAAGTATTTCTATTTAATTAAATCCGTGCATTCCATTTCTGATCTATTTATCCCCATGCTTTAGCTGTTTGTCAATAAAAACAACTCCCATCTCTCGTAGAGCAGTCACTTCACGACCTCCTCCTAGCCCCTCCCCGCAAGCAGAGCCTTTCTCTGGGGGTCTCTGGGACACACTCTCCTACGTCTTCCTTATTGCACCTAGAGCATCTCCACATTTTTTTCTACTTCGCTCGCCTTACAAGGGCCTGGAAAGAACGTAATGATCACTCTTTCTCATTTGAGTACGGAAATACAGGTCACTTTTCGTGGGAATGTGACTCTCTTCCATTAACAGCCAAATCAATTTGAAGTATTTATGTCATAACAGAACATAGTTACGAGTTTATTAGACAGATTTTTCTTTTTACGATCATTTACTGGAGTTTTAAAGGTCTATTTTGAACAAGCAATCACAACCGACAAGGTTTCGGAATTTTAATAACACTGTCGCATTAAAAATCAGAGTTAAAGAACCCGTATTTCCACATCTTTTTATAGAACGCCATGTTCGAATTAAACAGCTTTCTTCCCCACTTGACACCCCACTTAACAGAAGTTTCTTATTAGCTTGAAGACGATTCACTAAACAAAGCATATTTCTAACAAATCTTTAAGTAAAATCGAAATTGAACCGAACAAAGTGTAGTATCCCATTAACCTTTCAAGTTTACATTCAGGAAATCATTCCGATACCGCAAGTTTTTCTGTTTGTCCTGTGAAAATGTGCTTAGTATTAGGTCTTTGGACAAAAAAATCTGGCTCATCCACCACTCACACTAGAGAACAGGAAGTTTAATTGCATTCCTATTGTTATATACGAAAAACGCCGTCATTTCTGGTGGACGATAGTCGTAATACGCAGTTAAAAACCTCGTACGTTGTTAATGAAGGTATGACAAAGAGCAAGTGTCGTAGCAGCAATACAACGATGAACATTTCAAACTATCAAACATTTGCATTGATAGACGAAGTACCAGATGACTTCAGATTCGACAGATGCGGTAACAATTTTTAGGTTATGTTTTTATACTCATTGTTTTCAATAAATAAATCAACAACAAATGTACTACAATTTCATTGTTTTCGCTTGAACATTTCACAGAGTGAAAATCATAAACGAGGCCTCTAAGAAGGGCTGTATTACCGGCCCACAGAAATCACTATTTTTCCATCAACCCATCAAAGGAAATGATCTGAGGAACTTCCGTCACTTCGCACCTGCATGCAACGCCACGAGCCACCGTGGCGCCGTTCGACCGGCCCTGGATTCCGCGCCCTGCCCCGCCCCGCCCCGCCCACCCCAACGCAACCCACAAAAGGACCTGAACTCGCGCGGCTGCCAGCGCTGGCTCCTACGGTTCTTCCCCGTATACATAATTCAAGGCGGCGACGTCTCCACACTCGCGGACCGGCCCCTGCCCCGCCCCCTCCGCTCGCGAGGACGCAGATCGGGAGCAGCGATCGCCCTTCCGCCAGCGGCAGGTTTCGCGGGCGGCCACGCGTGGGCGCACACGCGCACAGTGGCACGCCGCACCCGCGCAACTCACCGGTGGAGGGAGAGGAATTAAGGGGATTATTTAATTAATTTACACGAAACGTAATGTATCGTAAACATCAAAAGAGCATAATATATGAACATTAAATGTAATCCTAAAATTATAATCAATATAGATTCAATTTACATAAAGGCTAATATTCAATTGAATTGAATCTATTATTCAATTGAATATTAACCTTTATGCAAAATAAAAGTGTATAGAATTGAATAATCAATATAGATTTAATGTAGAGGTTCTCCCAATTCCACTGCCTCTCATCATTCATAACATTTATTTATAATGACCAGTCCGTCAAGATCATTCATTCATTCCGTACCAGATATGACCATAAAGCTTTGATTTTTGCATTTTAATTACATGTATGTGTACATTAAATTGAATGTGCGTTCATAATATTTACTTTAATGAACCTTTACATTAAAGTAATGACGTCTTCCGCCATATACCATGCACTACACTTACGGATGACAAAGTAGTTGACGCGCCAGAATCTATACTCTCTCGCACCCCAGGCGGCGACGTTTCTAAACTTCCGGCATCTACAATAGGCTCTTAACTTCCTGGGTACACGGCACTGATGTTTCTGCTTCCCATCTCACTTGCGTTCGAACCACTGTACGGCCCGCTGTCCGACAGCCAGTCCAGCAGGCGCGTTTCCTGCTCGGACGCCACGTCACGTGCGTTCCTGATTCGCCAAGCGGGGCTTGTTGACGAGCCCGCCTCTGGCGAGCGCCCGATTAAGTTTCGTAATCCCAATTCGCAAAACACGGATTCCGCTACAAATTATTCTGAACGAGAGCGTGCCAATGGGCGAAGAATGAAGACGTGCCATGTGGGGCAAATACTTCAGAGGCAGTGAAACTACGTTTTCGCCATCGTCATTTAATCACGTAAAGAACCAGGTGACTTAAAAGTCATGTTTATTACAGCGTGATAAAGAGGAATAATTTTTGGAAACAACAACACCGATTAGTGAATCTAGCTAGAACGTAAGCAGACTGATTGTTTCACTTTATATCAACACAACCAGTGGAATAGCCCGATCAAGTTGATTATGTTCATATTTTTTCTGACAATACTTCCATGCGGCCACTTTTAGAAAATTTGACCCTTTTTTTAAAAATATTCTCTAGCGTGCGTTTGTCAAAAATATACTGGAAATGCAGAAGCATTTTCATTCACCGAAAATAAGATCTTCTGAACAACACGTAATCAGGTCATTTTGCTTCCCCATTACCCCGACAATAAATGTATTTAAATGCTTCATAAATTATAATGTAGCGGAGGACGAGGTCATTAACATTATAGTATCACGACTTTGTATTTAAAACAGTTTCGTGTTCCAAACGGAATGGCACTTGGTGGGCATTGACTTTTGTATTACACAAGAATTACTTCGTTCTTTGACACTCGCTTATTTATTGACACTCGACTATTTATTTTCATCTTACGCTTAGAACAATGAAGTTGGGCAGAAGTGCCAGTACCGAGTAGCAAAGGTAAAGTGTGAGAAGCAAATACTACAGGAAAATCCGAGGGATATCTTTCGCGAAGTCTTTTTTTCCAACGCAAATTCCACAAAGATTGAGCGAGATTTGAACCCTCTGTATCCATAGGTAGGAGAGCCGTCATGCTGGATCGCTTCGACCCTGAATTTCGTGCAAGTAGTTTCGTAATATCTTCGACACGTTGGGTTTCCGAGCTTCCGTAAGGTCAACAAACGGATTTCCGTGCTTCGTTCGACTGAGACTTGAGCGTGCGGGCAGCGGGCGCCTGGCTTCGGCAAATGTTGACAGGGCCCGCCACTTGGAGCGCTTCTCGGGGCTCTCGGAGCGCTCCACGACTCCTCTGGCGCTTCGAAGCACGCACGCGAAGGCTACACGCTTAGTCAGAGCAAAGATACATCGGGTTCCCATAATACTCTTTGTTTCTATAATATTACTACACTTTGCCTATGTTGATATGTCGACAATTTTGATTTGACTATTAATACATTGCAAAATTACTTTTAATAAAGAACAACTGAATCAAATCCATTGCAAGTGTATGCCATTGCAACAAACTCGCAGTATTCACTTTTCACTGCATAGTGAATCTTTACTGACCTCTCAAATATTCGACATAAAAACCATGACTGACTAAATTGTTTTTAACTCTGCAATCTCAGGGATTACATTTCATTTAAAACACATTCGCTGCATTATCGAATAAAAACTAATACTCGAAATGCCCGCATAAAAAAGCATGCTAAATTCTACATAAAATACACCAATACTGGGAACGAACTTGCAATATATCCAAACATCAATTTATCGGTACCTATTTAAAACATTTTTAACCATCTCTATGCACAGGAATTACTCTAGGCGACTCCGCGTCATATGCTGGTGTGCCTTAGCGACAAGTACACGCGCACTCGATTCTCGTAATTGCAATTCGAATTCGTTTCAGCCTTCTTCAGGGATGAAATACATTGATACCCTGAAGGCAGAACCACTTTCTCAGAGCCATCTCGTAGCTTTGCCCATGGAACCCCACGGCTTCGCCCACGCACGCCTGCCCGAGCCCCCTTCTCCTCTGAGAACGGATGAGGGCGGGCGCCGCTGTGTGCTTTGGCGCTTCAAACGTCGGGTGTGTTACACGCTCCACCCGGCCGCCCGCGCTTTCCGAGAACGCACCAAAACGAGGCCGTTTGTCAAAGCGAGAGCGCGCGTTCCGAGCGGAGAATTTCCGGTCGTTTCACTACAATTCGAGGGAGGACACAAAACATGACCCTGCGGGGCGCCAGCTTTCTGGAGTCGCTTCCACTTTGATCTGCTTGAAATGTGAACGTGATGTATGTGACTCTCGCCAGATAATGTTGAATTTAGAGACCACTGTCATCCACAGGGACCAAGTCCCACACGTCTACTTCTGCGGGTCACAGGGTCCACAGGGCCCAGACATGTCTACTTCTGAGGGCTAGGATGTGCTAATACCCTACGTATTTTGATTGAACCACACAACTGACGACTTACTCTACTGTCTTCTACGCAATGAAATTGTTGGATTTGACTGAATATCTAACAAATAATTACTTTGATAACATAATGAAAAAATCTGTATCGATCTAGGACTTGAAAGACTTATTGGAGGTCGTGTTTATGTGATAATCATGAGAGCTAGTAGCTCCTAGACAGTACAGCGCTCTCCCGTGTTTCTAGTCCGAAAGATCTAAGCGTTGGGAGGCTTATTGGAGGTCGTTTTTATACATTAATCCTGAAAACTAGTAGCTCGTAGGGGGAGCGTTCTCCCAGGTTTCTAGCCCGAAAAATCTAGGAGTTGGAAGACTTATTCGAGGCCCTGTGTATGCGTTAATCCTTATGTGAGTCGCAGGGGCCCAGAAGGGAGGTGACAAAGCGAACGAGAACGTGCACCTCCGGGGCCTCCAAACCTCGCAAAATGGGCGGGGCATAGCAGAGAACTCTTTTGTTACAGAAACGACCCTTCGGAGGAGCCCATATCGCCAGGCATTGCAGAACCGGCGTGTCGAACCTTTTAAGGGCGAGGTCGCTAGGATTTAGGCGGAGCGCGACGACAGGCGCCGACATGGACGGGCGCGCGGTGAGCAGATGGCGCTGGTGGCCCGCGTTGCATCACGGAGGCCACCGGGGTCCCGGCCGCAGCAACGGCCGCGCCCACCGCTCCAAACTCCACGCGGAGAAAGCGACAGATGGCCACGGAGCCACCGACGAAGTTTCGGACATCACACCTACTCACGACCCGTTCCGTTTGTAGCCTCCTCCGCGGATTGCGTGACTATTCCACTCGCAGGTCAAAAAATCTTCGAGTCGTGGGATGAGAATATCCGTAAATCTGAATAATATGATGCAAGATGACTTTTTACCACTCTGTTTGGAATGAGTCATAGGAAGTCTGAAAAGTGAAAACACTGAAAACATGTTTTCTTTAACTGATGGAAGATTAGCTGTCAACTACAGACGACCGCGAAGTGAATGCCGTCGAAAGAAGTGCAACGAAATAATGTACTGGGACTGCATTCAGGAACAGCAAACGACAGACCCGCCCAACAGATGAACGCACGCTCCGTACTTTTCGTATCCGCCGTGTTTTGCGTAAAGAATCGGTATTGCAGGTCGAGATGGACGTGTGGACAATCACGAATATTGGGTTTGCAATGTGACACAATGCGAAACATTTGATAAGTATATCCGTAATAGTGGAGGGGAAAGAAAGAATGTCATAAATAATTTTGGATGAGGTTGAACTAAATATAGCCTTTCTGACATGATATATTGCCTATAAGCCATCAGCGACGTTTCAGACAATTCATCAAAACACGGACCGCTACATTTGTTTCCTAATTCACGGATTACGTATATATTCGAGGTTTCCAGGTTGAGAAACCTTTTGACGGGTGGGATAGGGGTCTGCATAATTTTGAATATTGCGTTTCTATTATGATGTAATTCTTGAAGGTGAGCATTTATTATTCCACTCGCTACGTAGCGAAGAGAGCGTAAAATGTAAAAACAATGTCTGACACGCCGCAATCGCAGTCTTGAGCAAACGTAGCAGCATCGTGCTAAATCAAAACGCACTCTGGTCACTACCGCCACGGCTATCCATCCAGGCCGGTCCCTTGTTCTTCTTCCTTTTACTGCTAGAGTTCAAATTCGAGATCTTGGCCGGACTTCGGTAACGCAATACAGCCAGAATGTAATTGAATTACGAGTGATTAGGAATAAGCTGCTCACATTTAGATGTAAGGATGAAAGAAGTGACATCAGATGATGCACTGAGCTACCGCTTGCGGTGCGGCGAGGAGGGAAAGCCCGTCGGCGCATGCGCGCCTCGCAAGAAGCGGCTGGGGCCGGCGCGGCGCTCTGGGGCGGGGCGCGGCCGCGCGCGTTTGGGAGCCGCCCGCGACGAATAAGGCGCCGCTCCGGCCACCACGGCGCAACAAACTGCTCCCCAGGCGGCGCAACGCTACCAAAGGACCAACTCCCTATACTTGGGTTTCTCTAATCTGGCCGATGACAGTTCATCAGATGTTACGGTGTCATCCAATAGAGAGCTAAAACGTCATGGCGACGTCACTGTGGTGACTTTAAGCTCCCGAAACCGAAGGTTACAGAAACCCAAGTATAGTGCGGTGGGATTTGATTGAGTGGGTGCGGTGGGATTCACGGGAGTGACTGGTGTTTCCGGGCGCGTCAACTGCTAAGAACATTAGCGTAGTGCACGTTTTTAACGCGGTAGGTAGCAGTGAGATCCCTCCCCACTGGATGGACAGATCTAGCGCCGACCTACCCGTCGGTTTGGAGGTTTTCCCCTAACCAGGTATCTCCCTCCAGCGGGACACCGCCCCAGACGGATCACGCTCTAAGACCCGACTGGTCTGCCGACACGTGTGGTAGTGTAGTGCATGTAAGAGCAGAGGACGGGAAGAAGATGAAGAAAAGATTGCACACGGTCCTAGGTCCATTTGTTACGGTACTGCTCCGGCAATCGCCTGGTGTAGATCGAAGAAACCACGCAAAACTACCGAGCAGAGCAGCCGTCGGGTAGAATTCTATTGGTCAGAGGCCCTGCAGTGTCATCAATTCCTCTCTCTAGGGGGAATGCAGCTCCCTTCCCCAGGGGGAAGGCAATTTATCTAACAGCTAAACGAAATATTTAGAGTCTTTATTAACATGCGTACATTATTGAAAATGCGATTTAATACAGATGATATACCTACACAACTTGCAGTGAACACAAATATCAAATTTACAAGTCATCAAACGATTCTAAAACAAGAAATTCATGTTTAGAAAGCGAGGTATTCTGACAGATTCAAGTCAAATGCAAAACACACCCTCCTTTCATTAAAAGAATACATTTTCACCGGCACAGGCATGCCCTCCTCATCAGTCGTACGTCTTATTACGACTGTCTTACTACGATTATATACGACTCTCATAACGCCCACTCCATCTCGAGAGCAGATCCATAAAAATTTCTCTCGACTGCACAAACGCTCCAAGCAAGTGACTGATACAATCGGCCGTCAAGAAGAAAGAATGCCACAATTCCCAAGAGTGCAGTCCAGTGAATGAAAACGATGCATTGTGGGCACAAGTGCGAGGCTGCACTTTGTGGGGGAGCACGGGAGATAGGACGCGGTCGAGGGCGACGGATGAAAGCGGCCGGGGCGCTTTCTCGGCCTCGACGCCGTCAGCGCTGTCGCCAGAGGCTTTCTTCTCGCCGCCCGCGCGTGCGGATGTTCTTTTGACAGCTGTCCACTCGCCCCATGAATGTTTTCGCGGTATTTTAACTGTGTTTTCCCTTTTATCTTCCTTAAATCCACGGGTCTGCAGTACCTACTCTGAAAAAATTCTTGAATATGTATCACTTAAAAAAAAAAATTCTAAATTAAAAGAACGCATCATAATATTGTCTTAATACTGTGTTGTTCCTTAATATTGTACGCTAACATTACGCAATCTCATTGATATTTAAAGCAGTGGTCAAGCCATTAGGAGTCTCTAAAATCGTCTTGATTCACACATTTCAGCTACGTCCGTTATTTGCAGTTCTCTGATCCACTGTTCATAGTGTAATGTAGTACAGAACTGTGATTGAATTCAGCACGAATATGGGCAACCCATAAAAACTGACATACCTGCGGTGTATGTATTACATGAATTACTACAAGTGGTTACATGGATAGTATTGGTATAGATTGTGTAAATTTATCCTATATGTTAAGTCGCACTGCATTTGTATACTGCATCATGTATCTTAATAATGACTCGGTAAAAAGTTGCCGTTGAAGTCACCACTTACAATAGGCAAGTTTCGTCGTGAAAATGTAAACATCGCAGGTCACTTGAACATGAACGTTGGTTACGATCTCTAGGCTAGAGCTGTGGGGCGTGGCGGCGCCGGCGGGCCGCGAGTCGACGACCGCCGGCGGTGGCGCCGCTGCCAACCCGGCCCCGCCCCTCTCCGCCCCGCCCGGCCACGGAGGCGGAGCCAAGCGGTGGCGCCCGGGGTCGCGAGTCGCGGCTGGCTGGCGTTTGGCAGCGCGGACCCACCACGCTCCAACCGCCGCTTGAATGTCAATTGGCCACGCCGTGACTCTCCGTCAGGATGGTCGCCCACTATCAGAATTGAAATTCTTTAACATTTTCCTCACTTTTTTTCTGGAACATAATTATTTTCCTGAAATAATTTACAACATATCAATAGAGTTTGATTCAACAAATAGTATTTCGATATTGTATTTATAAATTATAAATAGAAGAAAAATGACGAAAGGAATGCGTGAATGAGTACTTCCTGAACGACAGCGTTTCGTGTGTCTTGAATCTTCGGCTTCAAAATAGGGTATTCATTAGATAATAGAACAATCACAGAGTTCTTAGCGGTTATATCAAAAGGTTTCGAAAATAAGAACCCGACGGACACAAAGCGAGTGAACGGTAACAGATTATTTGACAAGCCACGAAGCGCACTTCCTGCAGCCAGAATGATCCAACTCAAGAACATAACCGAACTTATGAACGGTGTTTTTCCGGAACGTGAGCGCGAGAGCTGGAGGTCGAAGGAGCGTAGCTCGCGGTGCGTATCCAACCTCGAAGACCCTGTGCTCACCCGAGCGCCCTCCGTTCAGCGTAAGGACACGCACCCCGCGTACGCATAAGGAGAGGAGCATGCAGATTCACGGCAGACGACTGGCGTACAAAAATTATCTAGCGGATATAAGGACGGATATTCCAAGGCAACAAAACAAAAACGTCAACACCGTTTCAATAGTGAGACCAAAACAATAGCCTTTTCTTGAAATATGTTGCTGGAACCGAAGCATAATAAACATTTCCGAGATTTAAAATATCTTCATTACTTCGTGCAACTTGTTACGCTGGATTCACGATTCGAGAAATGACTCACAGTGTAACCAACAGGGGTCCAGAGGTCCTCGAGTGTTTCTGAAGAACCTCTAAAGATAAAGTATGCTGATGTGTTTTATAAGATTCGTCAGACAGATAGGGACAATTCTCCTTTTTAGTTCTTTAAAATTTCGTTCAAGAATATTCTTGTAGAAACTGAATTAATCGTATTCACATTTGTAACACTTACTTCAAAGTAATGCATTTAAATAAAGAGAACAAGTATTGTAAAAGAAAATTTTCAACGGATTCTACATGCAAACAAAGTTTTTTAAAATTAAAAAGTGGAAACGAGATACAAATATTTCATCTGAAGATACCTGAAACAGTTTGAAGCTACGACCAATATAACCAGGTGGTTCTCACTAGGAAATGGTCCCGTGAAGGAGCAGTGCTGCGGCTTGGCTCTCGCCCACAGAGGGCGATGCTCGCCCACTGCGAGTCTTGCCGTGTGCCCGCGGCCATTCTCACTGGTTTCGGCTGCGGTGCGCCTCATACGCCTCATAAAAGCCCTTACGCGGCGCAGGAAAAAAAGGGAACACACTTTACGAGCGGGTAATTACGGTCGTTACCAAATTCCGGTGCGCCCATGAATGTGGTGCCATCGGATCGGGAAGATGAGAACGGAACTACACCACCGCCACACAATGAGTGGAACATGGTTCCCAGGTCAAATACACTCGGGAGCATTCAGGTTTCAGTTATTCAGAAAATGACTTCCAGTCGTTGACTTCAAGTAGAATTTGAATGTGTTTTTATTGAAACTTCACATTCATGTTTATATTCCTCCGAACAAAATACGTCCGATTGTACAACGGAGTGTCTACCACCATCTACTCAGCTAGAATCCAGAACGAATCAATTGACATAATTTCGCAATTCAAGTATTTTTCCACCTTACCCCGCAAAGTCTACTAGATGAATTGACACATTTAATGAATAAAGAGTTCACTTCTTAGTACTGCCCATTTTATGCAGTTTCAAGACAGTCAATTTTTGACCTTCATTTTGCAGACTAAGAATTCTTACATAGAATTACCAAGAAACTTGCAATAAATCATACGTGTTTCAACCAGCTAATCATAATGTGTCTCCACATGTAAAAATTACTCTGATTATACACATCAGCATTTAAAGTACCGTTTCCCCATTATCCCTCACACAAAACATATGGTTCCTTCGCCGAACGTTATCTCCATCAACAATCTTCACTACGATTCAGACCGAGACCTATCCATCAAGCCGCATAGCACAGAATGCTGAAAGAATGGAGGCGATGGATGTTTCGTAAAAGTAGAAAACTCCGAAACGAGGACGATGCCGACACAACCACGAAAGCTGGAAGAGTCGTACCCAGGATGACGCCAACGCATCCGAGGGCAGGTATCGCCTCCGAGGAGACCTCTGACAGTCACTGGCAACCCACCTGCCACCATGACGAAACTCCGTGACACACGGCACTACCCACTCTGCTCTTTTGGATTGCGCGATGGAATTGAATATAAGAACCTTCCCGCAGAATATCAATGCTAATGAGCCCAGAGACATGCTCAGCGGTCAAAACAGTTCGCCCGCCATTTGAGAAAGCTAGACGATATTCAATTTTCAGTCGATCGCGTCAACTACCCAAGCAATCGAGTTAAATCTAGGTTTTAGCCGTGTTCGTGCGTCGCAGTCACCCGAAATTTCGGTTTCCAAGTAATGCATTTAATCTCTCTATGGAAATGTCAGATGGAGTGTTGAAAAGAAACATTCAAAATGCAACATCAACAATTCGAGAAACATTTTACATTCGGAAGATACTTTGCCTTGTGATTCACACGATTTCAGAATTTTATGTGCAAAATAATGATTTAAAAAGAAAATGCCTGTTCACTTCTGTTTGCCCAATAAGAAAAAAAAATTCTTCAACACACAATTAAGATTTTTTGTGCACAGCCTCCCTGCTACGCTGAGGAGGCGTGCGTGGAGCAGGTGAGCCGCGTTCGTGCCCGCGTCCATTCCCAAGGTCGTTGCGTGCAGCCGCAAAAATCGGGGCAAGAAGGCGTCGGCGCGGGGATCCAGCTCGACGCCGCAGACGAACGTGCGCGGCGAAGGACGCCGCCCGCGGCGCGACGCACCCGACGACCGACGCCCCGCACGCGACGCGGCCCGACCACGTGTCCACAGACGCCCCCGCAGGCAATGGGCTAGGCCGGGGAGCGCGAAGAAACCACGAAAAACTACCGATCCGAGCAGCCGGTCGCTAGAATTCTTCTCCAGATAGCGACTGAATTCGACAAAGCTGAAAAGCTAGTGTCGAAAATCCTGCCGCCGTAGGGAGTGTAACCTAGGACCTCCCGGTCAGAGGCGCTGCAGTGAAATCAGTTGATGTACTGAGCTACCGCTCCGGGTCAAAATTACGAAGCCCGTCTACAGAAGGTAAATGAAAACAACGCCCTACATCCACGCGTTCGCCGAATTCCTGGGCGAGGGCTTTCTCGCGCGGCGGCGCAGACAATGGGGGGGGGGGGGGAGACGCTCGCCGGAACACGCGCGCGATAAGGCGAGACGCCACGGGGGCTGCTTCCGGCGCCCGGTCGCGCCGCGCCGCGCCGCGCCGCGCCGGTTTGCGTGCGCCTCATAAAGGAGCGCGAGCGGCTTTCCCACAGGGATGCGACGCCGGCGGAGGAACGAGCGACGGAGCGGAGGAAACCACTTGGCTGTCCCGGAGACCCCGCGTCCTACGCACCTGCCTCATTCCTCCAGGAGGAAGGTCCCACAATGACGGCCGAGAGGTTGGCACCTGCGCCTACGACTCTCGGTCGGCCAAGAAGTTGCTCACTCCAATCACGGAAGCCTATGCTCTCAGGTGTAGAGGGTTTGGTGACGGGATGGTGATCCGGGGTTTGTAGAGAAGGGCGGGCCAGGTGATGTTATATTTAGGGGAGCGTGATCAAATCTCAGCGGAGAGGAGCAAGAAGAAGTGAAGAGACCAGACTGGGGCAGAAGGGAATGTGGTAGGAGATAAGTACGGAGAGGGAGCTGACAATGGCGGGAGAGAGGAGGGCGAGGATGGTGAAATGGGAGTTGCTGACGCGGGAATCGGCGGGGCGAAAAATTAAAGGGGGGCGATTGAGAACTAGCAAGGATGTGTGAAGTAATAAGGAAGTCGAGCGTGGTGTGGAGGGCCGGTCGTGCTGTTAAGGTGCAAGCGACTTCAGGTTTTCTAATTTTCACCACAATCCCAGTAGTTAGGTCCCGAAGCCTAAACCCAGGATTGCCAGGGCATTTATCTTACATACTGATGATTGTTGGTGAATTAAACCATGATAGAGCAGAAAGGGAGGTGTATTTTCTTCACGTACTAAACGATCCACTCTCCCAAAAGACGGTCGTGGGCGTCGACCACAATTTTTAGACCGCGTCGGTTTCAGGAGAAAATGTAGCTCTTTTCCTCTAAGAAAACGGCTTGTCTCTTAAAACGCTCTATCATATACCGCCCGTTCGTCAAAGTAACAAAATTTGAGATGCTAGCAATGGAGGCAAATTATCGAAACATCTTGGTATCATCTCCAAACACTCAAAGTGAAATTAATTTGGAAGTCAGATGTGTGCACATCCGCAATTTACGACGAAACTTTCAGCGGAAAGAAACTTCATTTGCTGCTCTAGAAACCTCCCGAAGCAGCTGTTGCAAGTTCTGAGAGTCTGGCAGTCTGCACCTGCACCTTTACGCTTCTTGACCCTTCCGGGAACTCTGGATGAAGCTGGCAAATGGAAAGTTACAGTAGAAAAGATCATTGGTATCATCAAAGAAAACGATCGCCCTGCATCATATTTTCATTTAAGAAATGTGGACAATTAAAACCCACAAAACATTCCATTTGAATTATAAAAATTGATATATTACAGTGGAAAAGTAACATCCAAGAAGCTAAAGGAGTTATCAAATTCTGGTGTAGAGTTATCAAATTCCTAATTTTGTAACCTACATTTCGGGATTATTTACGAATCTAAATAAATACTTTTCACAGATGAGGCCTAAAACATACGACGCTTAAATAGATTATGCACGAGTACAATATTGGGGAAACAAACTCAATACTGTACGAAGATGCAATTTTGGACGTTCATTACCGGGGTGGAATTATTCAAGTAACGATGAATCAAAACTTCACCAATGTACGTCTTTACGTTTTTACTGTACCTAGCGGCACGTCACAGTCCTTTCCCCCAACGCAGTGCGTGCGGGTCGGGGAACCCGCGGATTATGCGTCGTATTGCGTACACGTCGGGGCGGGCGCTTCCATGCGCCTGCGGCTGGGAACTGCAGCACAAGAAGCCAGGGCGCGGGAGCGGCTACGTAACAGCTGTGATGCAACGCTATTTACGCGCCTGCGGGGGCGGCGATGTCTTATCAGCGAAGACCCAGCTGAGGACGCGGACGCGAACGCGGACCTGGACGTGGGAGGCCCAGCAAAATGAGTCAGGTGCTCCGCAGGGTGCAACCGACAGCCCACACAAAGGATTGAGTATTGTTATTTATTTTTTCTCAAATCTGATTCTACTAGTGCTGCATAGGGTGCATCCAACAGCTCACGTATAGAATTGATGGTTGATTTTTGTCCTCAAATAAGATTTTATAAGGTCTTTCTGGGATGCTAAATGATTTAGAGAAATTATGTCACGGTTAAACTTAGAGATAACATACTATTCCCGAACATATTCCTATTGAAACTTCACAGAAAAGGGATCTTATTGGATTTACTAATGTACTTCTATCACCAGCTAAATGTGAATTTTATTACGAAAATAACACTTCCCTTCTGATAAAATGAGTGAGACTAGCAAACCCATCCTCAAGGTATATTGAATTGCACTGAAAGTGAAAAAAAATCTTGGGCACACGATGACTCCATTCTCAACGCAAATGTTATGTGAGAAACTCCAAGCGAAAAGCGGTGGAAACAGTCAAATCTCTTTGTTTATGTTCATCCGGCGACATTATCGCACGTGAAGCGAAATTAAAATCTGTACAAACCAGGTCTCACGGTCAATGAATCACTCACCGCCTTCTTGCAGACCGACTTTACTACCGTATCTTTCCTTAGGAGATTACTCAAGCGATTATCAGCTTAATTTATCAGACTCGTTTGCTAATCTGGCTCAGTACGATATCGTACTTTGCCTCAAGATTTGAATTGCGTAACTTAGACGCCGCAACATAAAATGTGGTTTCCACAGGACGAGCAAAAGCCGATTCAAAATAAAACCACTACAGGAGAAAGTCACGGAAACTGTTTTTACTCTTGGCGCAATTAATCCAAGCTAGATAGTGTTCGTTTTTGTGCTTGCCTCGTCGAAGCGTCTACAATACACAGGCGAGAAAGGAACTCTGAGAAAAAACGAACTGGTTAAGAATCCACAAAGAAACACTGATCTACATTCAAAAGCTCTAAACGTTAATATTAAGCTAAACATGGAAATAGAAAATAGTAGAATCTGAAACCGACTTCAGCCTAGGGCTGCAGCTGAATAAATTTAAAGTAAAAAAATTGCACTTCACAATAATTAAAAATAAGTCAGACTAGAGCATTTATACCATCATATGAATGGCATGATCAATATGAATAAAGTACTTAATTTAATTGTGGTCCGAGCGACAAAAAATGAGTACTTCAGAATTTCATGTGACAAGACGAGGGCATGGCCAGTACCACAACACCAGCTTCAGTACTGAAAAATTCACTGCATACCGTTACAACCACGTATTGTACCTAACCTGCAGAGCCACATCACCGTAGGCGAACATACGTACTCCCACATGCTAACATGACCTAGACCCACAAATCTAATATTGACCATAAGAATAAAAACTTATCAACCCGGCGTGCGTCCGCAGTTTAAAAACACCAGGGAAACGTTCCCCCACGCGGGCGTCCAGAGTGGGTACGGCCGGGGGGGGGGGGTGATGCATCGAAGGCCGCAGACGCCCGGACATCCGGCGGGTCACGGACAGCTGCGCAGCGCTCAACGCATGCATGCGACAGGGGCGGGAAACACACCGGTGAGCCATATGTGGCCCCTCCCCTGTTTCCGATCAGCCCGCGAAGTAACCGTGGTTGGTGTTGGGTCTCACAGCTGTCGGAACGTCTCGTATCTTGTTCGATTGTTCCAGATTTTCAACGTCAGGAGTAAAATGAGGTAAGGGGCAGGCTGCCGTCTGGTCTCCAGAATGAGGGTAGGGAGTGGGGGAGCAAGTTGCAACTGTGTAAGCCAAAAGGGCCCAGTCACCTCTTTTACCTCAGCCCGAAGGTAAGAATGGATTGCCAAGTAGATGTGTGGCAGTTACCGCCTCTTCCCGTATCTGATGTGCCAGCTTGAGACTTTCTGGATCAAGGGGCACATGACGAGGGGATCAGGCCTTCAACTGGACTCCAGGACGAAAGCCGAAAACTAGAGTAAGGTAAGAAAGGATTTCGAGCGGTCCATGGCAGAGGTTTAATGAATAGCCCAGATGTCGCATAGAATTGACCAGAACCAAACATTGACACGGTCGATCAGAGCAGTCGGCCGTTTAGCTGGTGTCGAAAATCCACCAGTTATGACTCGAACCGGGAACCATCCGATCTTGGAAGCTTCAATAGCTAGCACGATACTAAATCTACGCTATGGCATCCAACTAAGAGTGAATTTTACATTTTCAAATTCTTTGAAATGTCAAGGAGTCCACTACAACGGCTGACAGCTGACTACATATATGCGAGAAAGACAGGTGGTGCAACCGTACTTACTCCTACATTCTGAATTGATTTTCTCCTAACTTTTAATGTGAATGAATAATATACAGTGGGTAATTTTCTATACCCAGTAAGTCATTCTTATTTACTGTCACAACCATACATCAAGAACATTACACTTCCAAAGCCAGAAAAAAATAAAGACTTCGAATATTTGCTTTCAGTGTTGACTGGAGAGCGTATGCTTTTGTAGCATCATTAAACTCAAAACAAAGGTCAATAAATTTGTAAAGAAAGACCATATTTATTTATTTACTTTGTAGGTCTTTGTACTAACATATCCTTGATTTCCTCACTAGCCGCTTAGAAACTTCAGAAATTTCTATTTGGCCTTTCACAACAAAGTATTTGCCTACCCCTGACATATCGCACACATCCTCACCTGCCGGCTCAACTTCAGCAATACACACGGCGACACCTACGTACGTGAGCGATGGGGAAAATTCCTACACCGTTACACCAAACTCGCACCGCGATGTACACAGGACCGCATTCCATTAGAAACAGAACGTGTGAACACGTTGAAATCGCTCTTTTCTCATCGTTTTCTTAATGGCATGGCACAAGCAGCTGGTTCAAGAGAGCTAAGCACGACAAAGAAACCCGACACTAGTCTGCGAGAACTGCACAGAATGTGCGTAATGATCGATCGTATGGGTGTTCTATAAAATCTAATTCTAAAATGCAATTTCACAAAATGTAGGTTGGGATTTTGTAAACCCATCAACAGATGTACACATATAGGCACGACAATGTATATACAAACTTATTTCAATTGTGAAGTTAGAAAGCTAAAAGGATGGAAAGCAATAAAACATAACCTCAAAAATTCTTGTTTACTTCATTTATCTCTGTTTACTCAGGTGTGTATGTGTATGTCTGTTTGTGTGAGTGTGCTCAAATGCTGCGAAGATTTAACTGTAAAACATTTACACGTCCGCAAGGATACTAGTTTAACACGAGAGGAATCCCGAAGCACGGTCTCCCAACCCGTGCAGGCCATAAAAAGAGAACGATTAACTCAAACATAACCTCACTGAGTCGTGCAGGGAACGTTGCATTGTCGCTCGCAAACGCGGTCTTGCGTTTTATTAAAAAGTTTTCAAACTCTACTCACGTTTTATGGAGAAATGAACAAGGAGAGAAATAAGGAGAATGACTGGAATATCTGTCAACCATTCTTTCTCACTATGAAGAGGTCAGAGATATAGCATTTACAGAATCAAAAAAGACACCATGGCAATCAAATATGTACGATCATAACGGCAATGTACACAAAAACACAAACTTTTTGATGATGTTCCACAATCAGTATTCCTGACAATTCCAGGAAAGAAGAACAACGCGCTGAAGAAAGGCTTCACACAACGCATTTGCAGCGCCTAACGACCTTCCCCGTTTCTTCGTATAAAGACCTTATATAGCACATCAAAACAGACCCGAGATAACATTAATCAATGTTTACTCTCGACGAAAAAATACAGCCAAAGCAAGCAGGTGCTAGATGCTTGTTGTTACAGTAAAACGACCTAAGAGAAGCTCATTGCTGGAGTAATGAAAGGGTCCGTTGAGATCGCAGCCGCCCTACATTCGGAGCCAGAATGGTTAATCCCGCCGCTTCCCCTCAGATTCCCTTCAGAAACTATGGGCGGGTGAAGCCCGAGTCTGACAGATTATCTTTGCCTTTGACCGTAATCTGTTCTAGCAAGCATTTTCTGGGTGCGACTACTAAAGACATGCAACCCTCGTGCTAGGCTTGTGGGGTGAGGGGATGGCACAACGTAAAGCAGCATTGCCCCTCCCACGCGGTGGTGTTCTAACAACCTGACCCCACAACTCGCTCATCACGGGGGGGAATGGCGCTCTTAAGCGTCCAATCTATTAATGGGGTGCCAATTTTTAAATGTGACCGATTTCATAGGATAATTTTCCCCCGCGGATCGGAGGTGTGCGTGTACCTGCGCGCGGGCGGCGGCGTGCGGCGCGCGCAGGCGCAGGGGCTGCGCGGCCTCGTCGGGGCGCAGCAGGGCGTGCGCGTCGCCGCGCTGCACCAGGCTGCGCGCGGCGCTGCGCTCCTCGGCGCGCGTCAGGGTGGTGGTCTTGCGCAGCACGCGCGTCGTCACGTGCCGCGTGCCGCGCCCGGGCCGCCGCTGCGCGCGCGTCTCCTCCAGCGCCGAGCCCAGCACCTCGGTGGTGAAGCGCCGCTGCGTGTACACGGCCGTCAGGTCGTCCACGTGCGGGTGGGGGTGGGCGTCGCCGAAGCCCGGGGGCGGGGGCGGGGCCACGTCGTCGCGATCGCCGCCCTCGCGCGCCCCCAGCACGAACAGCCGCCGCCCGCCCGGCGCGCCCGGGCCGCCCCCGCCGCCGCCGACCACGCCCCCCGGCCCCACCGCCGCGCCGGGCTGGCGGTGGCTCTTGACGAAGCGGTACATGGAGGCGACCGGCGCGCCCGGCGCCGCCGGCGGGGGCGGCACCAGCGGCGGCGCATACTCGAACAGCCCGCGCCGCTCCGTCGTGGCGGAAGAGCGCGTCCCCTCTGGCAATTCCACGCCTCTGCCCTCGTCACCGGTCGTCAGGGACTGCGGACTTATATGACTAGTTCTTCTCCCGGCGATCAACTGTTGGCAACTCGAGTCCCAAGGGTTTACGCGGCAGCCACACTATCCGATTCACAATTCATCCCACACATCCACTCCAACACTTGTTATCTCCGCTACTCCATCGTCCAACACAACCACAAACATTCACCAGCTGGCACTGCTCTTCGTCGTGCTGCAACACCGAACCGTCGCTCTACGTTTCACACACACTCCCACAAAAAACGCAGCACCTGGTGTCAACCGGTAACAGAAATCCGGATTCTAGCACAAAGAGGGCGGGAATTCTTCGATTCCGGTGCGCGGAGGCGAAGTGCGGGCAGGGAGTCGCGAGGGCGATGAAGGGTCGTCAGCAGGGCGCGGTCGGGGACGGAACGCGGGACGGCATCGCGGCGGCGACGGCGGCGCTACGGAGCGTCAAGCGGCGGCAGCGACCCGCACGCTACTGACGGCCGAGCCGAGCAGCGCGGCGCGGCGCGGCGCGGCAGCGGGCGGGCGGGCGGGCGGCGGCCTTGGCACGCTCGTCCCCCGCCTCCCGCCGCCGCCCCCTCGCCCGCCCCCACCGCCGCCGCCGCGCGATGCTACTCCTCGTTCGGGAACACATCGGCCCCCGCGCCGCCCGGCCGGCGGAGACGAGTCGCGCCAAGCAGGTGCGGCCATTCACGAGAGGCGCCTCGCCAAAGGTGAAGAGGAACCCCCCACCCCCCGGCGAACAAGGATGCGCTTCGAAGTGCATGAGGGAGGTCGGGCGAATGCCAATCCCAAAATGTTTCGAATGATAATAAACTGAACGGTAGATTTTCTCGAAAGCAAATCTTACATTTTCTCGGAAACTAATCTTACATTTTTTCGAAAGCTAATCTTACATTTTCTCCAAAGCTAATCTTTCACTTTCTCGAAAGTTTCTCGATCCTAAATTTTCTGGAATGCCAACCATGAACGTTTTCGACAGCGATTCCTAAATTTTCACTTTACTAATTTCAATGTTAACTTTTCTCCTACATGAATTCAAAAGCGTTATTGATAATACGAAGAGATATGGGAAGAAATCCGTGTAGGAAAAAAAATGGTGAAGCCACAAAATCGGGGATAAGTTTCTTTGGAACGAAACCGAATAAGACATTCTTCGATATGCAATATAAATTGTGCATTAATGAACGCGAAAAATAGGTTAGAAGACAGGGGCACAAATAGTTCGAACACTAGTGAGGTTTCCCAGTAAACGATACTCTCGTTTGGAGACGACATAAACCTGTTAGTCACTCTTAGCTTAAGACGCATGTTACAATGAAAAAGTCTCAAATTTCTATTAGTATTTCTTCGAACTTTCTTTGCAACACCGCGCTGCAGCGATTCGAAATTCCAAATGTTTCAATGGCGAGTCACAAAAAATAACTGAAAAATTAAATGACCGAATGTTATTGATTCACTTGTTTATCAAATATTTCAGGGGATGAAATTAAAACAACTGCAGAGTATGACATCAACTGACACGAATCATCCGAGGAGACCGAATCAAGTTTGTTTTTTTCGGGTACGTAAGATTTAGGGCATAAACAATAAACATTAGTTGTAGTTGTTAATGTACGTCTACAGAAAAAGTTGAAATAAAATAACATTCGCAATCAAAATGCACTCAACGCGAGTACAACCCAAAGCACAGACGAACACAAGTTGACCACAATGCCCAACAATTCTAAGGTAAATACCATTTCTTTTATCTACGGTACTTACTAACTCACCAGAGCCGCGCATAGCCCCAAAGTGTGCAACAGGGAGTGACGGCCTGGCAATCGGTCGGCGGTAACTCATACCCCCATATTTAACGCTTGGATCCACCAGTGTAACAAATGGGTAATGCAATAGGAATCTAGGTAATAGGGGTTATCTTTATTTTGATGCTTGAATTTGAACCGATGAATTTATCTTTATTATGATGCTAGTTCTTAAAGCTTTTGTAGCTGTACCAGAAATGGACAAAATTGATTTCGATGGGCTGAGGATTAGAATGTTACGATGCGTAGGGATAATTAGTGAAATGAGAGTCAAGGAAAGCACGAGTACCCCAAAAACACCTGCAGCGAATCCCACCACAAATTCCACATGATTCAAGCGGGATTTGAACCTCGTCCACCACAAGTGAAAACGCGTGTTCTGACCACTACCCTCAGTCGCCCTATTGTCGGGGTATTGAAGCTTCTTTGCACCGATAACAAATACCGAATAGAACAAGGAATTCCAACATCAGAACTTCCAACGCTTGCACTATACGAGCTACCTGCGACGACCGTGACGGAGTCGGGTGCGGGTGCTTGGAGCGTGCAATCTCGCCGCACACACGGGCGCGCGGGGGTCGTTTAACGCTCCGGAGAGCGGAAAGCGCCGCGACATTTGCATGCGAGGAGACTGGCACGCAGCGTCTTGCAGCGGCGGGGGCTGCGAGGCGCCCGGAGAAGGAAACGGGCGTTAGAGAACGGGCGTTGAAAACGCAATTTTCCGATCACGAGAGGGAGGTTTCGCGCAGGAGAGACGACGTGCTATGCGTTAGAGGAAACCGCCGTTGGAAAAGTTAAATGCGCTTTGCACAAGTTCGACTACGTACGATATTGCAAATACAGACGCCAACTGTGACAGTCCAGTGTGCTGATGAAGTTCAGTTCCCATAATTCTCATTTGTTCGAATACATCTGACTACCAACGATACTTTCAATATGATATACAAGAATCGCCATACTCTCTTCCACCTATGTGATATTACCTATTAGGAATATAGTTCGCAGTACACATTCCCAGTAGGGTTAGGAACAAATTTTTCATCGTGATCACATGACGTATGTTGTGGTATCATAGACTAAAGAGGTATAATTCTTTCCTCTATGGTGGCACGGAGAGAGAGAGAGAGAGAGAGAGAGAGAGAGAGAGAGAGAGAGAGAGTGAGTGAGAGAGAGAGAGAAAGAGATAGGCGAAGGAGAGAGGGATGGAAGAAAACGGAGGAAGGCAGAAAGAAGACAGAAAGCACGAAGGGGAGAGAAAAAAGGGTAACTGCGCATTGCCACAAGGCCACACTAAATGGCTAGACTGCACGGGCACATCGGTATTGTTTCAACGAGCAACGCACAGTATGCTATTGTAAAACAGAAATTAAAATTCCCTACGAGAAAAAAACAACAAAAAATTTGAACAAGAAAACATTCATTGAATCACGAGTTAACTCTTCACATAAAAATATTTTATTAAATAAATACCAAAAATTATTTCACAGCACATCTGTTGAAATACATATGCAACTTTTCAACGATAAGTAGATTAGATGAAACAATTTCTATTCTGCATCCAACCGAAATATTTCCCTTTCGAATGCAATATATAATTAATGTCAGAAGTCTTACAAAAGTAAATGTAGTTCCATGAACAAAACAGGAAGAAGAAGAAGAATTCATTTGATTCAATATGGGTGAATGCTATGGTATACATGGTTTGGAGACACATCAGTACAGTAGTATTTCATCTAGGGAAGAAAAACGTTCTCTCGGCCCAGTAACTTTGTGTATTCGGCGTTGTAGAACTAATAACGGGGAAGACAGCAGTTTACTTATTCCAGATGAGAAAATCTTTGAATGAGATAATTAGCTACTTCACAGAGAAACAGTTTCTTTACAACAAAATGATACACCCAGACCAGGGCGCTATATTACGAGATTAAACGGAGATACTTTCCAAACGCTTATTTTTAATTCAACGTCAAATTATCACAGTTCAAACGATCTTGTCCAGAGTACAATGCACATTGTATTCTTTTACGTAAGTAAACTGCTGCACCTAATTGCCTTGCACAAAGAGAATAATCCCATTCAAAGAATCCTGATGCACGGAGTCGAGGTCTGTTGGCAGTCCGCCCTGGCTCCGGCCGGACGCATTCTTTTGTTTCGCCAGGAAAGCAGGGTTGCCAGTCGGTCCTTCGCAGGGTGGCAATCACTGGGAACGAAGGGAGGGGATGTGTGCTATCCTCCTTTTCTCCGAATGCTATTCACTCGAAATCTTGTCGGCAGCATTCAAATGCAAAACGTTTTCTCACTCATTATTGTAATGTCAACTCTTCTTTGCACGATGGAGCTATTCACGTCTCTAGAGATTTGAATACCCGAAGTTTTATCGTAGCATACTTCATAATTTCATAAATTACTTATCCAAGAGGCATTTTAGCTAATTTGTAGTTCAATGGAGCTTACGGTTGTAGGTCGTACGTTTCTGAATGTGTTTTACATTTATGAACTAATTTTTGCGAACAAATTAACCACCTCTGAAGAATACAATGTAACGAGGACAATACTAGTGAATAATTACACTTTGGTTTCATTGTTTTCTCTCTCATCCCACCGCCTGATAGCAAATTAACATGTCATAATTCACATGCGCCCTTCTCCTTCGCTACAGTCTTAATTAATTTAGACGAAGAAATTACGCTGCGAAAGTAACGTACTATGAAGTTTTCAATAGTTTCTGTGAAGCATCACAGCTCGAACGTTCTGTCAATTCTGGACAAAGTCAATATCTATGAGTGACTGCAACAAAAATCTTGAAAGGAAATGGAGGAGACTCAAAAAAGAGAACTCTCCTTGAATGGATTTGCATTACCGAAGCTCGCTCTAAGTATTCATAATTCAAAATGCATCCTCGAATGTCAATCGACTTGATCGTACACCATAATAACAACTCATTTCAGGTATCCTTTACGTAGGCTTTGTCCATTCGTGAGAGCTGATTAATGCAGTACTTTAGTGTTGTTAGTATTATGTAAACATCTATGGTTGTCACAGTTTTCACCAATGTTTGCATGTACTTTTTATATTGGGCTATCAAGTGATAAAGGTGAAGCCATCGAAAGCTGCTCATGACATTAGTAACTTGTAGAAACGCTTTGTTAAGGTAACAATATTTAATGTGTTTCTATGAATGAAACATTCACGATCAGGGAAGTGCTCAAGTAAACGCCAAAGAAATCTTAAGACAATGCTTAACTTCACATGCAAGAGCCGTTCCCGATGCTATCAAACCTAATCATCAGCGTAATGAGAAAAAAGTTGGTAAAAAAGGCAACCTTCCGTTCCTGAGCTGCATGCTAATTCCATTGCCTCACGATAAGTTGCGTTTACGGAAGAAAGAACTCTTCTCCTTTGAGACAATAGTAAAAATGCCTGATGGGACGTCACTACCGCCGGCATAGGCCGACTTGGGTGGCAGCGACAGTGTCGGAGGCGGGGACGTTGGAGACGGTGTTGGTGGCAAAGGTGGTTTTGAGGGCGGCGACAGTGGCAGCAGCGGTAGCATCCGAGGCGGTGGGAGAGGCAGTGACGAGTGCAGCGGCGCCGCCGAGGGCGGTTGTGTTGGCGACAGTGGCAGTTGGGGTCGTAAAAGGTGGCAGAGGCACAGACGGTGGCGGCGGCATTGGCAGCATCGGAGCCGCACGTAACAGCGGCGGTAACTTCGGAGGCGGTGGGGGAGGCAATAACGAGTGCGGGGATGGCGCTGAGGGAGGTTGTATTGGCAGCAGCGGCCGTTGTAGTAGTGGTCAAGGAATCGGAGGCACAGGTTGGTTGGTTGTTAGTGATTCCGGGCGCGTCAACTAATAAGATCATTATTCCCGTAAATGTAGTGCATGGTTTTCATCCCGGGGTGGCTGTGATCTTCCCCTTGCTGGATGGCGAGATCCGGCGCCGACCTAATGTCGGCTGGCGGGGTTTTCCCCAATCAGGTTTCTCCCACAAGGAAGCAGTGCCCCTGCCAGAACAAGCTCTAAGCTCCCCACTGATCTCCCGACATGTGCTGTAGTGTAGTGCATGTTAGTGGAATTGTGTGAAAGTAATGGGTTAGAATAGGACAAGGAAGAAGAAGGAAAGATTGCGCGCGGTCCGTGGCCCGCTTCTTAGGGTACTGCTCCGGCATTCGCGTGTTGATCAGAGCAGCCGGCCTCGAGAATTCTCCTCCAGCCAGCGTCAGAAGGCGATCTACCTCTTCGGCTAGCGTCGAAAATCCTGCCACCGTCGAGACTCGGACCTAGAACCTCCCAGTCAGAGGGACATCAGTTGATGCCCTGAGCCATCTCTTGAGGCACAGGCGGCAGAAGAGGCGTTGTCGATGAGGACGGTTGTATTGGTGGCGGCGTCGCAGTGGTCGTGGGGGTGCAGGTGCTGGCTTCCGCGTGAGAAAAGCGCGGCAGGCGGGGCGGGGCGCGGCGGGGCGAGCGGGAGGCCGCTGGGGCAGTCGCGTGGGCGTGGGAAGGCGCGCGCGCTCTCAGACGAACCTTCGGCCGCGCGGCGACGCAGGCGCTCTCGCAGGCACGGCAGTGCAACCACCGAACTAATACTACAGAGCCTACAGGTTTTGTTTCATACTCGCTTAAGAGCGGCGACTCCGCCAGACTGATTGTTAGTGATTCCGGGCGCGTCTACTACTATGGTCATTAGTCCCGTAAGTGTAAGTGCATGTTTTTTTTCTAGGGGAGATGGCGGTGATCTTCCCCCACTGGATGGCGAGATCCGGCGCTGACCTACCGTCGGCTAGCGTGGTTTTCCCCAACCAGGCATCTCCCACCAGCGAGGCACCGCACCAGACGACACCTAACTGAAAAGCCACGGTCGAAAACCCTGCCAACGTCGTAACTGGAACCTAGGACCTCCCGCTCAGAGGCGCTGCAGTAACATCAGTTGATGCACTGAGCCACCGCTCCCGGTGCCTCCGGCAGGTTTTTCGTGTTAAAAATGAGTTATTTGTGCTATGGCAATTAGAACATGCTGATTTTGGTATGACCATATTTGGACATAGAAAGTTATGTGAAAAAACTTTTGGAATTACTTTAAAATTTTATTTCAATTCAAAATTAGATTTAATTATCAACACGTGAATCAAATCGTCAGGATTCATAACGACGGACTGACACATACGGGTTACCCATTTACTTTAAAAGATGGGTTGGGAAAGCCGCAATATTAGGACCGAATTTGTGTGATAGCTTATGTAATTGTTGAGTCCAAAACCGAGCTTCGAAGTCAATCAGGGGAGAAATTCAGTGAGATTTTCGTCATGATTTTTAATTAATAAGAAAATGAAAAGGATGGCGTCACTAGCTCGGAGAAATTTCTTGAGTCTATCGTGCAATTTTTGCCCTGGTTGAGCTCTAGTACCTGAAAGAAATGGCAAGGAGAGGGTACTATTCATTCTTCCCCATCCTCTCCTCCCCTCCATTCCTAGAGCAAGGTGATGGACAGTCCTGTCTACGATGCACTAAATTACAGGAAGCAGATGTAATGTCAAGGGGAAAATTGGCCTGAATCTCAAGAGAAGCAGGAGTCAGGATTACGACGAGCGCCCTGGGCTCAATTAAGTTTGCTCCACATCCTATTCAATGAAGTACCCCGAGGCCAATGTCACTCACTAACGTGACCAGTCAAGAAGCAATATCCCTACCCTCTTCTCTTTTTCTAAGATTTCATTTTACTGCACTTTTCCCACTTATTCCTTCCGCAATCAGCTCCACCACTTATAGTTGCCATAAAACGAGGCGGGATTTCAATTTAAAGCGAGCATTAATATTCTCCGCAGCTATTCATGTGATCACCTATCACTGTCCACCTCCATCCTTAATTTACTTCATTCTCGAGACGAGTCATGTTTAAAAATAAATGATTGCTGCAATGACAATCGACTAGAAATTCCGAGAAACACCTCCGAGGTCGTGTGAATCGACATTGCTATTCGTCGTCGGTCACCTCTACGTCCCAGATTTCATCCCCACGGCCACCAATGCAGGTGCCCCCGGTAGGCCGATAGGGCAAATGGCAGGGCCTCGACCGTCGCGTGTGCCAATGGGCACGAGATGGAGGCGGGTACCCCACGTGAAAATTAAACGCCTGTTATGATTTTATGACAATTACATTCATACTCGCTGGACGAAACAGGAGATTTCTCTTTTTCCACTTCTTGTGAGCGCACTGTTTCCCAATTTTTCAATGGCGATTTGTAAAAGTAAATTAGAATGTTAATAATTTAGTTGAGAATTCCCATAAACATATGGACTAGAGATGAAGAGCATTTTTAATCTCAAACCAATGCAAAGAATGATTCCGACAAAAAAATACGGCTTCCGGAATCGATCTTCATTATCGATCAATGTAAATGCTTACACTTCAAATGTCTTGTCATTTTTTCATATTCATTATTTTTATTATGATCCTCAGTTCCTAAAGCTTTTCGTCCATACTTGGATTGGTTCGATTGATTTATTTAAAGTGATGAGCGACGCTGACATTAAATGAATGATAATGCAGCAATGGTGGAATGAACGACAAAAGAAACGACAGAAATGCGAAAAAGAAAGAAAAAAGGGAAAAACCTGCGAAATGTCCGCCATAAATCCCACATGGATCCACCTGCATTTGAACGCCGGTCCCCCAAGGTCTACGGTGTGCGTTCTAACCAGTACACCACGTGCCTCCGCGTACCACAAAATATCACAACAATACAATCACTACGAACACCTCGACTTCGCGCCTATTCTCTGTCGACCCGCTGACCCCGTCTCCCTCCGCCTGCTGCATTAATCCGGCCAACTGGCAGCTGATTGGCGTGATGTCACCGCTGCGGCGGGCCGCGGGGCCTAACGAGCCCTTTATGCACTCGCCCACCGCCAGCTGGAGCACCGCCCCCGAACCAACCGCCAGACGGCGCTGGTCGGGCTCACCACGCACGCCGCCCACGCCACAGCAACTGAGTGCAATTGACCGATCGCCGACCGCAGGGCGCGGCCGACGGCCGGGTCAAATCGGTGTCAGGATGTGGGGTGTCCTGGTGAGATCACGGCGCTTGGATTGCCTCGGGGCGCCTACTTCTTCGCGTGCGCGGCACGGAAGGGGTAAAATAGAAACCTTAGGAATTGACGTTTCTATGCCGGAAAGCACTTATACAACCACACGACATATGTATGTATGTATTATGTGAGTGTGTGTGTGTGTGTGTGATAAGCACGAAAAGAGACTGGCTCCTTTACAGGACAAGAATGTAAATTCAAATATAAATTGCAAGATCAAAAAAAAAAAAAAAAAAAAAGAGTTAAATAAATGTTACAAATAACTATTCAATATGCAAATATTTGACTTTCCGAGTACATATTTTTCACTCATCGTTCTAGATGACTTTGATATATATCTTCATATCCATGTACAAAATACAGATAATTAATTGCTTACGTTGAATGAGTAGTCAACCAAGAACTTGTACGATATATGTATTCCTCTTTAAATGAAAAAAAGTAGAGTGCTTGTAACGCAGTACTCAAAAGTAAACAACGAAAATAGAAGGGAAAAACAGCCCGACATCCTGGATATAAATCAGTCAATGTCAAATCCGCCCCCATTCGGGGAACAGGTGCCGGACCGCGAGAGCGAAAGCTTTTAGTTCAGGTCAGTGATGCTGCAACTACAGGAGAAGACGACTGCGTAAGGTCGCTGTCCGGGAGGCTTCCAACGCCACCAGTGAAAGAGGAGGGGAGGAAAACTAAAGGTATGAAAGGAAGAAATATGAGTTTTGGAAGGAGGAAAAAGAAGCGCATCCAGAGCAAGAAGAAAGAAAATAAAGAGGGTAGGAAAGGAGAAAATGAAGAGGATAAACACAGAAAGGAAAGAGGGAAGGAGAGAAGATAAGAGGAAAAGAAAACCAGCGGTGACGCAAGGGATATATAAGGGACGAGAAGGAAAGATGAGGGAAATAACAAGGACATGAAGGAAACGGATGTAAAGAGCAAAGAAGTTTAAAAGATTTTCAAAGAAATAGAAGGGAGACAAATGGTAAGGGTTAGTAGGTGGGTTAGTTGGTTAGTGATTTCGGGTGCGTCAAGAACTTAGGTCATTAGTCCTGTAAGTGTAGTACATGTTTTCCTCAGGAGATGGCGGTGGTCTTCCTCCGCTGGATGGCGAGATCCGGCGCCTACCTACCGTCGGCTAGTGGGGTTTCCCCCTAACTAGGACTCTCCCACCCCACGAGCGGGGCACCGCCCCAGCCGAGAGAAGCTCTAAGGTCTCCCGGAATATGTGGTAGTGTAGTGCATGTGTGTAAGGGGAGAGGATACGACAAGGAAGAAGAAGGAAAGATCGCACGCGGTACGTGCCCGTTTGTTAGGGTACTGCTCCAGCATTCAGGTGTTGATCGGAGAAACCACGGGAAACCACAGATCAGAGCAGCTGGCCGCTAGAATTCTCCTCCACACAGCGACTGAATTCGACCTAGCTCAAAAGCTAGTGTCGAAAATGGAAAGCGAGCGGTGATGGTTCCAGTAATGACATGCCATAACTAAGGGAATGTAAACTAATTAGTCGCCAAGCATGTTGGTTTTTGGCTTTTAATTTCTTTCAGGGGTGCTGCTGACAGACCCTGGCGCCAGAAGCTTCGCTGTGGTGGAATAGGGGGCGCGTGTTATATCTGTCCCATGGCGCGTGCAGCGAGGCTCGGATTCCGCGCTCGGTGGCCGACCAGCCGCGCGGCTTCCGATTGCGGCCCCGCCAGGCACCGGCCCCAGAGCGCACCACCGCTGCCCTTCGCCCTTTCAACGCAAATCTCGAGCTACACAACAATGGCGTCGCCACAATCGGACTACTTGACGAAAGACTTCACCAAGATTGGATTCCCAAATTCTCTTTGAAATCGCGAATCATTCTAAACCATGTTGCACAATAGTTAATGTAGTTGACTTTGTATAATTAAGAAATTATTAATTAATGTAATAGTTACTTGACGAAAGAGTTCACGAAGATTGGATTCCCAGATTCTCTTTGAAATCGTGAATCATTCTAAACCATGTTGCACAATAAGTTAATGTAGTTGACTTTGTATAATAAAGAAATTACTAATTAATGTAATAGTTAATACAGTTGACTTTGAATGATTAAGAAATTATTAGATAATTCTTTATTATCTGAGAAAAAACCATGGATCTCAGGGGTTTCACAATGAAAACCTCTCTCAGAGAATCTGAACTGGTTATCATCGTATCGCATTATTTAATCACAAATGCGGCGAACTGAGATCCACAATTTGCAACCAGCATCTCCTACTACCGGATTCAATTTTAAAGTGTGCCTTCTCTCTCCTCTCCAGGAAAAAACAGTTTTTTAAATGTTTATTTTTTCTCGTGATACCAACGACATTGAATTACTTTCTGATCGACAAAGACACCGTCCCAAGAGAAACTAAAAGGGTACATTACATTCCTTCCTTCCGTTTCAAAGACCCCGCCTCCACCCGCCACTTCAAACCAAGCTCCGGGCATCCTCCTGAATGGGGACCGTTGAACGAAGAAGCCGAGAGCAGCACCGAAGCCGTTCACGGTTCTGGGCGACAGAGCCTCAGCCGGTTCGAGGCCGTCGGCCGCCGCCAGTTTTTGTTGCGGCACGCGCGACGCGAAGGCAGGCAGCCGGGCGGCCGGATTCCGCGCAGACCAGCGAGCGGCCACGGAGGCTGAAGTTGCCCAGCAGGAGGGACCGCGGCTCAGTGGGGCGACGCGGAGAAATCGCACCGCAACGAGCCAACGTCCTGTGCACTCCCTCAGAGCAAGTTGGGATGCGGGGATAAGAAACAACAGAGGAGGCAGAGTGGAGGAGTGAGAGAGGGAATGCAAAGAAGAGACGTAACGCGGTAGAATGGCAATTTTGTCTATTTATTTCTTGTCTTTTTTATTCGAATTTCCGAGCGTTGAATCCTTCCACAGTTCTACAGTCCCTCTCAGAAAATATTGACACACACGAGGTAAGAGTAGGAGGAGTGAGAAAACGCAAAACAGGATTATTTTGTCTTTAATTTTCACTCTTTCTATACAGGTTCCCTACGAAGTACTGTACTCAACGGTGGCATATTGCATTGCACCATAGTAACGCACGTAGAGCTATTGATTCCAATAAAGAAAATACTTATCTTTTCATTCCATTACATACAAAAACAATAAATAAATCTATCGATTCTTTAATCTCCCTAGATGGAGAGACAATAACAAGAGAAATGACATTTGAATCCTAACATAAACTGAGAGACGAATGACGTTAGATTATAGAAAGAAAGGAATCTGACAGAAAGGAAAGAAGAAAGCGAAAACAACGATAGAGAAAGATAATATTGGGAAGAAGTGAAAGAAAACGAGTGAGAGAAACATGCTAGGGAGAGTGTAAATAGATGACGAGAGGGAAATGTGAAAGAGAGATAGTGAGAAAGATGAGAGGGAGAGAATGAAAGACCGAAAGAGGAGACAAGACAGAGCTTTCATCTCAGGAATGAAATACAGTGCCCACCCACTCGCCCATTGTGGTCCGGTGGCTAACAATATTTGCGGAGCGTGCAGGAAGCGAACGTCGAGCACAAGGGGGCTTGTGGGCGTGGCGTGGCGGCGTCGAGGCGCAGCGACGCGGCGCGACGCTTTGTGCGGGAAGGAAGTGCGTCCAGTCTTACCAGAGGAACGACCGCCCGCGAAAGCTGCTCCAGGAAGAGCAAACCACCTCCACCACCGCAGCTCGGTGGCCGGAACACGTGCAACATGCTCGCTTCACGAAAATACACAACACGAGTCAACGAAGCACTGTCACCAATTGTGACTTTACGGTTCTGATACATAAATAAATAACCATTGTTACTGGAGTATTTTGAAGTTATAATCCAAATTCCACTTTGTTTTATTCCTCCCTCCCCATCGCATGCCAATCAAATGATTGCATATATTGCTTCAAATGGATCAGAAGGAATTGGAAATAATCTGGTGATAGGAGGGGAGAGGGAAGGCATGGTTGCCCCAGTAGAAATTGGGGGTCTAAGAGCAGAACCAAGATATTTGATTCAACACATGAGAGAACTCTAGATCCTTGATACGAATCTAGAATTCTATCTGCCAAAGACAGGTCTAGTGTTCACATTATACAAAGGTACATCTGAGTGTGAATATCACAGATCCTTGGGTATGACTGTAATCCAGAAACGTGGCAAACATAAGTTGAGAAAGGCGGTTAATAACATCTTGCAAATATACTAGTAGTATGTTCTACAACCGAGGACAAGCGAATGTACTCGTAAGTCTAGGTACTTAAATCATGATTGTTGGAGTCGTCCATCTCAAAACCCACATCGGTTTCCCAGGGTCATCGAAGTGAGATTGAAAAATAATTCCTACGACCTTAGTTTCAGAGTACACAGAAAAATACTTCCTTAGTAATTTCTCGGCGTTGAAGCACAAAGCATGACGATTAAAGAATGGTAAGGACGTCGCACATACAAAAGAAGGAAACGACGCGGCAGGGGACAGGAACAAAAGAATAAAATGAGCTGTTAACGAGTGAAATTATTCTGCACTGGCTCCCTCCAAGACCGCAAAGCTCTTAACTACTTATACTCTTTATTTCATGGCCTCTAAAAATATGTGCACAATTAACCCTTCCTTTTAATAAACAACTTTAAAGGGGTCAAAATGTTAATCTTTATACTTCGCTGGACGTGGTAAATATTTTTCCATTTCTTGAAAATGCTGAAAAAAATTAATTTTATAGTCCAAATTGAAGGATAAAATGAAAAATTTAATTTCTCTAACGGCATCATAAACACACCCAAAGAGTCTGAAAAGATTGAAAAATAGGTGGAATCCACGAGCTTGCATCCCTCTTCACTAGAGTAACCGATCTTCCCACCAAGCCTCAAATAGTCAACTGTCAGTAATAGTGGAGCAACTCAGAAAGTTGCATAGCCACGACGATCGTCCCTTTTGTCCTGCCATTTTGGAAGATTACGCCTGATTGCGGCAGAATTCAATAAGCTTCGGCTGGATGACGCCACTCCCCAAACGGAGCTCGGCCCTCCTGCTGACCGGCGGCACTTGTCACAATCAGCCAGCCGCCTTTCGCCACGGCGATGACGTCACCGCTCCTGCGCCCCTGGAGCCGCCAATGGCCATCCGGAGCGCCGCGGCCCCGCCGGTGACGTCACCGTCGCCCATGCACCGCCCACGCACTCGCTACTCTCCACCGGCGCTCGCCCTTCCCCACCCCGCGACCCGCGCGGCGCGCTGTGGCCTGAGCCTCGGGCCGCCTGCACCCGCTCGTTCTCCACCGCTCGGTGTCAGGTTTCCAGTACGGGGATTCGATGGCGATGTCTTCGAAACATTGCTCTTTCTATTCAAACATCAGCTTTAAACATTGGTAGATTAAAGTCGATGTTTTTTAACATCGATGTATTTGCGTTTGCGATATTTTGCTTGTGAATGACCATTTTCCATAATCAACGTTTTTAAAAAGGTTATATTATGAAAGAATAACTGATGACATCACTGTCGGTTCATCCTTTTTCCCGCATTCAGTTTCCTATGGTAAACAGACAGAGGTCTGATCACTTGAGATGATCCAGATTGCTAAGGCTTTCAAATCGTTTTGTTAATTGTTCTTAATATTCTTACTTTGTTTTGTCAGTTAAAAATTTCATTATAAATTAATAAACACGGCCTTTGTCAAATGAAATTCTCTCGCGCGCGAAGGTTTGGGGGTTACTAAACCACGTTTATAAATATCGATTGTTTTGGGGCGATGTATAGTTAACATCGATGTTCTGAAACATCGACTGGGCACTGGAAGAACATTCAATATTCCGATCAATCCGTAACTCGTATGAGCTCATACGGTCTCATATCCGTATAATCTCATTTACAACTTGCATCGTGTTTCGGGCTTCAGGGCCCGAACACACCATGTTGTTTGGCTTTTAAGTTTGAAGTCTCAGTCACTCCATATGAAATTATGTATGTTGAAATGGGTTCGCAGTACATTTCTTCCAATAATTTTGTTTTCTCGGTCCGTCATTCCGGTGCTGAACCCATTACCGTTTAGTTTATTCATCACGTACACCAAACACAACAGGAGTCAGCGGTAGCATACGAGTGATTAATATTCGTAATGATGATTGACAGTGATACACTACTATTACCTAAAAATAAATTTCCAGTGCCCATTACAGAAAATTCTGTGAACAATGGTATGATCAAGATGGCCTTTTAATCCCTCCTCAAAGAGAGAAAAAGCAGATAGAAAAATGTCACCGAGTCTCAGCTAACTTAAGACATCTTAGACGTTCACTTCATCTTTCCGAATACACGAACCTTCTTCTTATAAAACCCCTACTAGTACACATGACCCTTCCGCAATGCGTGACGGTCAAACTGGTTCACGGTGACCGTCAGGGCGCAACAACCAAGAGGGCCTTGCATGCACGACGCGTGAACGGCGGGGTCAAGGCTCAAGGAGGAGCAGCGGGCGAGCGTCGCCCACGCACACACGCTCAACCCACTTGGGTGACCACTCGACTCAGCGTTACAACACACATACAGAACCACGTAACGCAATAGAAGCAATAGTGGATACAAAACAGTCACATCACCTCTTCAAAAATATGATTCATCGACAAAGGAATAAGTATATAAATAAATAAACGCATTTTCAATGCATTATATTTCTGATTCACTCGAATGTGTGAATCAGCGTGAATCGCCCCACTGAATACATTGACAGGCATTAACCACGATTACGTAAGTCGTGCTTTTGCTTTTGAGTGGCAAGATCTTTTCTTGATGGCATTTCTTTCAGTGCTTTGCAACGTTCACATACATTCACGGCTGAAAGCTCTCGAAAACATGGGCGCATTCACGTATTTAACGTCATTGCTTTGTGAAAAGAACGCCAGAGCTTTTATTCCCTCTCTGTTTGCTTTTCCTAATATGACTGATGCAGATCCACCATTCATCCGACTACACAAATATGATTTAACCCACAAAAATTAGCAGTAGAAAAAATTTAAACACTGTTTTTTTTTCAAAAATTACATTACAATACACGTTCCCTAACTTTATTATGATTTCGTGATTGCAAACTTATCATTAAATGGGCGGAATTCATTTTCGTACAGTTCCTGATCCATCCTCCTTCGGAGAGCAACGCCCAACGAAGCCGGATCGCACCTTCTATTCACAAGGAGGAAGACAATACAACGCGAGCCTCAGACGCCGCAGCCTCCAGCGGGTGCCGCCAACGCTGCATTCCTGCGTTGTGCATCTCCTGCAGCTGTCCGCCGCCGCCGCCGCCGCCACGCGGCAGGGAGGGCTTTAAAAGGACGAGCGCCGGGAGGCAGGCAGGCGAGCCTCGAACCGGGCCCGTGACGTCACGACCATGACGTCACGCTGCAGGTACGCGGTGAGAGCTCGGGTGGCCTAGACGCCACATCGCGCCCCCGCGCCCGCCCACACAGAGGCACACGACCTCCCGGATCCCTCCCTTGCACCTCTCTGTAAAAGGCCTCACTCGCGGAGGCAGACGTGCATTAGCATCATATGACACGACAGCGAGTGCTTTTCTTCTTACGAATATTACCAGTGGAGGCGTTCTCAAGTGTCAATCCTACAGAACCTTCGCAAATCCCAAAAATAACGATTTTTTTTCGAAATTCCATTCCTAAAGAAACCTTTACTCAAATCCCGTTCCTAAAAATCGAATTCTCCTTGCACAAAACAAATAAGAATACACTCTTACTTACATCAATTTCTAAACGGCGGAAACGTACTTCAAGGAACCACCGAATTCTCACTCAGTATTATGATTATTAAATCAGACGATATTCAATCTGGTGAGCTTCTGTTCTTCAGTGTAAATCATCAGCGACATCATCACTGATCGGGCTGTAAACTATTCCAATTTGACCTGACTGTCCCCAGGTCGGCTATTAATATTCAGTACCGGGCAAAAGTAAATAATTGAATGTCAAAACATGTTCAGGGCCGGGGAAAGGAGTACAATGATTTCAATACAAAAAAATCTGTAAGTGTAAAATGCGGACGGGGAAACAAAGTTATTTTAAAAGTTGTATGCGTAGGTGAAGAATTCGATTGCCTAAAGAACAGGATTCGAATTTAGATTTATTTCCAATTTACAAAGGATTCCACATTTCAAAACAATAATGATTTGTCATTCTCCCCAAGAATTCTTCTCCAGAAAACCTCTATTCTATTAAATTTAATTAGAATTAAAATATTTTAACAAAAATTACTTACTAAACCCGATATAATTTGAATGAATTCCCGATAAAAACAAAGCTAAAGCAAGGCACGATACAGACAAGCACCGAATTTCCAAGTATAAAACAAAGACAAAATTTATTTTACGAGTTGAATCACACTATTTGTTCCAAGGCAAATATTCGCTAGAGCACAATTAAACTAGAAATGGAATCCGTCAACTATATTTCTAAGTGCGAAATATCACAAACCTGAAAAATTAACATAAAACTCTAGATCCATATTCTATCAGAAACTAACTTTCTAAGTGATTTCAAAAACGAAAAACAGGGTGAACACCCACGTTGCCCTGACGCCAGGTATCCTCGCTGACGACTTCCTCCGAAGAGGCGCTTGACCTCATCAACAGCTCTCCCTGAGGAGTTTTACGTAAGAGAGCAACCTGGTGAGAAAGCTCCAGTCTGTTCGCTTGAAAAATTGAGAAAACGAACGCTCGAAACAACCTTATTACAAAATATGTTAATATACTAAGTCAGTTTAGTTTTCAGGTGACATGATCAACGACAAGGCACTTCGTTAGCAGTTCTTTTACATCAAATATATATAAAAAAACATTCTCAAGTCATAAATATAAAGTGTACATCCCTCTGAATCGAGTGAATACTCAAATTATTTGCACACATTACGTCGCCTTGAGTTCATTACTAACTTAATGACTAACTTTAAAAAATAAGAGAGCATTCTGAGTTGCCATATATTATATAACGTTAATGATCGTGAAGAATACCGCGTTCTCTCATACGTCAACATTGATAAATATTTTCACAAGAATGATGAGAATTCTTCCCGACAAAATTTCAGCTTATTTGCAAGTTTGGTTTCATAATGTTCCATTTCACAGTAAAAACACAACGTTTCTACAGCTCTGGAGGTGCACAGGCCGTCATGTGACACGTTCTCATCCGACACGCAACGAACGTCGATATTCGATCCGGAAGCCTTTGTGCGACCACGCAGATCGATTCTGCATCTAGAAGGACACGCGACCTTCTACGCAGTAGCACTGAGGCATCAAGAACACAGTAAACGCCCATTACAATGTCTACATATGGAGTTGAATTTCCAGAAATGTTTTAAATAGTTCCGAACGCATTAAAATGACGTTCTAAGAATTGAACAGAGGGTATAAAATAATTTCAAAATTGTGTCCTTATGTGTCCAATAAGAGTCGGTCCACTAGCAAAAACCTATTGGAAAATTCTGCATTTTATACTTCTCTCCCGTACGTCACATAGTTTTTACTGCTTATGACGAAAATAATTACATTACATGAAATAAATAAACCTAGATGATCTTTCTTGTCGAACAGTCGCACTCTACCAAATATCACAGCGAGATGTACCAATAGAAAGGAGATACCAACTTTTATTAACATTATTACTGTGAGGTGTCAATTGCACACAGAATTTTCAATACCGAACGTTAAAACTGTGTAAGGTTTCATGCTTGAAAAAAAATGACACCAAAAATGCAGGAAATTTATAATTTAACTTTTTTTTTTCTTTGGTGATCACTGTTGGCTGGAATAACAAACCGTGTACATATTGTCTCTTCTTTTGATGCAAAAGCAGCCAACATAATCTGCCATTTTTACTTAATACAGATTTAATATTGAGTTCGATTTTTTGTGTAGTGCCGCCTTCGAGTTCTCCCTTCACGGTTTTAATTCCTCCACACAGACATTTTTAGGTTCCAATGGTGAAATAGTAACTTTCACGCACAATTAAAATAGTTCCTTCACTTCGTTCAACTTATGAATTACGCTCATAACAACTTCAAATGTTTTCATCAGAAGAGTATTTTTTGGAGCACTTGCCTAAAAATCCAAAGTCCAAGGGATAATATACGAGTATCTACTATGCTCGCACTTTTTCTTGATCCTCGAGCTCCCTAGTCCTCGCTCAGCCCAGCATAGCACGGCCCGGTAGAAAATATGAGCTCCTCTCAGAATGTCACGGCTCAGTTTGCAGTGCTGCCCACCTTCTTCCTTTCCGATGCGGACTTCCTAGTTTTCGGTCTCCCTTTCTATCGACCTGTGCGTACCATGGTCCTTCTTGTTACTCAATTATTTCTATAACTATTAATTATTTCTTCAGAATTTAAAAAATCTTCCGTTGTTTCTCATAGCTATCTACTCCAAGACGAGTTATTACGCCGAGTTTTCTGTCAATAAAGTTGACAGCCCTGCACTGCCGTGACGTAGACAGAACCCGCCTCTCCCCGCTGTGGAGTATCAAGAAATAGTGCGCTATTAGTATCTGGTCCTGCGCGTGTCTAGCGAATATTTTGTGTGTTAGTTCCCTCCAGCAGTCGCAAGAGCCAGGCGTCGGCGCGGAGAGGGGCTGGCAGGCGGCGGAGCAGCAGGTGCTGCGGCCGGGGCCGGGGGCGGGGGCGTGGGCGGGGGCGGCCCACAGCTGACGGAGCACCACGCACCGGCGGCGGATGAGGCGGGGAGGGAAGCGGGAGTCGCTCCCACGCCGGCGTCCATTTGTAACTTTACTCCAGTTATTCAATACAAAGCCCGATTGCCTTCCGGAGTCCTCGCTCCCTTGCCAGATAGCTTGGCAAAGCCCCAGGGCCCAGATACTCACTCCAGTGAAGACGTACCCACTTGCCTTCGCGCAGAGCTTTCAAACTCACACTATTCAAAACAATCATCACATATCGAAAAAGCATTGCTCCCACCGAGTATTCCTATTATGATTTTTTTTTAATCCAAGCTAAAATCTTTGATTTTACTATATTATTTTCAAGAAAAGGAGACGTGCAACCTCACACTGCTTGCGCCTGAAATACTGTTTTGGCCTCCCCTGCCTCGTACCACCGGTGCCGTCCACCCGAAAAAAAGACTAGTCACCAAATGACGCGCCCGCCCTCCAGTGTAGCAACGGAACAACAGAAAACGTGAGAAGCTTCGCAGTTTAGGCTATCCGGGAAACGACGCGTTCCAAACGGAGTTGCGAATGTTTCAGCCGCAATAATGCGACCTAGTAGGGCACTCGCCCTTAAGACGATGCAGTGAGACAGCCGAAACATTGGAAACACTGTTCGAAAGGCGCGCAATCTCCTATCGCCAAAACCCCATTGATTCCGGCGGAGGAATTTTTCAGCCACTTGAGAGGCATTCTCAGTTTAGGCGCAAACATTCAAAAGAAGACATGTCCATTTGGCAAAACTTGAGTTCTTCTGTTGTTTCTACCAAGAATTTTATTTCCAGAAAAAACGTGAGATGTCTTTCAATACATTAAGTAGTACTTAACTGTTAAGGGACAGCAACGAGCAGAAATCATTCAGATGAGAGCTGTGACTACAGAAATTACCCATACAATCCATCAAAGTGTTGCCAATCAACTCATATCTTAACTGTAACCGTTTATACAGAAACATTCGCGGTAATGTTAGTTTGAAGAATACGTATACGGACTCTCTCTTTAAGAACTGTCTCCCTAAAACATCAAAACACACAGGAGATAACACAGGATTTCGCCGGTAAGATCCACAAGTGACACTTTCTTCTCTCGATCAATCACCGCTACGTTCTCTGGTAAAAGAAGTGTTATCTTGAAAGCAACATTGGATTACGTGCACATGATGCACAATCTAAGCTTAGCAAGCGTTATCATATCTCAAGTCTTATTCCAGAAAGAGTAAAATATCATCTTACCATAACTCTCTGCTCTGAAGCCAAACACCGTTTAATTCACTCTCTTCACAAAAGTCATAGAAATAAAAATTACAGAGAACTGTTCAAAAGGAAATTTCGGATTCTTCGAAAGATAAGGTTCAGTAATAACATATCTGGGAATGGTGAGTAATTTGAGTGCTCTTAAACGAGAAATATGATTGTTGCGTAATTGACAGCATTGCCATGCGTATGGGTTCGTAAAAAACTATGAATATGTCAATTCACACATACATTCGAAATAAAAATTTAAAAATTATTAGTTAAAAAAGTATTAGTCACAAAATTTAATTGAAGTTATTATTTACATTGGAACAGAAAAAATTCATTCATTTTTTAAAAAGTAGTAAATAAAGAGTGTGCTTCGAAGATTTGTAATACATTAATCCTGAGAGAGTTTCTTTAACCCTTACTGCAGGCAACAGTACTTGCACACGTAAATGCACTGAAGCCTCGAATCCTACACAGGAGGCGGCGGCAGAAACGTAAACACCAACTGCACGCGGGGCACGATGCGTTGGGGAGCCCCGCCCGGAAAGAGTCAGGTGACGCGGCCCCGTTGAGCCAATTAGGGCAGAGCGGGCGAAGCCCCGCGGGGCGATCGATTCCCTCCCCCTCCCCTCATCGCCCCTGCACACGGCGCCGCTCAATGGGCGATCCCCCCCCCCCACGGGTAACCGACGCTCTAACACTTAAGCCATCGCTTCCTTTTAAATTATTATTATTTTATTTTTTCCCTTTATTACTCTTCTACCTCCCAAAAAATGTCGGAGCATTCCTGCTCTAGACACTACTTGTCTGTACAAAAATATGGAGTTGCTACAATGAAGAGCTTCCTCATACAGGGTTCTAACATTTTTCATGTAGTCCTTCATTAATGATGATTTTGGCGATGTCTTTACTTCCTTGGCTCTTCATGCACTTCATTCAAGACTCAAAAACGTTCTGGCGATGCTTGCCGTACCTAATAAAGCGTCTTTTTGCGTAGTTCTGAGATTTTTCTTGTAGCTTCAGACTTTTTCCAGCCTTCTGCCAATTCTTCGTTATTATTATTATTATTATTATTATTATTATTATTATTATTATTATTATTATTATTATTATTACACGCCTGTACCTCCCTTTGTAGGGCAGAGGTCTCCTGCTTTGGACAGTGATGTTTCACTTGAACGGGTCTTCGGGTGACGGTGATTGGTAGCCTGGGCTTCAATTTTAAATTACAAAATATTAAACTGTACTATAAAACATATACCAGCCGAGTTTCTACTACTTAACATGTTAACCTTTATGTTGAAGTTGAAATATTTCACCTGGGTGTTTTCCTGCAGAAATGGAGATCATGTTCAGTGAGTCGTTCGTATGTTGTAGGCTTGTCGGCTGACATAGCTTTTTTGCTGCGCTTCAAATTCGTATAATTATTACATCATTGCAGATAAAAAGAAAAAGGACAGGAGAATTGCTGAGTACCTCAAGAAATAACAGAATGAAAATGAAAAATATTTCTCGATCACTTATTTATATATCAATGAAAATTTACTTTCTTCCTCCAAACTGGCACTGTAATAATAATAATAACAATAATAATAATAACAATAATAATAATAATAATAATAATAATAATAATAATAATAATAATAATAATAATAATAATAATAATAGAATCTAAAGAATGACAAGAGCTCTTGACACCACACTCCTCTCAATTAAGATGAAGTGTGAAGAAGAACTGTCATTCTTTAAATAAATACATTTTCTGCTCGAACCTTCGTATTTGCAAGACGTTTATCGAAAGCATTTCCCATCGAGTGTAGCATACCTAGTTGACTGAATCAATTACGAAGGACTCCTCAGCCATCTCCTAATATTTGCTCAGCTAATGTCACCACCAACTCAACACACCGACCTATGTCCGAATGACAAGTCACTTAGCGCCTCCGCCAACCCTCGCGAAAACGCGAGTGATGCAACTGTACGAGCGGTGCTCTTCGCCTTGGCCACAATTGAAGATGATCCCATATTCGGGGCACGCGCCAGGGCTCGGCTCCCGCCGCCGCCGCCGCCGCCGCCTACAGTGGCTGTGCCACACCTCCGACGCGTCCGAATTCGCCCACAGCCCCCGTCCGACGCCACAGCCTTCGCCTCTTTCATCGCACCAACGCCAAGGCCACCGCCGCCGCTCCCGTCTTTCACGAGTATTCTGCCGTCTCCGCGAGAGAGCTGCCCCTGTCGGCAATACCAACTCCGCCACCCCAGGCCTGTTCCGACGACAATCGACGCGATCCACTCAGCGCTGCTACTATCACCCCCTCTAGGCGCGCCGAACATAGTGACATCCCAGAAGGATAATGCACACGCAGATAATGTTTTTCTCGAGATTTTTGTTTTTCGCGAAATGTTTTTTCACGAATGAATCGCCAACCTTCGCAGCCAAGCTCTAGTAAACTTCTCTGTCTCTAGGTTCGAAACAGTGAGCCGTTCTATTTATCCAAAGAGCAATTCTGCTTGTCCATTTCTGTTTCATAATCCATTTTAACCTGCACTAGTAGTCAAAGCAGACGGATAGGAGCAATTCCATCCAACTCATATATTTATAATATTCGCCACGTGCTAATTGCATGTCTCAGCACAATGTGGGGTCACCGCGATACGTGATCGAATATAATATATAATCGACAAAATAAACAGCATATTTTACAATTTGTGTAGATAAGGAGCGGTACAGACGACTCTTTAAGACTATTGCCAGAAGGAATGAGGCCCGTACACTCTGCTTGTATTACATTTATTTATTGGGTTTTAGGGGCCCTTCAATTACCAAGGCCCGTGAGTGCTTAATGATTTAATGAGTCTTTGAAAACGATAATGGTGACTGAGAAATACTGAAAAGGGAGAACATCGAGAAAACCTGTGGAGAGGTCGCTTAGCCTACATGGAAAGACCGGAGATCCAAACAAGCTCCCAGCAATGGAAGGCTTATGCGCTGGATATTACTCCACGAGACACCCTCCCTCCCCCCGCCTCCCTCCGACACCCCGCGCGCTTGTGTGCGTGTGTGCGCGCGAGTGTATGTGAGTGTTGAGCGCAAAGCCTAGGCCCTCTTCGAGGAGTGGAACCATCGCCCACACACCTTCGCCAGGTCGATCTCGGCCAAGACGTGGCCTGCCAGTTCCAACTGACAGCCCCAGAGCTACTCCCAGAGCAGTCGCACCCACGTCGCCTCTCTCCGGCAGAGGTGAAGTGCGAGCGGAATGCCAAGGCGCGCTGTGACATCCTCTCGGAACAAGGGCGGGGCGGGGCGGGAGCGGCAACGCCCACAGCGACCCACCAACGGACGCTTCCAGACGCCCCGCCCCGCCCCGCCCCGCCCCATCCTGTTCGCGAGTATATTTTGCTAACAGCTAAAGCAAATGGCTAAACGTGCCACGTGAGGAATACTTAACTAATACAGACACAGGTACTTCAGTAGTAGTCACGCGTGGGAAGTGAGTCCCGAAAGGTCTCGTATGGATTTTGATATAAAATTCATCGGAAATTTGGCGTTGGTTGGACTCAACAATGTTTAACGTTATGTTAAAATCACAACATTCCTTTAGATGAGCTAGCCTCGTGCGCGTGTGTTTGTGTAGCAGAATAACTACAGGATTATTTTTAGGACAACAGAAGCTCACGGTGGAGGTAGAATACTATTTATGAAGGTTCAGGTACCCTGCATCCTCAGTTTTCGACATGCAATATTCCGTAAATTGAGTTTAAAATGGCACCTCGCGACGTACTTGAGATCTCACAAAATGAGTAGATTCCTGGATACACAATTCATAAACACTGCATTTCTGAAATACTTTTGCAACGTTGTCTTCGCTAATCTTTGGAATCCATTTTTCGATTGTTTTTAGAAGTTGGGCGCGGAAGCCGCATTGTTTTTCTCCCATTTCTCTCGCTATAAGGAAATCTATAATGATGCAGCAAGAAATGAATGGTAAATACCCACAATTATATTTTACTTCACTAATGTACCGACATAAATATTGCTTGCTTCCATTCACAACCATATAGGAAATTAGAGTTTAAGTATAACAGTTGTGTTTTTAAGAGTATAGAAAGTAAGAATTCCATTTCAAGTTGTTCTAGGAATAATAATGGCAATCATTCATTTAACACGCTTTTGCTGCGTGCCGTGTTGCCCCGTAGATAAAATCATAAAATAATAATATCCTGTTTTTTTAGTAGAAATAACTGCTGACAAGACGGTTTGCCAATACTTCCTCCGGCATCAATGATTAATAGACTCAAGGCATTAGTAGATAGTTGCGCCATTGGCATAAGCTATTAATATATTAAACTCCTGAAGGAAAACTTAATTATTTGATTGCACACTAGAGACCAGCTATCAGTGAGCCCAATAATAGTGCATAACCCAGACCAGCTAGACATTGCCTCACAAGCCCCGCCTGATCAACCCGACATTTACTCTCAACCACGCCTAGCTCACTTCACAGTGATTTTTCTCCCAACATCTTTCTTCCGCGGAAATTCCATATCATTAGCGTCTGCGCCTGTTAAACATGCGTATCTCTCACGAGCAAAATCACCAGGTGCTCGCGAAGCTCATTCCCGCCCGCCCCCGCCCCCGCCCCCGCCCCCGCGGTCGCGTGGCGCGCTTATTTCCTCCAGCCACGCCCCCTCGCGGGCGATCGCCTTCACCTGTTCCAGGCGCCACCCCGCAATTACGGGGCACGCCAGGCGCCAACGGGCGCGCCGCACACACATCCACACGCACCGAGGGAGCGGTTAATTAGCAGGACTGCAAACAAATCCGACGACGAACACCGCACGGGTTGGGCATCTCACCGTCACTCTTTCGCGAACGATCCCAGGTCCGATAACCAACAGTGGTTGGACGAACAATGTTTGGACGACGAATAATGTTCGGATGACGAACAATCGCCGATCGCCGAGCAATGTTCGGACGGCGAGCAATGTTCGGACAACCAATACCGTTCGGATACGGATTATCTCACAGAAGAATCCGAAAAAGTGACACTACCTAAGAAAACAAGGCGAACGAGATGGTTTAGCACAGGGTTGTCCCACTGGCGGCCCGCAGTGCCATTTATTGTGGCTACTACTCAAACGTGAAAGTCCCTTGAATCCATGTAGGGCGAGAGAACATTATGAGACTAGCGCACGTGCTCTGCTGAGGTCAACACTCTCGTTAGTGGAAAAATATATAAAGTTCAGATTTAAGGAAATGTTTCTAGTAAATTCAAAAATGTAAAATTATCTGGGTGGGTTTTACTGCGTTACGCCTGATACGACCTGATATCAGGCATGGTTCTACTCACCCCGTTTCAGAGCAGCCGAGCAAACTGCCGGGATCAACCTTGCGGAGAAATGTGTGGATCGCCCGAGTAATGAAAATATGGCCCTCAACCATATTAAAGGTTTCAGTTGAGGCCCTTGAGGCCTCGTAAGTTGGACATTCCTGGTTTAGCATCTCTAGGTAAGAATTATTAAGGAGATAGAAGGTAGAGATCGTTCACGTAACATTGTATATTTCGCGACGTAGAGCAGTTATCCATGGGAACCCAATCCGACGAAAGATTATATGAGGGGGGGGGCTGAAAGACAATATGATACCTCTATGCCACTTGATGGTACTTCTCTCCCATAAGCCATATACAGTTTGTACTGTTTTTTTGATTAAATAAATCAAATTAAATCAGATATTATTTTATATTTAATTTTTTACTCCGGTAAAAATCAATAAAATGGCTCTAGTAAAAATCAATCAAGAACTTTCAGAAATCTATGTAATAAGCTAGCAATTCGGGCACCAGTATCCTCTTTGAACAGATTACGTCCGCTAGCCGATCACCCACTGTGTAAATGTGGGAGATCAGAGGTGCGCCACCTACTCGCACCTTCGTGTTTCCCATGGCTTCCTGACGCGAACTGGAGACGCCTCTTTACTCCATCACTCGCAAACTGCTTTCGCAACAGACGGACGCAGTCGCCCATTTAGGCATCAACGATAATTCCCACCTTTCCAGAAAAAGGGAGAAGAATGCGTTTCTAAACGGCATGTGTCAGAGAGTAAATCGGTCAGGGACTTTTGCCTCGAGAAAAAGTGTCAATATGCGTTTTATTTTATTTGCGACAAGATCTATGTTCTGTGCCCATTGCCACCCTTAAGGCTACGCGATGGACTGATCCCCGAATCCTCATGAGGCCCATCCCCATTGTGCTAGGATATGCGCCGATAATTCAACGAGTCCGCGGATGTCAGACCCCAATTCAAGGAGGGAAATAGGGAAAGAAGAGAATTGCAACGAAACTTGCACACAAGAGAATGGAACGCCTATCTTACATTGACATATCTATTCTCTTATGTTATTTCTCTCGTATTTCAATAGAGAAATGTTCCATTCTAAACGCTGCCTAGTAAGTAATTTTAGAGACTATCAAATACATAGCATTTTTTAATGTGTGGCAAAATTGCACGTAGTGATTGGCATTCCTCAAAAGTAAATTCAAAATGAAACTACATTGGCATTCATTCATTACCTGTTGACTACATCATATTGTAACGCCACCTGTCTGAGAAAGTAAATCTCTCAAAACGATCACTGTCTTCTTTTATAGAAACAATTCTTTTCTAAGAATTAATGTACTACATTCACGTGTTCAACTCTAGAACGTCGCGTTGGTACAAGGCCTACTTTTAAATCCAACCTCCTCCGTCGAACAGACAATCCCTTTCGACCAATCTGGAATTCGTCTACGTCACGCGTTGAAGTCTCCGCCCATGGACGCCGCGACACTACCGCCACGGCGACGCGCCGGGGAAACAGGCGGAGGCGCCATGCAAACAAATGCCGCACGCGACGCGCCGAGCAGCGGCGTCCGAGCGCTGACAGCGGTCAGCAGCTGCTGTGTTCGTAGCCACTTTACACGACATATTCTGACAAAATGCGATTTATAAATACAGCGAAATACAGACTCATCAAACAAAGACCCTTTGGATTTGAAAATGGTGACACTGAATTGTTTTTAGAGAACACCTTCTTTGCATTACTTTTTTTTTTCAATTAAAAAGTGTAAGGACAGTCCCAAAATTGAACTTTGCGAAATCCTGCACTCAACAAGGAAAGAACCAGACTTACAAGTATAGAAGAACACATCACTCAACTGATCTAAAAGAACGTGATCTTATATTGCGACAAATACATACACTTAATTTGCGACGCTCTCTGTACGTGTATTTTACAAATGACTACCATGTCAAAGAAAAGCATTTGAAATTTAGCAACTTCACCTTCAATTATATCAATAACATTCACTATTCACCGATCAAATCGGTAGCAAAAGGCGAAAGCGCATCTAGCCGTCTACCGTGTCTGCTTAAATCATTCTCAAATCACAACAAATCACATTCACAAATGTAGATTTCAATCAATCATCCCCTAGACATACGCGACCTACATGTTACAGGTCACGATTAGCGCCTCCTCGCGGGCGGTGGGCGGGGCCTGAGAGTGGAGTGGGGGTGGGGTGCGTGAGGTGGCGCATCGGCCCCGGGGGGCGCGTGGGCAGCGAGGTCGCCGTCACCTCCGCAAGGCCACGCGGCCACCGCTAATTACTTCCCCTCCACAATCCACGTGTGAGATCATTCACGCGACCGACAGCGGTGGATATCGCGGCTTCACAATGACAAGGTTCTATCCGCCTTTTACGCAAATGGCAGAGGAGAGCATTTGGAACGTTTGGAGGTGTATAATAATTATTATTTTGTAATAAATAATAAATAAGTAATATGGAATTAACATTTTTCTCGTTGGTTTTCTAAATGGCTAATTTAAAAACTGTTTTAATATATTCTACATTTGACAACAGAGTTCGAACGCGTCAAAACCCATTTCCGCCAAAAATGTCGGAGAGAACTTAGTCCTTTTGAGGACACGATATGTCGACGATGAGAGTCTGCATCTAAAGCTTCGAACTCCCGGCGGTCCACAGTTCGAGCCCCATCGATTCCATCATGATCCCGAAACACTGAACTCAGAGAATCTGAAACTCAGTTTCGAATTGGATAGACACACTGAAGGAATAATTGATGCCTGCAGGCAAATGCTAGAGACCCACATGAACACAATTCCCACCCGTTTTAGAACGTTTTCAGCGGTGTCATTTCACAAGGTCTCTTCTGCCTGAAAATGCTTACATTAAAATTCACTGTTCCCGCCTTTCCTTTTTCTACAAGGGAAGGAGGTGAGTGAGGTCAGGACTACCCGATACATGACGCGAAAATTAAAATGAATGCATGTGTTACAAACTCTACAGTTGTAACAAAATTCACATCGATTTTCGTCTTTCCTGCGTCAGAATGGGTTGAATAGCACTGAGAATACAGAGCTGCTTGATCACCTAAAGATTTCCCTTCAGAATAATTCAACAAAAAGTAAGGATTCAAATAAAAAATTTATCAACTAAATGTCGATGAATCATCATTCCAATGATTAAAGAAAAGTTTAGTCAAACGGCAGAATACAAATATCTTCCAATGCCTACGTCACAAAACGCAACTCAATATTTTAAAAGAAACGATTTGTATCTCTTTTCAAAAATTGAAACACTTTCGAAAGACAAGACGAAGTTTCTAAAACAATGTAAGAGTTCGTTAAAAAAAAACAAGATCACTGTTAATAAAACAAATCGAATGATCAAAAGGAAAATAAACAGTGGTGTGTCCGGTTGTGAAGTAAAGCAGTAAGAATATCCATGAAGAGAGGCGAGAAAGTTTGTAAAATTTATTTTCTGCATCTTCTTCTAGAAGAGATCACGATTTCATACCATGATTAACCTTGTGAAGTGACGATTGACGTCACTTCACAAACTTCTACTTAACAGGGCATCACAATAAAAACTAGAGCAAATGACTAACGATTTAATGAAAAGTCACGGTGTTGAATTTAGCCAGTCTGCAAACTAAAAACCGCATCAACCACAGCTACGTCATCGACATCTTATCACAACCTCAGCAGCGCCTTATCCGCTGAAACACGTTATGAAAAAATACAAATGATACTGATCAACTTTGCAGTGAGTTAATACTTTGTCACCAAAGTGGCCACATATGGTGTCGTTAAGATTTACGGAGCGAAGATACGCTCCACATTTGGCCACAATCCTGATACATCTACTGCACGACGTAGAATTAACTAGACAAACGAGTTCACTACTCGGAGCATGACGACGTTTTCGTTAGTTTTACATCAAATGTGATATCCACGTAATAATGATTATCCCAAGTACCCACAACATAAAAGAGCAAGAGTCTTGTTACATCGCATACCTCAAGTTCTTAGCAAATTAAGGAGAGAGAAACGGCTCCGTAACAAGTTAATCGTTTGTCAGTTACAATAATTTAATGCTACCCTCGCTGTCATTTAATAGCTTTCGTGACGTAGTATCTAGTAAAAATATATTTTATTATAATATTTTACCAACGTGAACCGAGCATGAACTGAGCAGTGAAGCATGAAACACACTGTCCCCTTCAAAACAATTATCCTTGAGAATGTGCTGACGTTTAATCTGAAAAACACTTATGTGGATAGAACACTTGTAGCTTTTAAACGCATCAATTCACCAAGTACATACTTTGCTCTTTATAACGCTTTTCTCAACACGAAAATCTTTATTTAAACTTGCAGCTTTGTAATTATTCTCACTATTGCATTCAATATCTAACGGCTGTATCCAATTATTCCATACATTATAATTGAAAAGAAATCTCTGGAATGTATTATAATAATATACATTAGAATTTTTTATAACGAGGTGATAAGCCGTGTATATCAGTTGTCATCGAACGTGTATTTCAGCCTCATTCGAACTGATAAAAGAACAGATAAAACGAAAATCCCATGACACCTCAGACACATGATCTTCCTTGCGGTCCGCAGTGGGCTGAATTACAATTAACAGGTATTGTAAGGAGGTATAGATCGAATGCGCTTGCGTCACAGTCTTGGCCGCCTCCCTCTCGAAAAGGAAGCGTCCGGGCGCGGCGGGGCGGGGCGCGAGACGAGGCCGGAGTGGGAGGGAGGGGCGATGTCGCCCGCGGGCGCGGCTCCGCCCGTGGGCGTGCGTGGAGGACGATCGCGCCGCGAAGCGTCGCAACGCTTCAGGTGTGGGGAAACACATTAGTCGCCGTGGTGGGCGGCGCGCACTCTCCAACTCGTTTTTCACCACGCGATTGGCGAGGACGTTTCGATTTTAAATACACGTACTCGTAATATGGTTTCCTACACCGGATCTACGTATTCAATTTAGAGAGAAGGTCTTGGTCTTGACACAATTCAATGAAATATTATTAACCGTTTTTGCAAAGCGCAAAAGATTATGAAATGTTCCGAAAACGATGTTCTAGTTTTGATGAACACAGAACGTTGCCAATGCGTTAATGTCAGTTCACATTACTATTCTCCGTCGCAAATACCGGATTTAAAATCATGCGATTAAAATTATATGATCATGTGACCGCCTCCTTCCTCCCCGATTCGAACCTTGCTCTTCGTAGAATCTCTACATAGAATGACTTTCCAGACTAACGTGCTAGAATGCATGCTTGGGTATTGTAAACTTTGCACAATGAAACTAGAATGTCTATTTCTTCATTATTTCCTTTTTTCCATTTCTCTCCTCTTTCCCACAAACGGAGACTGGAATTTTCAAAGGCGTTAGACGTTGAGGTACTGACTGGTTGTTGTTGAGAAAATAAGCATTAATGGTTGTTTTTTGTTTTTTTACGGATTCTTGTACAAATAGCAAAGATATCATAACCACTTTAAGACCGTATGTACAGGAGGTCAAGGGAATGTCATCCAATTTAATTCTGTTCTTGAAGCAAAACTATTCCATTATTTTCGTTCAAAATTTCGCAGCCAAATGCTTCAGCTGCAAGTCACAAACATGCATATTAAATTTCAGATATCCACATTTTTGTGTCTTATCTAGGTAACAATGACTAACAACATACATCAAGGTCTCACTCATACCATTAATTTACCATAATTCATTCCTCTTGAGGAATGACTATAAGACAGTTTGCCAAGTAAAGCATTTTGGTCCACGCACAAGCAAGAGCTTCATACAAAATCAAAGGAATCAGAAATTTACCACTGATGAATATCAGCACATCGAGAATCCAAACACTACGGTACATGAATAATTTATACTTACATGTCATGCTCATTCATGCCAAAGAGTAGCATCACAATATGATAATAATCTCACTGAATTATTATTAATTCTTTTATTATATTATGGGGCCACATATCTAACCCGTAGTTTTAGAAACCATCAACCCAACCTTTTATAACACAACAGTTTATATCAAGTTTCCCTCGACAACAAATGCAATCATGCACACAATACAGAAAGACATCAAGAGAAACAACATATCAACAACACTGAAAAGAGGAACCGATTTCAAATTTGTATCTTCAATAGAATGAGAGGGTTCAGAAGTACACCATGACATCATTACAAGAAACATTGTAATATACATAATTCAGTATGTATTTTGCTAGCAGGATGATCCCATTCTCAACATACATTATTATATGAGCTACCAGACAACACTTTTTATTTAAACCCCTCTATACTGATTCTAAACATGATCCATTATTACATCAAATTTATCTTGTATTGCTAATTAACCAAGAAAGACTTTATGCCAGTCATAATCAACATGCATCCAGCACAATTTATTACATCCATGAATTTTATTTGATTTTGGTTATTTACAATTTTGCAGAATTTTTCAATTAAAGTAGTTCATTACATTAAATTTAGTTTCATTGGTCTATTTCTTGTAGTCAGTAGTAATTTTTTAGACAGGACTATAAAGATATATTTTATTTCCTAAAGGAAAGTACTTCCCTATTCGCAAACAACAAGAGTATTCAAAGTATCTTTTCCACTGTGTGTTCTATTTTATTTTATAACCTTTTCTTTAATGAAAAACAAAATTTTTAAAATGTCATTTAAAATTCAATTTTCAAAATAATAAAATGAAGTAAAATAATCTTTGAAAGCAATTGTTAAAAATTATCAACAATTGTAAAACATTGCATTGTATTGCAAAAAAGGAAAAAATCCTAACTAACTCAATGCATAGATTATCATAAAATTTTACAATCGACCAATGTTAATTACACACGCATTGTAATTATCATCGATTGTAATTAGTAACTAAGTGAAATTCGAAAAATATAATGAACAAAACTGTCAAAAGCTTATCAAATTCGTTTCGTTTTATATAAGAGACCCTGGTTAGTAAGAGACCCTAGTTAGTTTATAAGAGACCCTGGTTAGTAAGAGTATCCGACGACAATCTCGAACGCCTGTGCCATCTAGCGGCAAATCACAAAACTGCCTTGCGAGTTTCAACCGCACTGCTCAAGCGGTGGTATTGAGAACTAACAACGCCTTTCCAAGTGTTTAGTCTTCCCTATGCTTTTTGGCAGGATATTAATCATCCATGAATTGACAACAAGAATGAACATATACAACTCTTCCTGTAAACCACAACACAAAACGTAACACATATTTGCAAGCAATACAACAATCAAAATAGCATAATAAAAACATCTGAATGAATAGATACAATTAGCCACAAACTTCACAACATTTTCAACTACATTTAATATTATCGATATACTGTATATTTTCAGTTATTGAAAAATATTCAGTTAATTTATTTAAATTAAGGACACACAACAAACTTGCTTATATGCAACACTACACATGACAATTGTGTCAGAATTCCTACACACAACTTGACAAATTAGCCTACTCCAGCAATGTTCTTTTTCTACAAGTTAGCTATAAGTTTTAAAAAAGATTGCACAGCTGATAAATGGGACACAGGTATAAAATAAATTTCTGACAGAAAATGCATAAGCACTTTATAATGCATGCATTCAGAAAAAAATAACTCTTATACACAGAATTTGCGAGTTATTTAAAATTGGAAGAACGTGGATTTTGATGAGGATTACAAAAATACTCTGGAGAGTTCTTTGCGTGGAAATGAAAGAAGAAAGCTTAAAATACGGAAGCAATATGTTTCCATTTCATTGTTTACATTGGAAACAAGACAATTACATAAATGCCTTACCTTGCGTCCTTGCTGTTGCAAGAAGTAATTTCGCAGCAAAATGAGCAAAGCACAAAAACAATGAATGTATTCTCATTATACAACCCTCACAGAAAGTAACTGATCAATTTTAGAAGATTCATTAAGAAACTACATTTTGCAATTTATTTAAATCCAAATTCACGTCCAATATTTCAAACACAAAATTAACTAAGGTAAATAATATTCATGTAAAAGAATTCAAATTAACTTTTGACATATTATTTTATGTTCACAAAGAACCTAGATATTAAAAAAAAATAGTGAAAATTTCAATAATAAATAGAACTATCATGACCAGTATATTTGTTATTTTTTCTGCTATAACAGGCAAAATGTAGCAAAGAGTATAAAAACTGCAACCACACAAAGAACTGTCCATGAACCTTAGGTGAGGAACTCTTGAACTCAACTAATCTAGCAGTTGAAGTGCATTAAGTAATAATAAGTAATAAGCAAGTTCATTAAAATAACCTACCAATTTGATCATGTCTGTTCTTTGCATAGTTACTGTGCAAAAATTAAGTGCACTGAAGCACGTTAGTGCATTTGTGCAAGTTCTGTGCTTTGAATTTTCCTCAACAAATTATTTAATGAACTTTAGAATGAAATGCAAAAACACATTGTGGTTAAAATGAGAAAAAAGAAAAACATTTTTATTTTCTTTATTTTTGAAAAATTTGTTGAGACATTACAAATATGACTTGGCAAACAGTGTTTACCTTTGTAGAACAATTTAAAATTGAATGAAATTAACTTTTTTTTATCAGTAATGAAATTCAATACACATTAAAAATGTAAATATTATATTTTGTCAAAAAATGTATGAGTAAAAAACAAATTCATTAAAACAAAGAGTATGTTAAACACTGTGAATGCCAATGATCATAAATGTAATAAGCCTATGTGTTAAAGCCAAAGCACAAGGTGAGAAAGTGAACAGACATTTTAAAAGAACCTAAATAAATCCAAAAATGTCTTGAATAAATGATGCTAAGGTGCACTTACCTGGAAGTGCAGGATGATTGTCCAGATGAGACCAAGAATAAGTTTTGGGTTGCCATCGACAATGTCTTCAGCACGAATGTTTACAAGTTTAATCTGGAAAATAATAAATCAGTAATTAAATAAATAATTCAAGGTATTTTAATATTGAATATTCAAAACAATAAAATGTACACAAACATTTTATATGATGTACATAAACCTTAAACAAAGAAATTTAAAAAGTTGATATCTGAAAATATTATATTGTTCAGTCATGGATTCAATTACGATACTGTCAGGTGTGTAGCATGAAAGAACTAGACCAAGTTACCCATGAATCAAGTACATAGTTATTAAAGTGCTACACAAATTTTGAATTGATTTCAACTTCTGAATAATACTAGAGGATTGTAAAGATATGTCTACTTGCTATTAATAAAGACCTCGTCATACAACCTCCATGGAACCCTATGTTTCTTTCAAAATTTTCATTCATAACATTCTCAACATATGCATTCATTTACTTTGTGAAGAAAATAAAAACACACAAGAACATTTCTGTAAAACAGAAGTATAACAATTTAAGCAACTTAAATTTATTTCTCGAAAAATACTTAATTTAGCAAGACTTGACTTCAAATAAACACTTTAAGTAGAAATAAATAAGAATGTGACTTGCATCCATTCAGAAAATAATGTATCACCAAGGCTAGGATTTCAATACAAAAGAAAATTATTTCTAATTTTGAGACAATAAAATTTTCAACATGGGTTTATGATTTAGACTTTTGGAATTCATTTGAAACACATTTGATTATTCTTATTTATCCAAATTTCTAGGTACAGAACACATTTGCACCGGAAAATTCATCTCTCGTATATTTCAACATTTTATTCGAAATATGTTCCATATTATACATTTCACAATTATTCTTGCAAGATTGTTGAGCAACTTTTAAGGGGTGAATTGGGTTTTACAGTATATTTAGATTTAACTCCACAAGACAATGTGAGGGTGAAGTTAGTCGCCATTATCTCTTATGATGTGTAGCAAAGTTTTAGCCAAGCAAAGGAACATTAAGAGATGAAAGGAGCAGTTTCAAATATGAACTGAAAAGTGCTTTGTTACTTCTCCTTCATAAATGGCCAATTTTAAGAAAAGGTTTAAGTTACATATTTCCAGCAAAAAAATTTCAAATCTATTATAGTACAGGAAATGAATGAAGAATGGCAATTTCTTCTATGACTAATATTAACACTAAATAAGTTCTTTGATCATTCTACTGATGTAGGAACATAAGCATTGAGATAACGACACCATTTTCACTATTTATTTTATCTATTTATTCAATTTTAGTCCACGTTTTACTCTTTTTATATTTATTTGGAACATATTAAGTTCATAAATAAGTACACATAATTCCATATTAATTCAAACCCAGATTTTCATACCTAACTCAAACCGAGTAAAGCAAAATAAGTGTAATATATCTCAATCACAGTTTATTTAAAAGCATCCATAGTATTTAATTAATTAATTAATTAATTAATTAATTTTAAAATATTTTAAATACATTATGATTGAGCCTATGTATGTATTATATGTATGTATAAGCCCATGTATGTATTAAGCCTATGTATATCCAACAGTTTTGGGAACTGAATACTGGAGATAAATGACAGAATATACAGTAACTCTAGACATCGGATGTTTAGGCACTAAAAAATCGTCTTTTAGGTGCCTAAAAAAGGCACTGAAAATGTCATGAATAAGGAGAAATAAGGCACTGTCATAAGTTACAAGCACAATAAAATGAAAAATTGTTTGTAATTTTTGTCTATATTATTTTGTAAACTTAAATGCACAAAACAAGTTTGTACATTTTAATGTAAAACTATATTTACATATTCAGAACTCTTCTACATTTTATTCTTATTAGTTTGCATTGCAATATATTACTAGCAACTTGTCAAGGATCACAATTTCAAATATGTGACGATTGTGAGACAAAATCAATTTGAATGAGGAGAAGGATCTCTCAATATCTACTGATATGACTGGCACACATTTTAGAAGTCCAACATTAGCAACAGTGAAACCTTCTGGGAATTTACATTTAATTCCAATGACAATTTCAGTGGCCTTGGTGTAATGTCAACCAACCATGTTCTCAGAACATAGCTGGTATTATTTATGAAATAGGGAAATGGACAAAATATTTTGGTATACTTTTGGGAATTCTCTCGCATTTTAAAATACAAAGATATGAATTGTAGATTTTGTAATGAATGGTCTGGTTGGACTATGGCTGCTTTTCTGATATCCTAGCATTGTATATAAAAATAATACAAAAACAAAAACAAAATTACAAAAAGCAAATATAAGCATTATAAAACTTTGTCATATGCCAGCATTTGCCACGATTCATGCAAAAACTAACAGCCTTTAAATAAGTTTGCTACAAGAAAATAGGCATTTCCCTAAACATCCAATGTCTAGTAATCACGATTTATTTTAATGCCAAAGAGTCCTTTAGGTCATGTTGAAACAAATAACTATCTGAGTACACTATTTCCGTCTGTACATCAACATTTACTTATTATGCAATTTGTATAATTTTATTACAAAAATAATAATTATACTTAGATTTAAACACATGAGTCCGTTGATGTTTAATCAGCTGTTATAGTGCCATCCAATCAGGAGCTTAAACATCATTGTACAGTAAAAAGGATCCTCGTCTTCTCTAGAAGAGCAAAACATCATTGTCAACGAGAGCAAAATGTCACTGTCCATTTTAGGAGAGCAAGATGTCCAGTGACCATATGGGAGGATATTGTTGCTGACATTATACATTGACCCTTTGCCATTACACTAAATCATTTCCATTCACCTTATTCTAAAATGACCATAACAATGTAATCCCCTAAACAGTAGTTCTAACCCTGATCTCTCTTGTCATTTAACCAATGTGCAAGTTAGACTTCTTCACGGTGAATCTTTTATACATACATTCTTCTAATAGTACTCATAATCATAACCAATGTGAATATTATTTTGACAAATAAATATTAGTTTTGAACGTCCAAGTACATTTGTCCATTTCAAATTCAATTATTGCACATTAATTTCCCAGAAAAGAAGTTGGTATCCCAACATACATTATTTCTAATTTTATCTGCTCACTTCAGTAACTGATAAATATGGCATTTCAGCAATGTGAAAAGCATTATCAAATATGAAAATATAAAATAAATGCATTGGAGAATGTGTTATGTTCATGTAGGTAAAATAACCAGTAATCATTACCTTTCGGTAACGAAGGAAATCCAATGCTATCTGCACGTTCTGCAGCATGTGAAATCGCATCCGCCCACGCTCTCGAGGCTGTAACAGAACAAAAAACATTCATTAGTCAAGTTGACAGAGAAATACAAATGCATTGAAATCAATTTATGTTTTCTAAATTCCTGAATGTCACTCACAATTACTTTTAATTATCATAATGAAAAATGTACAAGTGCTTTCACTTCTAATACAAATTCAGCCTTTCAGAAGTCTAATATGATATCCTAGAAAAAACTGAACATTATTTACATTATTTTTAAAAATACATTATTTTTTAAATCATTTTTTTTCCTAAAATTTTTAAATTTAGTTAAAAACCGTTCTCCAAACTTCATATTCCAAAGTAGATAAGATTTCTACAATATTTCCTATTTTGCTAAGATATGAAAAATTTTCCAGCACTAAAGTGATTAGAGATAAATTCGAAATTATAGTTAACATATTTTCAGCAGAGTTGCTACAGTTACTATAATTTCAACCCTTCTGATTTCCTGCTTATTAAAGTTTTTTATATAGCTTGAAGTTGTTACTGTTTCTGATTACAAAATATTGGCAACATTTCGAAGAAGAAAAAAAAATACAAGAAAAAAAAGTACTTTAGGAAAAACTAAAAGATGAAACTTCTTTGAACTGTTCTAACACAAATTACGTGTTTTGTTGAATCTTGTGCCCCAATTTAACACACTTTGAAAAATTTGAATACTCTAATAGCTTGAAATTTCAGAATATAACTCTAACAAATATACATCACAGAGTTTGTCTTATTTGGCTACCTCTTTTTCTTTAATCGTTCGCTGACCACCTTTTTTCTTTCATTCTTCTTTTGCTACCTTTCCTTTTTCAGCTTCGCGGTTTTATTTTCCTTTTCCATCCTTACGCGAGGGCTAGGGCCAGTGCGTACCGGGTAGAGGCGGGGTGGGGATTGCGGGTAGAAGCGGGGAGTGGCGAGGCGGAATGGATCAGGGCGGGGACGATCGGGAGAAGCTCGGCGGGTGAGGGAGGGTCGGGGATTGAAGGGGTCAGAAGGGATAGGATGGGACGGGGCGCGGAGGGACAGGGGGCGGGGCGGGATGGGACGGGTTGGAATAGCGAGGGACGAGAAGGGGGGGTGTCGTGACGGGACTCGCCCCAAGAGACGAGACGGTGCGTCTGCTCATCGTCCTGGGGTCGCATCCGCGGAGGGGCAGGCGCAGAGGCGAGGCGTCAGGGGCAGAGCAGTCCCTACATGAAGTGGCGGCCGCCGCTGCCGACTTCACTTTCGTCCAGGGAGAACTAGCGTATGGAATGGCAAGTTTATTGGCAGAGAGAATTCTAATATGCTTACAGTTCAACTATCCCACGACAGGATTCAACTTCTTAGCATACTTCTTCTTCAGCCAATTTTCAGCGGCGATTATGCGTATTCGATTATTTCCCTCTCTTTCACCTTCTTTCATTAATATTATTTCATTCATTAGTCTATCGTAGTTCCTCAATTATAATAGCTTACTCGATGTTTCAGCATTCCCGATGGGCATGCAGCTTTTCTCCAATATTTTTTCAAAATATTTTAAAGGTTTCTTTTGTGATGTCAAACGATTTGAATGGAAGTCGTTACGCATTTCAATCAACCATTGAATTCTTTCCCTCTTCTTCAGGAGTGTGAAGACTTCCATGGTATTTGTTTCGGATTCTATCTCTTCAATACTTCTACAAAATGTCAGTCTCTCTTTCTTGATTGAATTTCGGGATCTAATCAGTTGTTTTGTTTTAGTTGGTTATTTGAGGTCGCATCAACATCTAGGTCATTAGCGACCACTATTCTGTTTTGTTTCAATGTGTTAAATTAATGTATTATTTCATAACTACGTATTTGAAGCGCATTGTATCACAAACAGCTAGATCCATTTTTGTGCGAAATTGAGATATTTATATTTTCTGGCAGATTTTACCTCGAAGAATGCACTGCAACCATGATATTGATTCAATGCCGAATAGACTGTATAAAGATAGGTAGTCATAAAGGGGGCTGTTGCAACAACCGCCGAATTCATCACTTGTTTTGACATTGTTAGTATCAACATCCGCCAAATCAATATTTTAATTTGCAATTTACCGAATTTTTTTATGAATGGATTTCGCAGCTTTTGATGCTACGAGCCTCATTTCATAATTTTAGTTAATACATAACAACTGTCGTTGTTAAGGGGGTTTTGCGAAAAAGCGTAATTTCGGGAATCCATTCCAAGGAGCCAGCCGCGCCGCTCAATCCCACAGCAGACAGCTGACGTTGCCCCGAAAGCGCACAGCCAGCGTCTGTCTCTCCGGAGCGGAGCGGACTGCGAGTGGGCTCGGAGGCGCCGGCAGCTGGCGCATTCCGCGCTCGCCGCCAGAGCGCATTTGCATGCAAACGGCCGTCCGCCCCGCCCCGCCCCGCCCACGCTCCAGATTACCCTACCCTCCTCCACTCGCCAACACTCACGAATCGCGTAGGTGGATTAAGCCCTTCCTTAGGGTCCCTAATAATTTTACAATTCAAAAATTGCTAACAGTTCCTAAATATGTAAAATTATTATTATTATTATTATTATTATTATTATTATTATTATTATTATTATTATTATTATTATTTCAAAAGTAATTATTCTTCATATTAATTTTAATTACATATACGGTCGACTCGGTTATAGTGAACCTGAACCTCGGCTATAGTGAACGTAGGAAGAAAGTCCTGGAAATGAATTGGATCTCGCATGTTATTAGGCGAGTATGAGGGCCTTCGGAGAGTGGGACGGTGTTCCAACAGTGCAAGAGGCATTAAAAGATGTCAATGGTGCATTGCGATACCTAGAGACAGAGGACAATGCAGAATCGAGTATGGAGTGAGCACGAATTCTCGAGAAGGATCCAGAGAAATTACTAACGAAATAGTACGAAGTAAACAATTGAAAATAATTGATTTTTTAAGGACAAAGATATTTAAATTTTCAGTTCGTGCTGTTACTGTATTTTACTGTAGTATATCTATATTAATAAAATCAATCGTTATTGAGAAATTCTATTTAATTTTGACATCGGATATAGTGAACCAAAAATATTAGTCTCCTGAAGTTCACTATAACCGGAGTCGACTGTACTTCACTAAGTTTCGATATTATTAGCAAATCCCGTAGTTTGAATGAGCGTTCGGTCCCTAAAGAAAGATATTAACTATCTGCTCCTGTTTCCAGCACATTATTTTCTGGAGATTAAGCATTGCGGGATTTTGGCTGAAGGTTTTCCCTCAAACCGGTTCAATGGGTAATCATAACGATCGGAAAACTGTAGATGATGTTCACTACACGGAGTATTAAATAACCGACGAACGGTCCATCATGCTTTCTCTGGAAATTTGATAGATTCGACCTAGAGACCCCACAAACCTATAAATTCTTATACTTTTATTTTATTTCTTTAATAAGAAATACATTTATATATACACAGTCTTGCTCTTTCTTCAGTTATTTTTTCCGATTCTGTATCGTTAATTAACATGTCCAATGGCAATTACGTTTCTCATGCGTTTCGTTGTGAAGGTTTTTCGTTTTCAGGATATCAAAATCTTTTGCGAAAAACTTCATTGCCTGATTTGTTCACAAACAGACTTGTTGGTTAATGAAGAACCCATTGTATTCTTTTTCTTTCAATACATCGGTATAGTGATAACCAAATTGTTTTCATATATTGGGACATATTATGACTTCTTTCTGTATTCACTTCTCCCCATACTAACACGTCACACACAGTTTTTAACTGTTTCTGACGTAAAAAAATGACATTACGACCATGACGTACACATTATTGTGCACACATTGCATCCAAATAACAAATAAAAGATATAATTCGAAAGATCAACAATAAATTCTTGTCTCGCTCACCAAAGAATATATTTCGAAGAGCTTAAAGACAAATTACTAGTAAGCCAAACTAATAATACAAATCCGCTTACTGTCAGCTTCGTAGGCACATAATAAGGTTTTCTAACAGATGCGATTTAAATATAAAGGCAAGGACTAAGCTTTTTAATAGTAATAGCGTAGGCATCATTCAAATGCAAATCATACTCGGGTACGGTAAATCACCAATAAGTAAACTCGTACAGATAATCTCAGTGTTGACTCACGCCTGTTTTTCCACTTGTATAAAGCAAGGTCAACAAATAACTTTATTTATAATTATAACCTTCACATTAGTTACTTCTCAGCTGCAACAGCAGAGTGCCTCGAACATGCTTGTAGGAGACGTATGAAATACAAATTACAAAGCTGGGTGAGAAATGCTTCATCACCAGACGAAATAAAAGTCTCGGTGCGCTTCTATCAGCCGTGCTCCTTTCTTGGCACGCACAGTCACGCACAACGACACCGCGGGGGGACAGCACGCGTCGCACTAGCGTAGAACGTAAACGCCCTCCCATACTGCACCGTCATTGCATTTCAACACACGCGAGGCGACTGTTCGCGATGTACAATAGCTTTACAGTGTGACATACTACCCCACTGCTCCCTAACGCAAATAATCCTTTCGAGGTAGTACTTTCACCGAAATACAGTGACAGTAACTAACGCAATTCGAAGCTATTTGCAGAAAATACCCAAATGCGATTAATGATTAACAAACATTTCTGTAGCAAAACGTTTACATGAACTTTTCTTTATAATAAAGAGAACAGGGAAAGTGACGTAAACTATTACCTCCACATTAAACAATCAGAACATATTTGTATTAGGAATTTCGCAATTTATGTTACTTTTCTGAATAGCTTACAGAAATAGACTTCTTGATGTTTGTTTGGCCAACATACAAGTACAATTGGTCATTATCGGGTTTCGAAGTTACCAAAATTATTTTTGGAAATCTCAATGTTGCAAGTAATGAGTAAAAGATAGGTTGTAAAGCGCTAAGCTAATTTTACATGTCAGAAAACAAGTTCGTTTCTACGGACGATGTCTAAATGTGAAGAACCTGGAATGTATAATATAAATTACACAAAATTACACATTCAATTCGTGGGTTAACTGCAACATTAGTAATTTCCTGATATGCATACATTGTCACTTCGTAAATAGTTTGTGCGAAGAGATTGTTTATTACAGAGGCATTTTCACCAAAAATAAATTGATCTTTATTACGACAATGAAGTTACAGAAAAAATCAAATAATCAAATTTAGGGGACAGAATATTACACGAAATAAAAAAATAAAATAAAATACACCTCGAAGTGAAATAGAAAGGCTAGACTGCAATTTCTTTCCTACTGAATTTCCCGAATGATGATTGAAAAACACAAACCTATTGATTGAAAAACAAAAGCGACACGACTAGAGTATTGCTAACGTAGTATTATTTTAAAAATACGATAATACTCTAGGAAAAATTCATACGAATAGAGGAGTTTATGCATCAAAAGAGATCATCTCCCACAATACTACCTCATGATCCAACCAGTAAAATCACCTCAGGTCAGATTTATCTTGCAAGTCTTGCGCGAAAAACATTAAGACGAGCGTAAACCTACCCCGCCCGAAAGAAACTTTCTACCCAACACACGTCATCCGAACAGATAGTTGAAGATCGGCTCTTCGCACGCGAAGCACACCCCTCGCTCTTCCCCGTCGTTCCGGCCCGCCCCTCGGGCGCGCTTTCGCTCTCTCGGGCAGGGTTGCCACCTCTCCCTGACTCGCCTACGCCGCAAGTACGGGGTTAAGAAATAATCTGAGGTATCCATGTTGTTAACAAAAGGGGGACCCAGATTAACAAAATTGTAAGGATAAAAACTATTTAATTTGCGAGAAAGTGCTATAGTAGAGACAATTCATTTAGGTCTGTGAATGGTCATCAAGGAGAACAGACACTGTAGAGAGGGGACGAGTCACAGGCGCCAAGCAGAAAACGGCAGAAGACAAATGACAGAGAAGCGCAGAGACCTCGAAAATGCCCTTCCAACCGTTTCAATTAAATTTCTAGTAAAACTCTTGAAATCCACAGTATAACAAAATCACGTTTTGCTATCTTATAATAAAAATATTCTTAAAATTTTATATTGAAAACAATATAAAGAAATATACAAATAGTATATTTTTATAATTTCCATAATATAAATATAAATAATACATTATTCTTTTTATATGTGATGAGTAGAAAATCAGACTTAAAAATGTGGCCGAGGACTTAATGGAGTTGGCTTCATCCCTTCGTATCCTCCAAGTATGTAAGTTCGAATCCCGAATGAAATTTCAAAACATGCTAAGTAACTGAACTGCATAGTATGGATGGATGAAAATTCTAGAGGGCATGATTCTCTATAAATCTCAATTCGAGACCCGACACTTTGAACAAACAAAATCACTACATAATGAAGTGTACTGCATAATAAAGTCTACAAAATGTACTTGGAAATTCGAGTCGAAGATTATTGTAATTCAGATATTTGGGAGAGAGATTCCAAATCTGACGATCAAGAAAAACACCATTTTCCCCATACGCTATGTAAAGTCAACAAAACTATCTTCACGCCAACCGATCGTCACAAAATGACGCAATATTTCAATACAAAAACCCATTCTGTATTAACAGCCACACAAATTCCATCAGGCCTCAATTCGATTACACAGTGGCGATGCAAATCAGCCCCCAAAAGGTCACGCCAAACGACCGTTGGTTCCAAATCGACAGCGCCCACGGGGCCAAACGAAACAAACGACTTTATTTCGTGCGAGGGCACTACTTAAATTAAAAACAAATTACTGGCCTAGACCCTAAAGCACATGTTTGAATGGTCAATCGGTCGCGATGGACACGAGGAAACCCGAGTTTACTTTTCTTTTCCTTTCGAAATTACCACAACCAACTTTCGGGGCGCCGGATCCCCGCAGCGGTTGACACGTGATTGTTCCGCGTTGACGCTGTCGTTTTCTTGCCCTTGGGTGCCCATTAGTTAGGGGATCCGGAGCAACCTGGCGTTTACGGCCTCTCCCAAAGGCGCACCTACTTTTACTTCCTTGCAATTACGCCCCACGGGGACGATGCGTGGCCTTCTCTCGATGAGAAGGACGTTTTTATTGGCAGAAAAAGCGAACCGATCTAGAGGTATAATAGATAATGCATACAGCAGTATTATACCTTCCGTTCCAACGTCGATTTATGAAGCAAAGTGCATCAGTGAGTTTGTTAGGGGGAAAGTAATAAATTGATACATTCCTTGTTTGCAACACAAAGGCTTCACTACAGCTTTGCAAGGGAACTGGTTTATTTTGATTCATATAATTTTCAGAGAACTTTGGAAGAACCTGGTAGATTGCATTACTTTTATTTAAGTCAACGTAATGAAAACGATTTTTTATGTGAGCTTTTCATGTCGTCCTCTTTTTAGACGTGACTATAAAACTCTCAAATGAAAATCTCCTTCCAAAGTACGAGGAAACGAACTAATTTGTGCGATAGGGAAAGTTGCACCAGTAAATAAAGTATTGCACATCTTAGCGAGTGGGAATACGTCGCTAAGATGTGAATTGAATGACGTACCCTCGATACACCGACCCCGTAGCCTCAACATCCCGCCACTTGCACCGGCCGGTCAAGTAGGCACGGTTCGGAGAGGACCATTACTTCCTCGTCCTCTCGGAGCTGACGTCTGACAGACAGCGGGCGTCAGACCCTTTCCGGTCCATTTCGGAGGCGGAGGAAGTGAAATGACACCCAGTGAGGGCGTCCAGGACGGTTTTTCAGCGACCGCGCCCTCATTCCCCCTTCTCCCTTTTAAGCCGTGCCTCGCGGTTTATGAGGAGGGTGTTAAATGGGGACGGTGCCCTTGAAAGACTTAATATCAAGGAAAGCCGTCACATATCACTTCTGCTCGTTAATACGATTTTAGCAAGGGGATTTCTCATATCGAATAGACCACTTCTCCAGATATTTTGTTTTTGCTCCTCCAATTACAAACGCTCTTCGAATGCAAGATGAGGAGGGTCCCTTTTCTAAATAACTGATTCAATTGCGACCGTGATTGTATCCGCGCATTAAACTCATCCATGACGAAGGCGTAGTTCGAATTCCACACTCACAAGAAACTTTATCAACCCATTTCCACACTGAATGAAAGGAGATGACTGAATTAAATCATTAGGAGACTCAAACAGCAGCCCCAGAAGCAGGGCCTTCAGGAACTGGTCGCGTCCAGTGGGGGAGGCGTGAGCTGAAAGGCGCCGCGGTGCCTTTCAAGTCAGGACAGCGGCTGCCGACGCCCGGGGGCTGGTGCCGGCGCCAGCTCCGGGCTGTCATTCCACTCTGCGCCGCCCGCCACGCCGCGCCGCTCCGCTCCGCCCAACAGGGTGCCCCTTAGCCAGCTAAAGCGTTACATCAGTCCCTTAAGGGGGAAATACCTTCATCTCAACATGGGCATTTTCAGGAAAACCATTTTCTATCCCTCGCTTTTATTTTAAGACTAAACGCGTGGAGTGTTTATCGAGATTCAATCCGATGCTTGTAGCGTCGCCTGGTCCGGCGCCGGTGCGTCGGGCCGCTTCGAGGAAACCCGCGGTAAGCCGGATGTGGGTGGAGGGGGGCGGCGCCGCGCCGCGCCGTTTGGAAAAGCCCTCAGGAATCCCGGCTGGAATTTCCTTCAAAAGGACGCTCGTGGATGCGAGTCTAAGAGGTGTCGGTTGTAGCTCTGGAAAGGCTGGCCAGCGAGCCGTGTGTCGCCCGCTGCTTGTAGGGTGGGGGCGAGCCGGCGGATATTTAAGGCCGCGCCGACAGGCGCCTCGCGGGATACGCTGGGTGTCGAAGGACGAGAGGTATCTCCAGTGCAATCCTTGCACGTGATCTTCGGGTCGAAGATCGGTTTGGCAACAAGCCATGTAACTGGTGTAGTTACGGGACTCTATGTCCGACAGCTTCGCACCTCGCGTAGCTTTTTGCTGTTTCCGAAGCAGTGGTTCTGGGCGAGGCCTAGGGGACGGTCGCGGGGTTTTGCGGCTAAGAGAATTGAAAGGTTGCCAAGGGGCTAGATTTTTGTATCATATCATTGTACATTGATTGTAAAAAATCTGTAAATATATTGTATATATTCAATCAGAACAGTCGTCTGTGTTTTTCACTCTAGTACGTCACAGACTCGGAACCTTTCTTTTCTAAAACTGGTGGCAGCGGTTATCGAAAACTCACGTCGGGGCGCTCGCAGCAAATTCTGCCACTTTTCTTTTCTAAAACTGGTGGCAGCGGTTACTGTTAACTCACGTCGGGGTGCCCGCACCAATTCTGCCATTTTTCTTGTCTAAAATTGGTAGCAGCGGTTATTGTAAATTCACGCCGGAGTGCCTGCGCCAATTGTTGCAATTGTAGTTCAAAATTGGTTGCAGTGGTGCTTAGAACTCACACCGGGTGGTTGTGCCAATTGCAGTTAATAATTGGTTACAACAGATTAAAGACTCACGTCTATCATTCAGCTTTGTGGAAGCAGTCACTACGTTCGCAACGAACGGGGAACGCGGAAGTCTGCAGCAGCATCCGCGGGGACATCAGTGCGGCATCAGAGCCATCGGTGCGCGCTGATTAATCAGAACAGCACGCGTAAAGACAGTGTACGCAGTTAAACGTGAATACACGTCGTAAATACGTGGCGCCGGCAGTGTCGCGCACGCCACGAGAAACCGAAAAGTGCGGTGTTTCGGTACGGTAGTTTCGGGGCGGTACAATCCGACTCGGAACCTTTCTTTTCTAAAACTTGGTACTGGTAATTGGAACTGGTACTGGAACGAGCTGATATTGGCACTGGAACTTGATCTGCTAATATTTGCATCACCGGAAGAACACATCACGGACCGACCTGAACGAGAGGAAGGAAGGAGGCCACAAACCGGATCCAGAAGGCGCTCACGCGACACCGAGGTCAACTGAACGTAAGTGTGTTTTTTGTTCTGGCCGGGGATCAATTCAGGCAAAATGGCTTTCTTAGCGGGTTATAGGAAAGAGGTGCTTGTTAGGGTCGCGATGGAGATGGGGGAAACATTAGAAGGGAACGAGACCGTGGTTAAACTTAAAGCGATCATTACGGAAAGCGAGCAGTACGAGGAATCATTCGTGAAACAACTCGCTGACCAAGAAAAAGAACAGGTTGCAGAAATACGAGAGCAGGAAAGATTACGCGATGAGAGAGAGCAGGAAAGAATACGCGAAGAACGCGAAGAACGCGAACGGCAATTTGAACTTGAAAAGTTAAAACTAACGAATCAGGCTCCCACGCGTGTTTCCATAGGTAGTAGCGACACGGGAAATCGAACTAATATTCGTATCAGCCAAGTCATGGACAAATTCAAAGGCGAAGGCGACGATATTACGTTGTTTCTAAGTGTTTTCGAGGCGCATGCTCGCCAGCTTGGCATTGCGCCGGTCGAATGGGTAAGCCATTTAATGGGTTTACTTCCTAATGAGGTGAACAATTGGCTCGTAGTAGGATCCGATTCACCGGATCAAGATTATGACCTAATTAAAGAACAATTATTAGATATGTACAAGTTCACGGCAGAAAAGTGCCGGCAGATGTTTTGTAGTCACGTAAAAGGTGCAAAGACCACTTGGAACGTCTATGCACGTGAATTAGCTAGTTATTGTAAAAAATGGGTCTCAGGTTTAAAGATAGAAACATTTGAGCAATTGCTAGATCTCATTGTAACGGATCAGATGAAGCGAAAGGTGCCGGCGGTTATGCGTGACCATTTCATTGATGTGTGGGGTGAGGTTTCTGCATCCCAAGATTTGGCACGAAGGCTGGACACCTACGAAAACAACCGGGCTAGCGGATATAAGAAGGATTTCCCGCGGTTCGGCAATAAAGAGCAGGCAGGCGAACGGAAATGGCCGAAGGCGACGGAAAGCGCGCCGACCACTTCCAAAACGGCAGTGCCGAAGGTAGCTAGTAACGCGGAGTTCGAGAAGCCGCAAGAACGGACGTGTTACTTATGTAAAAAACCAGGTCACATAAAAAATATTGTCCTCAATATAACAATAAACCTAGCGAGAAGATGTGTCACGTGGCCGACGCTAGTGCGCCAGAGTTATTGTCTCCACACACATTTCTTGCCAAAATTTGCGGCGAAACAGTCACCTGTCTCCGTGACACGGGGGCGACGATTGACGTCATCAACGCAAAGCACGTCACGCCGACACAATACACCGGCGAGTCCGTATGGGTTCAGCAGCCCCTGGACGAAGCGCCGAAAAACCTACCGGTAGCCAAGGTAGAGATTGTAGGGCCATTCGGTACTCTTGTTACAGAGGCCGCAGTCGCGAAGAACTGCGACTTGCCTTATTACATTTTTAGTAATCGTTCTGCTACGATTTTGAAAGAAATAAAGCAAGGTTTCTTAGAACCACAGCCTATCTGCGCTGTGCGGACTAGGGCGCAAGCAGTTGCTGAGCGCGTAAGGGCAGAGGGGCCCCCGGGTGCAGACAATGCAGGAAACGAAGCGCCGGGCGACGCGCCGCAGACAATAGAGGCGGTAGAGCCTGCCGAGAGTACGGGAAACGACCGAGAGCAGGTCGCGTTCCAGGTAACCGCTTCGGAAGAAACCGAGGATGACAATAGAGTTGGTCAGGGCGAGGTCGACGCCCCGGGCAACTCGGAATCAAACGATCAGGAATCTGAATTAGATTTCGGTAGCATTACTTTGGCTCGTTTGGACCCCACCGAATTTGCTACAGCTCAGAGACAAGACAAGGAGCTCGCGCCGTTGATTGAGCGTGCGGAAGGACCCGAGACGGATCGGCGCGATTATGTTATGAAAACGGCCTATTGTTTCGTGTCCGGCATAGTAAGCGCGGAGAGCAGTTCACTATGTTAGTAATACCGCGGGTGTATCGTGGCACGATCTTAAAACTCTGTCATGAAGTTGCTCACGGCCATTTGGGGGTCACAAAAAGCAAAGATGCCATGGCCAAATATTTCTTCTGGCCGAATCGCTATAAGGATATTGAAAACTATGTGCGTAGTTGCGACAGTTGCCAACGAGTAGGAAACGGCGGCGAAAAACTTCGCGCGCCTTTGAAAATTGTTCCTATAACGGGCGAGGCATTCGAGAAAGTGAATGTCGACGCGTGTGGCCCATTTCCAGAATCGGTCACCGGAAACAAGTTTATTTTAACGGCGATGTGTTTAGCCACGAAGTATCCCGAGGCTATTCCGATACGGGACCTAACTTCGGTCACTGTAATTGAGGCATTACTAGAATTATTCAGTAGAATAGGATTTCCACGCGAATTGCAAACCGACCAGGGCACTTGCTTCACGAGTGCTTTGACAGCGGAATTCGCCGAGCGGTTTGGCATTAAACTGGTGAGAAGTTCGCTTCTATCATCCTCAAGTCGCCTGGTCCGGCGCCGGTGCGTCGGGCCGCTTCGGGGAAACCCGCGTAAAGCCGGATGTGGGTGGAGGGTGGCGGCGCCACGCCGCGCCGGGTGAAAAGCCCTCAGGAATCCCGGCTGGGATTTCCTTCAAAAGGACGCTCGTGGATGCGAGTCTAAGAGGTGTCGGTTGTAGCTCTGGAAAGGCTGGCCAGCGAGCCGTGTGTCGCCCGCTGCTTGTAGGGTGGGGGCGAGCCGGCGGATATTTAAGGCCGCGCCGACACGAGCCTCGGGGGATACGCTGGGTGTCGAAAGACGAGAGGTATCTCCAGTGCAATCCTTGCACGTGATCTTCGGGTCGAAGATCGGTTTGGCGACAAGCCATGTAACTGGTGTAGTTACGGGACTCTATGTCCGACAGCTTCGCACCTCGCGTAGCTTTTTGCTGTTTCCGAAGCAGTGGTTCTGGGCGAGGCCTAGGGGACGGTCGCGGGGTTTTGCGGCTAAGAGAATTGAAAGGTTGCCAAGGGGCTAGATTTTTGTATCATAATCATTGTACATTAATTGTAAAAATTCTGTAAATATATTGTATATATCAATCAGAACAGTCGTCTGTGTTTTTCACTCTAGTACGTCACACTTTTACACGATAATTCAATTCAATGTCATGATCATTTCTAACTACTCCCATTTCACGATCCCAGAGTATTTTACAAATAAGCAAAGGAAACTCACCGTTAAAGTTTGGCAGACTATTTTTAGGGACATTCCCGTGGAAAAAATCGAGAGGAAAATCATCAGAATGTAATAACCGTAAGGAATCACCAATCGAATCACTGAAGAAAGAAAATTCATGAGTTAACTTTCATAAACATCAAATTACTAAACGTGGAATCGAATTCAACTCGCAGTTTCTCTTTCAAATGACATTTTTCTAAAAGGATCTCTACTACACTAACCATCACCATCTCCGCAGATGGAGTGGAAACCTCGCTGAACATAAACTGTTGATCTTGAAACGGAGCCAGACTGCGGAGTAATCCACAGACTGTTCATCCTCCGATGGAACGCAAACGGGTCTCCTTTACTTCGGGAGCGACGGCGCAGACTCGCACCCTGCCCAAACCCGTGCTCCCGCTTCAACGCAGGCCGCCGGAATCTCCGTTCCATAAACTTCGCCAACTCCGCCTTCTCTTCCTCCGGCTGCGGTCGCTCCAGCGCGGAGCGGGGAAGTCTCCAACCTCCCGACGCGCGAAGAGGCTCAACGTTCATGCGCGAGTTCGCACCGCAAACTTCAACAACGGAGGGATCCTACATCTAGAAAAAGCTCATGCGAAGTCAGAAGAAAAAGTGTTCGAAATTTTTTTACACGCTGGAGGTAAAAAGGATGGTTAAAAAGCAAGGAAAGTTGAAAAAATCTTAGGTGCTCGCTGCTCCATGAATTTATTTCGACAAAGAAGCCAGGAGTTCGAGAATCACAGATCAACAAAATATTTTTCAAGCAAAAATACAAATAAGCACATCACAAAATTATCACACAGAAAAGAGGGCGAAGAGAGCGAGAGGAGGGAAAAGAGGAGAGAGAAAGAATAGATGAAAAAGGAGAAATATGAGAGGAGGAAAAGGTTTTGTGCGAAGAGGGATTGAGGAAGGGAAGAGAAGATGAGAAGAGAAATAAGAGATGAACTAAGGAGATGAGTTTAAAAGTTCGTAAAAATTTTGACGGTGGCTAAGGAGCTAATAGAAGTTGAACTTAAGGGAAATTTTCTGTTTACCTCAGTGCACCATGGGGAACTATTCGGCTTACTGCGAAACATCTGCCATTAGCGTCACGTCGCTCAAATATTCCTGCACTCGCTGCTCCCTCTGGTGTCGCGGCGAGTTGTCCTCATGCCCATTGTCAGCTTTCAATTTCTTTATAGCGTAGGTAGCCCGTAGGCTCTATTTAACCCGAGACCCTTTAACTACCTCCTGGGAAATCTAACCGTGACCCTTCGCGACAAGGCGATTAGGCGGCTTCAGCAAGAATTAATATTAACGATAATAAATCAATAAAATCGTAAATAAAATCCTCGATCAATAATATAATACGAAAACACATTTGGCAGCACTGGTACCAGAAAAAAAGAAATAAAAAAGAAAAAAAGAAAAAAGAAGAAAAAAAAGAAAAAAGAAGAGAGAAATAGATGCCGAGAGAGCTGCGTGAGGTCCCACGGAAGCCGAGTTCCGTCCATCGACGACGCCACATCCTCCTCCTGGTGGCGGAACCCCGAATCGCCGACCTCCGATGTAATTTCTCCGCCGCTACGCGCGTTCACATTCCACGCGCAGGAGCTCATCGCGAGGCACCCAAACGCCCTCCGTGGGTGGTCGGAGAACCTCCAATGAAGACGTTCCTACAAGTTGCGTGAATAATCAATTCTCCTCCCTCCTGCTGCAAAAAAGGTGATCCTCTTTTTCTGAAGGTGGAATAAAACGCAAAATGCAACATACGTGTCAAAGCTCCTAAAATACATTCGTAGAACGTTCGATTAGCACACAAATAAAAAACAAAACAAAAAACAGAAGAAAACATGTGCGATATAAGACGTCTATAACATTGTCTACCACTTAAAATAGCGCACACGTGTGAATAAGGATTTTATAACAAGTGCATTATTTCCCTGAATATGAACAAAATTAAACCTCTCAGATTGTGAACCCCAATATCATGTACGACATTATTGCAAATATACTGCTGCAAGTTCCACAACGGAGTTCACGCTGAAAAACATAACCCTCTTTTTCTGTAAATCTGGGGGAAACGTTCACCACCACTAAGGCACATGAAAACTTACGAATCCAAGAATTTACTATCTATCCATTTCTCTGAGTCCTTACGAAACCTTTAGCAATAAAAGGGTTCTCCCGCGGCTGCAACCGAACCTTACTCCGAAGGACCCGAGGCCTCGTTTCCAGCGCGCGCATCCGTTGCGTCAAAAGGAGATATCGACGTGGGAATAAGTGGGAAAGGGAGGTGGGATGGCGGAAAAGCGGCGAATTCGCACGGCCAATGTACACTCGCTTCGCTCCGCGGAGACGCAATAAGGAAGCAGTAATTGAAATATTGCCGTCAGGTGAAGATGCATTTCCGCATCTGACGCAGCAACAAGCAATTCGCTCAAGAGAAGCGCAAAACCCAACACTGCGCGATCGGTCAATGAACGGTTTGAGCTGTGAAGAATCCAAACCACGAACGTTTAGCGACAACCAAACAGCGAACATTTATCATCGCATGACAAGCAATGTTTGGTTAAAGAACTATATTCTGGAACGTTTTACAACAATAACCATGTATGACCGAACTCTGGAGAACTGAATTCATAGCGAAAACGGCTGAAGCGGAGACAAAAGCAAGAAACGTAGTTAGGTTTTTTATTACTTTGATTAGTTGATGAGGTACCCAGAACGCACTAATTATAGCTCCATTAAAAAGCAATAGAGAAGAAATGATAGGTTAAAAAATAATTCGATTATCGAGAATCATCTTTGAAGAGATCATATTCGTGACTCGATCATCCAGTCATGGCATTCACGATATGTCATAAATAGTTTCTTCGTAATTCCAATGTGATCACAATTCGAATATAAACTTGCGAACCACAACTGCAACGATATGCAGTGTTATAAACATCGAAATTTAGTAAAACTCGCATAATGAAAACAGAGTTTTAATGGATTCACCGCGCATGAAAAACGCCTGCAACACATTTGCATCGGAGACCCCGAAAGCGGAAAATAATAAAAGTTAACACAAGCAATACACTTAAGCTGACACCGCACAGACACTAGTGGCCCGAAGTATCAAAACTTGACGTAGCAGACAACCTGGAGGAAGCGAAAGCAAAACCAAAGCGACGCCCGTAGAAATCTGTAATTAGCTGTCAGAGCGCGCTGTGTGGCTGGCGATTTGCGCCGTGTGGCCTCGCGCGCGCCGAAGTCGTGCGGGGCCCGCGGCGGCCGGGGAACAAAGCCAGGAGCGCGGGGCGCGAAGGCGCGGCCAGCGAGACGCGGCGGGGCAGGAAACGCTCCAATTAAAACTTCTCCCGCGCGCCCGCGCCGGCGGCGGCGGCGGGGGCGGTGACGTTGGAGAGACAGAGACAGAGAGAGACAGAGACTGAGACAGAGAGAGACAGACAGACAAGGATACAGAGAGAGACAGGCAGACATACGGAGAGAGAGAGAGAGAGAGAGAGAGAGAGAGAGAGAGAGAGAGAGAGATGGCGGAGACGCAGATGATATGGGATGTGGAAGAGGAAGTGGTAGATTAGGTGCTGGAAGGCAGAGGAGGAGGAGGTTGCTTAGGTTTTGACAGATTATTCTAAGAAGGGGCTGCTTTGACAGCTACTGCTTGGATACCATTGGCAGCAAAACGGCAGATCATGCCCATGCGCTCAATTCGTAAATTCTTTCGTTGGCAATTGTCTCACTTGTAAATGGCTTTCACACAACCTCTCGCAATGCCATCGTCCCACTTGACGCGACCTGTCAAACCTGTCAAACTGGTCCCTTCTTAGAGTAACTTGACTATACATGCAGATGCAGATTTAAAGGTAAAGGAAGATACAGTAACATATAGAAGTGGAGGCAAAGGTAGAGTTCAGGCAATAATATCGGGGATCAGCTGGGGCAAGAACGGTGCGGCGATGTTATCACTAGTAGAGACAGGGTGGAGGTGTTAGGTTTGTTGGAGTGATAAAACCCGGGGGTAGAAGCGAAACGGGGGTGGAGCAGGGCATAGAAACGAAGTGCAGGGTTGGAGTCGGTGACGATACGGCGGTAGGATGATGCGAGACCCGTACGGTCACAACGGTAGAGCGGGAGGGGGAAGGGGCAGACTGCATCAACGTCAATCACAAGGGAAGTATCACTGCGGCTGGAGCGGGCAGAAAGAGCTTTTCTTATTAAACTGCTAAAGCAAATGGATAAAACAAAACGCGTGAGGAATACGCTGTGTAACGCGGAGTGATTCGAAAGAGTGTTACGTTTAAGGAAATTTGGTTAAGTCAACGGTGAGGCTCTGGCCTTTGAGCCCCACGATTAGTATAGAACACGTTTGAAATTAATATAGAACACATTACGCAAACTTTCCAACACATACACTATACATTGGACTTATTTTGAATCAGAACTTTCGCACAACTAGTATTGAAGTATGTCTACGCAATTAAATAAGCGCATTCCACTCATGTTACATTTCTAACCCATTAGCTATTCGTCTAAGGAGAAAGAAAAAAGTCTCGCGGATGAGCGCTGCGGTGCTAGTGGCAAAAACGAGAGAGCGATAGAGATGAAAGTGGAGACAGGCGGAAGCAAAGCAGCTACCGTGGGAGGCAGCGCGGTGGCACAAGCGAGACAGGGACAGAGGAAGCCGGCAGAAAGTAGCCTGCGTGTGCGGACTGGCGAGTCGCCTGCGTGGGCGGTGGACCCGCTGTGACTGGCGCTGGCGGTGCGGGGGCGGTTGTGCGAGGAAAGCGACGCGGGGTGGAGCCGGACGGCAGAGGCAGAGGCGTGGGCGAGCGAGTCCTTGTCACTGCGGCCTCGTCGAACTCAACTTTTAATTCCGCAGGTCCCGAGGGCAGTCGCAATTAGAGGTCCTCGCCCAGCGACGCGGCTTCGATCGCGTTAATCACACTGGCAGATCGCGATTAACGACCTTCCAAGCGTGCCCGCGGCTCCGGGGACCAAAGGCAGCGGGAACAAATGACGGCCTGCCGATTTGTGGCCGCTACGTCGCATGGTGCAAGCAAGAGAACGTAGGGCTACGTCAGCAAACTTTCGCGGTAACTGTAATTCAAGTAGCAAAACGAATGACCGCAGTCGTCAAAGCAATAAAAGATCTTGCTAACGTTTGATGTTACTTCTCATAATCTAAAAAAATAAAGAATTGTAATAGAGTCTGTTGTTGGTGTTACTTTCTGCAATAGAATAAACAATAGTTGTTAATCATAGATCAGTCCTTTTGTAATAGTTTCTCCTGATGCTGGTAAATTACGACACTTGCCTGGATTGTCCCTGTCAATTGATATTGGCAATAAGCGGTATTTGCGAATCTTTACTCCAAAAACAATGAGATTATGATTATGAAAAGAGTGTAAGTAAGTCTCAGAACAGTGTAGTACGTCTTCTAATAATTTCTTTAATATCAAATGCCTCTACAATAGACTGACGCACCATGACCGTGCAAAAAGCACACAGGGGAGGCGGGTGACCGCACTTTCCGTTACACAATGAAGCAGGCGGTGCTCAGACCGACAGATCGGGCAATCGAAAGCCACAACCAAACTGATAGATCACGATAGTTGCTTCTACACGCACCGGATTTAAATCAGTGAAAGGCAGATATTTCGTAAATAGAACGGATTGATTTAATCGAAGGACGTTCAATCTTGTCAGTCGGAAAGAATTAGTGAAGAGATAATACAAAAAAGATTTCATACATAACTATAAATGAAATGCTGGAATTTCAAACCGATAAACCTATTTATATGAGCAAATGAAAGAAGACCTCAAAACATTTCATTACGGAATAATTAAAATAGCGAAACATCAGTATAAGCAACAGAAGAATCCTTATACTACGAGTATTTAGAGCAATTGGTCACGACAGTAAAAAATTAATCCTCGTATAGAGTAACTATTTCAAGTAAGTTCTAAATTCTCAGAACCGAGAATCCCATGAGATCGTAATGTTTTTGCATGCTTCTTTCCTGACCTTCTAATATAATTAAAGCATTATATTTGAGAAAATTAAATGCATTTATACATCATAGAAGGCAACCACGCCCATACAAAAACGTTCTGTCACAAAGTAATCCGAGGTCCACATCAGAAAGAACCAGCACTCCGATGAGGGAGGGCCTACTCCAACTCCATCTTTCGATTTTGCACAGACGCGAGACCGATCGCTCGAAATGGAAGTGGTTTACCGCAACCGCCAACGAGTTCTCGGAATAACGAATAATCTCTCTCCTTACTGGGTCAACGTGGACCGCCAGGCAGCAAATCCCATTAGCAGTCTATTTGCGGCTCCAAAAGGACCGGTCTTGCCTCTCCCTCACCCCAACACTTAACTTTTCGTTGTACTTCCCCACTCCGTTAATCCGCCCCGAATGGACCTAACCTACTTAGAGAAGTTTCGGATCGACGTTAAAAGATAAAGGAACGTGGAGTTTAAAGTGATAGGAACAAAAAAGGTAGTTTAAATTTAGGATTGGATTACAACTCTGTAGGTCAAGAAATATCGAATTATACGTGAACCTCTAACATAATGAATGTCGTGTTTTTTTTCTACTCGCCTAGCGTTTTTCGTTTTATTTTCTTATTTTAACAATGTCTTACTTTTGGTCAGTGATGAGTATCGGTCTCAACGGCAGTTGACTTCATAATAATGACTGAATATCGCTTAAGTCATTGTTGACATCCTGCAAAAGAGATTTCTTCTCTAGTTTAACTAATAGTAAATCTCAAGATAATGCCTTTGAAAAGGAAACCATCAAGAATTAAAGATCAATATTAATTAAGTGAAAATTATTTAAATTATGTTGTTTTAATATTCAGAAATCTAGCATTTACTTCTGAATGAAGTACATGCGATGGTCCATCTTCGAAAATTTAGAGACAAAACCATCACAACTAAGTTATTTTTATCTTGTAGTGGTTGTGTCTGATATTGTGAATGCATTAACAGATAAACATCTATTATGATAAAAATAATAATGAAAATAAGCGTATGTTTCAAACTAGAGTCATAAAATAATAGCTAGAGCTTTTAAAAGGGGGTAGGGGATTGTCTATAACTTCAAGTGGACCCAATTCCAATTCATAGGAAACAAAAAGATATCCACCTCCTGAAAATAAAATTAACCGACCTCAAACGGATGTTAAACGAAGAGAAACTATGGTAAAAAACAAAGCATACTCAAGTCACGGCACTTGCGAAAAAGGCACTAACTTTTCTACAAAGATGAGTTCTTCAGCTATTTAGAAAATACTTATCACTCGTAAAAATATTGAGAACAAATTCCAATGAAGAGTTTTCAAAGTAACAAAGCAATTGTAGTAGAGACGATTAACTTTCTACCGCACAGAAAAAAAGAAAAAGGCACCAGCTGACCACCAACGTCGCTGGGAAGTTCCCGGTGCACCAAATGTCAGCCCCTCTCATCCCGCTGTTAGGGAGCGATTAAGCCTCGCAACAGTTGAGAGCGCCGACCTGGATGGCCGAGGTGGCTAAGAGCGAGTACCGACTCAGCGCTTCGGTCCGAAGGGTCGCGGATTCGAGTCTCGCCTTGGGCATGGCTGTTTGTCCCTTGACTTTGTGTGTGTGTGTGTGTGTGTGTGTGTGTGTGTGTGTGTGTGTGTGTGTGTTGTCGCGGAGGGCCTCGCGTTCTGCTGGCCCCAGATCAGAGGAGCCCGCAAGAGTGTTTGTCTAGTGTATGGTCGAATATGCGTTCCTTCGGGGCGTAAAGGGCAACGGCTGGATAAAATCCCTAGGAAAAAAAAGAAAAAAAGAAAAAAAGAAAAAAAAAGAAGAAAAAAAAGAAGAAAAAAGAAAAAACAGTTGAGAGCAGCAAGGATGACGTCGCGCACCGGCTTAACGGCAGTTCATTCAGCTGCGCCGCGCGCTCCTTTCACTTCTCCCCAGGCAGCGGCGGACACGTGCGCCGGTCGCCAACGTGCGCGATACACATCGCGCCATGACGTCACGGCACGTGTGACGTCACACGTGACATCACCGCCGCGACGGTCGAGTCGAGTATCTCAGGGCAATGTTCGCGCGAGCAGACACGACGCCGATTTTCAAAAGTGCACACGACCGCAGGACGGCGGTGGTGATTCACGCTTTGTATTTGGCCGTGACTTCCAGCGGGCCTTGCATGCGGAGGCTTGGCGAGAAGATGGACACGTACGAAAACCAGTGACACACTAAAGGAGCGATGTGGTTTCGTAAACAAATCTAAGAATGATGATTCGTGAGTCCGTGATGGAACTCCAAGCTACTATCATTTACGTCACATGATGGTCTCTTATAATATCATCTATAAAAGGCCATGATAAAGCTCAATACAAGTTACGTTGATCAAAAGCAATTTTCAACTGTATTTTTTTTACTGACACTCAGTTATTTCATTGGTTCTAGAAGCATAGTACTGACTTATTTTCTAGGAATAAACTAATTAACCGCTGCGAATTTTTCATAAATAATAATGTAATACATGCATTTCAAAATATCTATTTGTTTGTGAATTCTGAAAACCTTAATAAAACAATTGAAGATGGTTCGCTTCAACATAAAATATCCAGAAATTTAATTTAGCATATACATATAATAATGAACAAAATAATATATGTAACACAATGTTAAATGAAGATTATTCGCCCGTTGATTGATCGAAGATTCCGGACATGTCAACCGCGTTGACATTACTCTCGTTAGTGACGTGTTCGCTATACCCTTTATCTTTGCTGCTCGATAATGGTATCCGGTGCTGACCTACACGTCGGCTTGCTGTGAATCCTCCCCTCCAAAGTATCTCCCCCAGCGAGGCACCGCCATAGCCGGGATACGCTCTAAGCTACCGACCGCTCCCTGACAAGTGTGGGAGTGAAGTGCATGGAAGTGTGTGTGTGTGTATATATATATATATATATATATATATATATATATATATATATATATGGGAAAGGGTAAAACAAGGAAGAGTAAGGAAACATCGTGCGCATTTCGTGGTCCGATTTTTACGATATTGTTCCGGCTTTCGCTTGGTATTGATATAAAAACCACCAAAAACTACCGATCAGATCATATATATATATATATATATATATATATATATATATATATATATATATATATGGGAAAGGGTAAAACAAGGAAGAGTAAGGAAACATCGTGCGCATTTCGTGGTCCGATTTTTACGATATTGTTCCGGCTTTCGCTTGGTATTGATATAAAAACCACCAAAAACTACCGATCAGATCAGCCAAGCGCTAAAATTCTCATGACAGCGGTTAAAATTGACCTAAGTAGCTAGTATCAAAAATTTGCAACCGCCGGGACTCGAACCCGAGGGCTTTCCGGAAAGATCCACTGCAGAGACCGCGGCTCTGCGCTAAACTCAGCCTGTTTATTCACCTCTGGAAATCAGACTCTTTCACTCACACTATCTCCTTGGAGCTCAACTTTTTCCACTCTTAAAAAGGATCCCGTTTTGCTATATTGTACCAAACTTACTAATACAAAAGCATACGTGTAATGAGTATCATAACTTCTACAGGAACATTTTGTCTCCTTTCAAACGTAAACTACTGATTCAAATATCAGCAAAATCTTACAAGAATAAATAAGGATACTGTTATAAAGATCGTAATCACTAAGAAATGTTTTTCAAATGTTAAGAGGTATTGAGAATATCTCAAAAGAGAAAGGAATAATTAGAATCCAAAGGTAAAGAAACAAAAGAACTTCCAAGTCGTGACACCAGACTACAAGCACGCTTTGAGCAGATGCATGAAGCATGTTGTTGCATAGCGGTCAAAGTGAAAGCTGAAACTATCGACGGATTTGCGCAGCCAATAAGAGACAATAATCGCACAATCACGTCATCGGGTCACGAACTATACTCTCTATCTTAAAGGGGTTAGTCTGAATAAATCTACCTGCACGCTTTAAACAATATCACATCCAGTAATCTTTCGGTTCAGGAAATCAACCAATACCTGTTATTACAGGTAAATAAACGAAAATTGAGTAAATATTAAAGTCCTGTTCTCAAAAGACAAAACAAACGACTTATTTAACAGTGCAATTCTGTCATCCGTGCGCCAATCCAGAATATGTTATACATATGCGAAAAAAAGAACAGAAAACTATAAACGCCAAAAGTATATACTTTTATTCCAAATTATTGACTTAAGAGACGTTTTTACGGAATATAATATCAAAACTCGCTTGTTATTATATTGTCCAGATTACAGCTTTACTGTTACAATTTTTTCATAATTCAAGAAAAAGTTGCAATCACTTTACTATTATAAATGATATTTAAATGTATTAAAGAGCAAAAACGTGTAAATGTTTTCCCGTTCATACCCACAAGCGCCGTATTTAAAAGAAGAGGGATCTGGTCGCGAAAGCACTACGAGTGGTATCCCAAAGGCAGATCAGACCAGAAGCCCCTGCCAAGCGACCTCGAGAAACACCGCTCTACAGCTCTGTCGAATGAGTTGCCTAATTTCAGGGGCTTCCCGCGCAACATTTCAAAGCATCGCTGGTGAAAATTTGAATGAACTAAAAGGAGCAAATTTTCTTCTGGCATTTCTGAAATCACATTTCAAAGCTTTCAATGATCATCTGCCAATGACAATCATCACATAATCGTTTTCTTGTTTTTCTTGAGTAGCTTTAATTATTTTCTTAGTTCTTTATGCAAATGCACCAAAATACAAAATATCTAATGGTTCAAAATTTCGGACAGTAAAAATCAACGCCTCAAATATCACCATCCGATAGCAAAATCAACCTTAACACCAAAAATATTACACAGCTCATTCGTAAAAAATATCTTAAAAACACGAAAACATCGTTTTACAAGATATTCGTGCCAAAGGGCTATCTTCCTCTTCCATAATACTCGCATTAAAACATGCTTCTTTTTCGGAACCGCCCGATAAGAGAGCAGCCGGTCTATTGGGTGACTGATGCAATTACTCCAGAATCCTTCAGTAATTGAGCGAAATTCCCTTAATGAATCGGCGTAACGCCGACCTGTTCTGCCGCTTTCCGAGCCAGGGGCCAACCTCACCTCCCACTGCCGCCGCCACGACGGCCATTTAAATAACCAGCCACCGTTCGCCGCCCCCGCGCTGCGACCAGTCCGCGTTATCTTTTTTTTTTTCGCGACGCGATTAATTACCCTGCTCGACGCCAGAGCTTGCACAGCTGCACGCCAGATCGTGGACAAGGAGTCCCCACGGAGCTTGAGAACGATACACGAGGTGAACTGATTAGAAAAAAGGAGAGGAAAATAAAATAAAAACTGAGATACAGAAATCAATAAAGATGTTAAATCGTTCGAGCAGATTTTTAACGTAACGATCTGCATCAAGTACCGAATGAAATAATTCATTTCTTTTAGGACCTATGTAAAGCTTCTCGTTTTTGCTGCTGATGAACATAATAATCGGATGAGATATCTACACTTCTTAATCAAATATTGAACAAATATCTCCGAAACTTTTTTCTCACATTTGCATGCCGCTCCTGCATAGCGTTCTGAACATGGGTTATCTTTCCGATAAATTACGCTGTTCCACATGTCGCGCAACTGCACACGAAACTCAGGACAAGCGGTTGCCGAGAAGCTTATGAAGAATACATGGGGTGAATCGTTTTTTTTTAAGAACCTCACACTAACATCAATATCCCTGTGTAATTGCTGTAAAAAATCTATATTACTGTCGAATAAAATGTTTCATATCTTTTATACACGATGTTGATTTTTTCATTCATTTTACTGATGAAGATAAAGCTAGTTGAAGTTATTATATACCTACATTTATTGTAATATTGAAAAATTATTTGCGGAACTGCATTATTATGCAGTAATTACTATTAGTGTTTAAACATAGAGTGTGAAATATTAGCAAACGCCAACTTTTTGTACGAAATGTAAACCCTTTCTTGCTGAAATATTCTCTTCACACAGAATACTTAATGAAATTTAAAAAACAGATGGAAAATGAGTGGAAATTACATTGGAAGAGGTAGTAGCCTTTGTATTCAATTCGAATCATTCAAAACAGTCTCATGGGAACACGACTTGAAAATATTTGTTCCCAAATAAATCCTCTTCATCCAAAAAGAATGAAACAAACAAAAAGTCAAACACTGAGTAATATTTATTCAAATCAAGATATTGGAAACAGCTTACGAGGGCAGAATATATATATATATATATACATATATATATATATATATATATATATATTGGGCCGGGCGGGGCGCGGCAGAGCGAGGCGGGGCGGGGCGGGGCGGGGCGGGGCGGGGCGGGGCGGGGCGGGGAAGGCAGTGTCGATATTGGACTGCTGCGACGGCGGCACACACAGACAAGGCACGCTCTGCCGGCCACGGAGCGGGGTGCAGCGCGGAGCGAGCGCCACAGGCTGGCGGGAGCGGCCTCGCTGCACACGCGCGCGCTCTGGCGGCGGGGAAAAGCGAATACTCAGCCGCCGCCGGCTCCGTGATTTACGAGCGTTGTCTGCGATTTTAATTAGCGTTCTATTGGCAGCAGACTCCATAAACCCTTCTTAGAGTGCCGCTCAATGAATGCTGCCTCAAAGGTCATCCGCAATTTTATCTACCTTTTAGCAACTAGGTTTTTGGCGAATTCTCAAATTTGGAACTACGAATAGTATTCCCCAGGTCCAGGAATAATTTCGAATGCAACAGAAATGGAAGATTCAAATGAAATACGCAAGGAAGAGAATTTAATAAAAAATAAAATATTTTTTTTAACTTTAATTTAATTTTTGAACTCGTGGGCTTTACATATTAAACTAATACATACGTATGTTTGTAGTTTGATCAAGGTAGATTATAATATACATATTTTGTGTCTAAACTACTCTAGCAATTTTTATTTTTTTTAGGACTATGGCGCAATAACCACACAGCATCGAAATCTATTCGAATGTGCAGAGAATGGTCGGAAAAGTTCGAATAATTTAAAAAACGATTTAGAATAAACTGTGTGGCCACTCATTTCCTGAAAGAAATTTTGCTGATTTTTTCCAATTTTCCAGTACATTTTATATTTTTCCTAATAAGATTTGTCTTCGCACTACTTAAAAAAATATTAAAACCATGAAACTAATTATGCACCACAAAGTAGATATTAACAATATTTTCTTACCGCATAAAAACTGAGCAAAAATAATTGTTCTTTTAGTGTTGCTGTGCTAAGCAATAATAAGCGCATGTACTTTTATAACATTGAAAATTTTCCTTCTGATTGTGGTGATTTCCTGTGTACGTGAATGATGTGTAAAGAGGCGTGTGTGGGGACACGCGTAAGCTAATACGTATTTAAACAGTTCTTGCCAGTGTACCACGATTGCGAAAGACTTGAATATCTGAAACCACCTTGAATCCAATGAGAACATTCCACGAGGCGTTTGATCACTAGTTTTTTCTTGAGACCACAAGTCGATTACTCCCAGAGCGAACGCGAAGAAGGCATTTCCTCCGTGGCGTCGTGTGTGGGCGTCGGCGGAAGGACCTCCGCCCGCAACACCGTCGCCGACGCTGCCCTCTTGCGACAGCCCTGCAACGTGAGTCGCCTTCGGTCTCAAGGCAGCGCTTATCGTCCAAACGGGGCGCAAGTGGGCCGATGGATGAGGATGAATAGACGCGGGCGGTGGCGGTGACGCAGGAAACGGTAGCAGACGACGGCGAGAAGGGTAGGATGGAGGTGGAGGCGCCAAAAGAAGTGGAGGCGGAGGGTGGGGTGTAGGATGGAGGGCGACGCACGGATGGGTGGGGGGCGTACGCGGAGGGCGAGGCTTGGGCGAAGGGGCGGCGGAGGTCGTCAGCGGTGGCCGTGGAGGTTGAGGGCGATGGCGATGGCGGGTGCCCAGTGGAGGTGCGATGAGGACGAGGCGAGGGGCGGATGCGCAGATACGAAGCAGAGGCGAGAAGGCGGAGCGGAGGCGAAATTGGGCGGGTAGAGGCGGGGAAGGGCGGAGACGAGCAGTCGTACGGCGAGGTAGTGACGGAGGGGATGGGGGCGTAGGGAGGAGAGAGAGTGGCGAGGCTGAGTATTAGCGAGTGGTGGTTGGCGGGACGATTTGGCAGCGCACGCGAAGAAGTGGCGAAGAAATAGTGGCGGGGACTGCGGGAAGTAGTAGTGGCAACACGAAATAGTGGCGGGGAGAAGTACGGGCGGGAACACGCAGTGGCGATAGGAAGTAGTGGAGAGGAGAAGTGGAGGCGAGAAGTAGAGAAGGGAAGAAGTAGCGGCGGAGAGAAGATGGGACGGGGAGAGGAAGAGCCGGGGAGATGTAGCGGCGGGAGAAGTAGAGACGGTGAGAAGGGGAGGCGGGACGAGATGTTGGCGGGGAGTAGAGGCGTGGTGATGTAGAGACGGGGAGGTGTCGTGGCGAGTGGTGTTGACGGGGGAGGGGCAATGGCGGGTAGTGGCGACAGGGGACGATGGGGAGGTGTAGTGGCGGGGCGGAGAAGAGGCGTGGCAGCATACAGGGGACGTGGGACAGTGACGCGGACAACGCGCGCTCTGTCGGCAGCGGACAGAGCCACTCGTCTGCGCGCGCAGGACATTTTTCTACGCGTGTGCCGGGGGCGGGCGGCGCGGGGTGGGGTGGGGCGGGGGGGGGGGAGGCGAGGGGGCGGGGCGGGCGGCGCTCCATTTGAAAAGTGAGTCCGGCCGGCTGCGGTTACAGCGCTGATGGGGCGCGTCGCGGGTGTTGCTTCGTCGGTTGCGACGCTCTTTAAGATAGCCCGCGCGCCGGAATCTGTCTTGGATGTAAATGGTCGACCTTAAGCGCAGCAGGCCGCCCAGGCACTGCCTTGCTTCGTTTTATTTCCTATTTACATAAAATTCAAATTGGATTCCAATTCAATTTATACATGTAGGTGCGTTTCCCAATCTCTAACGCGGTTAGTGTCAAGATGATGATTGCGGCCAATATCCATTTCCGAGAGCCATTTCAGGGCGTAAAAAAATACGTCTTCGTGTTTTTCTCGGTTAATGAACAAATATTTTCTGAGGCATTTCGCTGAGAAATGCTTCGTTTCTCTATTGCATCTTCTTGATGATTTATCTTCTTCCGTAACCTCCAGAAGGTTGTGCTTGTAGTGAATCGAAACTGAAAATAGTTCTAAGTTTTATCGTTGAAAAGATATTTTTTATGTAAAGGAAGAAAAACAAAAATGTGTGAAGTGTCGTAATGGGGAAGCAAATTATGACAGTCCTGTGTCGCTGTCGGCCCTGCGATCGGGTACAATTTTAATTCGTCAAAATTCTAATGCACCTCCTCTTTAAAAATGACATAAATGCAGTGATGGCTGCAACAGGGAATCAGTACGAAAACTACCCCCGGACTACTATTGGAGTTTCTTCCTTGCATTCTTTAAAATAAGGTCTGAGTAGATGACATATCCATCCACTCCCGATAGGTGGCGGGCCAATCACCGCTAAAAATTATAAAAATATTTGACCGTGTGCAATACACTTGTTTTATGATTTCTGTCATAAAACTTTCGATGTATGTACATTACATAAAACTCGTGTTAGAAAACATCTGACCGTGCGCAACAGGCATAACTTTGGAGCCCCTCCTTGAAGCTTAGAGCCGCCAATGCACCTCGTATGTCTACAACAGTTCTTAGAAACGCGCGTTAAGATGCGGTGATGTTGAACAGGCTGTGACGAAATCAAATATTTCCCCAAATTACAAATTAACTACAGTCATTATTTCAAAATATTGCCGTATTATCGTTCTTTACCCGCAATTTCTGTACTCCAAAAACTCGTAAGTCTGATGACGCCCTTCGGAAAAGAGTACACTCAATGAAGAGAGTGGAGGCAGGAACTCACCAGGTGTTCGCCGGAGAGCACCTCCAGCAGCGAGATGAGGTTGTGGCCGTCGCGCAGGTCCTCGAAGAGATCCCCGACATGGCGGCTGGCCTGCGACAGAGAACAACTGATGAGCACTCGCAACTCAAGCACAAGCGGCACGACAGCGCATCGCTCCACGCACTCTCACACTCCAGTTTTACAATAAATACATCGCGAGAGTTACGCATTACGAACAGCAAATGATGTTTTCTGTTTAAGCATGTGTTTCCGTAAAAACACGAAAAAAAGAAGAGAAACCACGTCATTCAAATAAGTACTGAACCAAAGCAACTCCATGCAAACATGAGACCTATCGAAAATACTAATATTACGACAGCGTTTATGACAAATTGGCTGATAATATCATATGACATTATGAAAAGTAGTATTCTGTTTGTTATATATTATTTTGTAATTGAAATTAATTCGTTTAGACACACGACAAGATACTTGTAAGATTGTATTATACGAACGCACATATACTTGTGTATGATAATGTTACAGGAAAATTGTATTCATATAGACACGAGAAAAATAGTTTAGGTGTAGCTCACAAGACAAAGTGCACAGGACATTAATTAATTCCGGGCTTTGAGAAAAATATTTGTCTTCCAACTGCCTTTTACGTCGAACAACACCGAGGAAAAGAATAAAAAGAAACGAACCAATGTTGTGAAAGCATTTTGTCAACCCCATGCAACGTTTTCAGGGTCTTCCAATAAAATTAACCCCAAGTTTCAGTTGTCATTGTACATTTATTGCATAAGTCCAATTAAGAAGAAGCAAGCGAAAGGTATTGAAGACGCAAAAATAAAACGACAGAGGAACAAATTAATTAGTCATGTAGTTGATTTAAATAGTGGGCAAAACAAAGACAAGAAAATACCAATGTGTTCATTCCGCTCTGAAAGCACACGTTAATAAAAATGCAAGCGAAGGCGCAACATTAAATTAAACCACGGCAGGCTGCTCAGCGCGTTCCCATCAAATCCAAGAATGCGAGTAAAAAAAACCATCGCGGCCTCCACGTGTGTCAATTAGGGTGCGACGTATGAATGCTAATGGGGGCGCAGCCTCCGGCCGGAGAGCCTCCAGCGGAGGAAGCATTGCAGAGCAGAGCAGAGCAGAAGCGCATCCTGGGCGACAGGTGAAGCGCATGATGTCAGCGCAGTGCGAAAGGGCACGTTCCCACGGGAGGCACTCCCGAAGACGGCGGTGGCGGTGATGGTGGTGGTGGTGGTGATGGTGGTGGCGGTGGCGGCGGCGGTGGTGGTGGTGGTGGTGGTGGTGGTGGTGGTGGTGACAGCGGCGGTGGCGTATGCGTAGGCGCGGGCGGCGGGGACGGTGGCGGTGGAGGCGGCGGCGGCGTAGGCGTAGGCGTAGGCAGGGGCGGCGGTGGCCGTGTGACAGTGGCTGAGCCCGGGGCAGCTGGATCTGTTATTCATGAGCAAATTGAGAACTGCGAGGAGCAGCGTGGGCGCGCTCTGTGCGGGGGCGAACAAGGATGGGGGTCGCTGCACTTCACCAACGCTTGGCAGGGTGCGAAGGGGAACACGGTAAGAGAGGGAGCTTGAAAGACTAAGCGATAGAGGAGAGCGGGCGAGATTAAAAGAGTGCGAGTGAGAATAAGAAAGTGAACCAGAGCGGGGAGGAGAGAAGAAAAAGAGAGTGCACTAGAAACTGGGAGGGGCAGTCAAAATAAAAAGGGACGGAGGGATGCTTAAAGAAGATACGCCATCCAAAACGTTTCGTCTCCGATTTTGAAGGTTAACCTGACGGCGTCAATTTTGAACACAATTTTGATCGACAATAAATTTCTTTCCAAGACAAGTAGGCCTATTTTTCGTCCCTTTCACTATAATCTTAATCTGTACAAGTTTACTGTGAAAAGATTCAGTGCACAATTCGAACTTCTCCCCGGTTATGTTTCAGAAGGTCAAGTCAATATCAAAACCTCCATTGAAATGCAGAAATCCCAACTACGTCACCAAATTTTACACTTGCATATTATCCCCCAGCTAAGCCTGAGAATGTACCTGGAATCATAACATTCGTATTCATGCGTCGTCCGCAACAGCAAGACTGCGGCCATGGCAAGCAGGGAACATAGGACGCAGTCAGAAACCGGCTTAACAGTCTAAATGCGAGGCTCCCCATAATGAAGCAAGGCCCAGCCAGTGGGGCGCGCGGGGCTGCGAGTGCCAGCACGCGCCGTCGCAGCGCTCGCGCGGAGTGGCCGGTGCAGCGGCGCGGCCGGGGCTGCATTTGCATAACAAGAAGCGCATTCCGGCAGCACGGCCGCCAAGGCCGACGGAGATGGCGCCCGCGGCGGCGGCGGGGGCGGGGACGAGCAGGGCGGCCGCGACGTGGGCAGGCGGCTGAGGGATAGCGAGGGCGAACGGACAGTAAAGAATTATATACCTCTTTAGTCAATGGACAGGGTCAGGGGCTGCGGGGAAGAGGAGGGGTCGGAAGTGGTAGGGGTGGCAGGGAAGAAGGGCGTTGGCGACGTGGGAGGGGCGGAGGGGACAAGCTAGGGCCGGGATGGCAGAGAAGGGGAGCGGACAAGGTGGCGGGGACAGTTATATCGACAGGGAGCGGTGGGTGATGAAGGATACGGAAGTACGTCACAGAAGAGAGTTTCAAATAAAAATTCAATATGGACAAATAATGGTTTCGTTTTATGCCCTTCAGTCATATTACATAATAATTTGGAAATATATTAAGTAATCCAAAAACAAGAGATGGAACCCGTCATATTTTAATTAAAATAAATAATGCATAGAAAACACCCACAAACTACATTCTGTCTGCTCCTTCCGTCGCCATCCCACCCGCATTGCGAGGACGTAATTAAGGCCCCTCGATTCGTAAGGATAAGCAGGGAGTGATCGCCTGAGGATGCGAAAAGAAGAGGCACGGGATGCAGGAGGCTTCAGATCCTCCCTCAGACGACGCTGTGGTGGGGAGGGGCGGGGAGGGGGAACGGGGACACGAGATAGCACAGCGCGATAGCGAGCCGAAGCGAAAAAGACCTTTCCTCAATGGTTTATTTTTTTGCGCCGAACAAGCCATTCATTTGCCCGGAGCCCGGAGCCCGGTGTGGCACAGTGCGAGAGTTGTTCTCTGGCTATCGTTCCAGAAAGGGCAGTCCTTGAAGCTGGGTAGGGTGCTGCGTGCAGTAAATAATGTTTACAGTAGATGGCGTGGGTGATATATCAACCGATGTTATTACCACACAATCGCATACGAGTAGTTTTCTCAGCCAAGCGATTCGTAAAGACGCAATTGAAGAAGGAAGTTGGAAGAACAGACGCGGTGAAGATATCAGAGCGCTTCGGTGTCATAACTAACGTCAAATTAAAAAAGAGCGTTTAAGTCGTTACGAAGTGTATCATATTGTCTACAGCAATCATCGCCTCTTTACACGGTAAGTGAACCTATGTATTATTCTCGAATCAAAATATTCAGAACACTTGTTTTTTTTTCATTTTGTTGCGTCGTATTGATTTTCTTTATGGCTGCTTTAAATGAACTGATTAAGCGGGGAAACGGTCGAATGCTGGCTAACAGTTAATGAATACGTCATAATTAATGAATGTTGACTACTAGGTCTATTATTTCATCAGAACATTCTATAGTCGATTATGCCGCATCAAAATGGCCACAAAACAATATTTTTGTTGAATAGGGTTACTCGTATACCCGTAAACTATAAGACACACTTTAAATTTAAGTAAACTACTTTCAAATAATCGAATTCCAAACTAAGCAATCTACAAAAGTATGTCGTTCTCATTCTAACCTAGATAAAAGCTTCGTTCAATTGGAGAAGGATGCAAACTAAAGATGTTAATAACGCTTTCTAACGCAGTGCTTGAGTGAGCGAATATTCGATTCTTTAGCTAAATTCTACGGTCTCCAATTGTTGAAACGAAATGGCCTAAATTTAAACCAAATATGAAAACACTATTAGCATTGAACAATTTTCCTTGTTAGCATTCACAATATGGATTTTGAATCCACAACCACATCGTCCCATGCTGATACGAGATCAGTTAGCTCTTCATTTATTGATTCAAGGGTTATGAGGGCGAAAAGAAACACACCAAGACCACGATGAAAACCGTCACCTTTCTTTCTTCCAGCAATCATGTAAAAAATATTTGAAAAGAAAGCTACACTGCAAGCGAGTTACGGTGCTCGTCAGAATCTGACTTGACCCACCCGGTGGGCGCGGAATCCCGGCGAGCGGATATTGTTGGGGTGAGAAACGGCCTGCCCGTGGCCGCAGCTCACAAAGCCTGACGGTGAAAAACATAACCCCTCTCCCCCCGCACAGAAAAAGAAAGGTCGTCTAGAAATGAGTGGCCGCGCGGATATTGTTGCTCCGATGGACGACCTCCCCTGCCGCGCGCCGTCACTGGCGGTGCAGACCGGTTCCCGGCGCCCCGCCGCCGCCAGCGGGTAACTTACGGCAGCGCCGGCTCCCGCGCCTTCCGAGAACCCGAACCGCGAACGGTTCCCCGAAAGGCCTCCGCAATAACTCCTCCACCCCCACCCCCTACCCCAAGCCAACACGGCTCGCCGTCCACAGAGACATCGCCAGGCGGCCGGCCGCCCCACCTACTCGCTCACGGCGACACACATGCGGATCTGGGAGAATGAACGATGCCCCGGGCAAATCGATTGCTACATCCGAATAGTGATGTTTCTAAACCAGTATTTCCATTCATTCCCGTAAATTGACATCAGTATCTTTAACTTTTGTTCCGTATACATCAATTCATTGTGAAAGGTTATCCGTTTACTTCGGCAAGAAATACTATTCAACAGTGACCATGTCTGACCAAATCATTTCAATTAAAATTTAGAACATTAATTTGAGGATTCATTAAAGGTATCCTGCTGGCCCATAAAAATGTTAAGCCGGGGTGTGATGAAAATGTGAAAGGGTGGAAATCATTAAAGATTAAAGAGCGCATAAATACTTGTCGTTCATTTTGCCACCCTCTCCCGGAAAAAAGATCGATTGTGTTTCTGTTTGAAGATGAACAATATTTACATTAGCAGTAACCATATACAAGACACATAATTAGTTTCTTCTAAAATGTATTACTTCAAACGAAAATCTAAGTTTTATCAGCTATCACCATAATTGTCTTTTTATAAGTACAAAAAACTCAATATTTCAATAGGTAATTCTGATTTATTTATTTACCTTTTTATACAAAGTCAAAAAAGTCATATCCCTAGCGAAAAAAAAAAAGTTTTAGAATACCTGAATTGATAATAATGGAAATGTTCCGTAACTGGGGCAAATCGAAAAACATTCCTGGTACTTCTATTGCCATCAAAGTCAAATGCGCCAACCGCGCGTAAGCACTTTCTCCGAAATCCACAGAGTGTTGTTTGGAATGAGTGTGAGCATATTAAACCGCCTCGTGTTCTCGCGAAAGACGTTAAGAGATTGCTGCGTCTGCACCAATGAAAGCGCAAGTGCACACATCTACTCAGCACACACGGGAACAACACATCGATGCACTAAGCAATCTACAGTGCTGTCAATTTTATCGATGTGAGAGCTATGAAAGAAAAAACACTAGTACTCACGACTCAATACTCACACGAAGATTAAATATGTACACACCGATCATGCAAGAGGTAGCACGCCAGAGGCGTTCCGTAATACCACTGGAACTTAACAAGGAAAAGTGCAGGGCGAATAATTAAATATATTGTATTTAACACCAAACTACATTCAACAGCCTCAAATAAAGTTTTTTTTCTGTGCTTTTGGTGTACTGAAAAGGAATATTCACCAATGTGCCAGATATATTGGCTCAATTCAATAGGTTTACCACCCATGATAATTGAAGAACGTTCACAAAACATGAAATCTCACAAAATTATAATTGCAAAACCAGTCTGGTATTTTGGTGAATATCCAAGTAGCTTGTTTTTCTTTGGAAGCAGAATAAAAATGAGCCAGCTGCAATGAAAGCCACACATTCTTACACATCGAGTACGTCACCAAGGTGCTTACACAAGCAGCAAGAAAGAATAACAGCAACACAACACAAAACATACCCAACAAGTGTAGAATAAAAAAATCTGCAAGCAAGTACAGCAAAACATACACGCTACACACACGGACGACACAAAACACAATAGCAGCGGGTGCAAACAACCAAGCGAGGGCCGTTAAGGCAGGCGGACAAACGAAGGGCGACTTACAGAGGGCGAGCAGCACTGGCCGCCGGCGCCACCGGCCGTGCACACGTGCAGGCACGTGTACGTCTGCAAGAGAACACACACACACCGTCACCACACACGCCAGCCACCGCACACTGCCAGCGGCATCCCGCGCCAGCCAGGACACACCAGGCGTCGAAGCTTCTCCTGCAGCTGCTTCCAACGCCAAAGCTCAGACCCCACTCTACCCCACACTTCCTCTTCCTATTGTCGCAAACACTTCCATTCTGAGAGACTTTTTTCTCACTTTTTTACTAATTTTTCTTTATTTTGGGTTTCCTGGTTTTATTTTTTTTCTTGTTTTGCTTTTTCGCCTAATTTTTCAACACGCAAAATTACATTCTCGAAAGTAGGTAAGTTTGCGTACACCTACCGGTGTATTGTAGATACATCCCACAACAACATTTTATTTATTAAGCCAAAATATTACCATTTAAGAAAAATGCTGTGGTTTTCTCCTTAAAAAATTGAAATTAATAAAAACTGGCTTTATGTTTATCATTTTCTCTCAGTTAAACTTCCTCTTTAATATTTGATACGGGAAGAAACATTTGTTCGTTTATTTGACCTTCAAAAATTCGATTTAGAAAAAATGTTCAAAATTCTTTTAAAATTTTATAAAGTTAATAATTATTAACAGACATTTTAACCCCACCATTATACTACTTCGCAAACATCTTAATTTCAATCAACACTCCTTTCCTTCACCCATTTTTTCAACACTTTGAATTCTATTGATTACTCCATTATTCATTAAGAAACCTAAGAATATGAAAAACTGAAAGAAATACATTTAATATTAGCATTAGTTTGGAGATTTTTCCAACACAAAATAATTTAACAAAAAAATTTTTTTAAGTGCTTAATAATGAGAACGTGTGAGAAAAACCTTTAAATAAAACTCAAGATTGTTCAATTTGACTGTATTAATATTACGTCAAATACATATATTGTCGACACACAATGAGATTCTAAAAATAAAAAAGGTTGAAATTGAAAATAAAACTTAGGAAATTATAAAATATCTTTGCTACAACATACTCTCGCTATAATAAAATAAAAAAATGCCTTGGGTCTGTGATGCATTCTCTCTTCGGAAACATCAAACGTAATGGATGAAGTTTAGATTTCCTAATATTCTTTACCCCTTCCCCACTCTGAAAAAATTATAAATGAAAGGCTATCATTTGATTTTAACTTCAAACCAAGCAGAAGCGAAAAACATGGTACAACTAAAACTATAATGTAACATTTCTGGCAACCCTTATTAACATCTCTGCATCGTGCGAATATTACAGGGGCATTTTGATTAAAACGACATAATCCTCCCGAACTGCGACCGCGTAACGCATAACCCTCCCGTCAAATCAACACCTCATTATTTCCTTCCGCTCTCATTTAGACGCAAGTCGACTGTATATTTTTTTTATGTGACAAGCCATTTCACGATGTTTTCCCTGCATACTTTCTACACTTTTATTTCCCTGCTGTTCTTTTTCCGGGTTTCCCAGTCTTTCCGGATATCGGCCACCCTCGTAATGCAACGGAATGCAGGGGAACGGGCAGAGGAGCCGAGGTGGTGAGTCGGTGAGTTTGTGCACGCGATTCCGCGAACGCAACTGGGCCGCCCGTTGCTTCCACGCTCCGCCGCTGTGCTCCAGCGCTGAAGCGGCGCGCGCCTGCTCCAGATGCCCGCCACCCCCCTCCCCACCCCCTCCTCCCTCACCCATCGCCGGTCGTCGAACCCACGACCGAGCCGTTTCATCTTTCCTTCGTCCTCCCCGGCTCGTAAATCCTAAACATTTGATTGATTTGGATGTCTCTTTCCCACATTCAAAAACAAACCTGCATTAGAATAGGGATTCCCTGTATCTTCTTGTTTATGAATTATTTATTTACGTACGTACTCGGTATTTACTTTTTTTACAGTTATCAGAAACCGCAAACGTTTCCTGAAATAAAAAAATTGATGAAAATACTGCCTTTAAAAATATATTTATTTTTTATTTGTCTATTTTTTTTTTTTTTTTTTTTTTTTCAGAGTTAACCTTCATGATTATCAACCACTGAGGTGCTTCGACAAAAAGTACCCGTAATTGAAAAACTAGCCACTCCCTCAAGAAAGTTGGAAAGGATGGACTGTTACGAAAATAATGATAGGATGTTCTTCTAGGAAATAACATCACTTTATTCCAAAGATTTCTATTTCACATAGGCTATCCCCTTAAAAATAGCAAATTCAAAACACCGAGGGTCAACTTCCATTAATTGTAATAGTTTTAATTGGTTAGCAACACACGAGCTACAACTGACCCAGATGTCTTTCGGACGTTCAAAACTTTTCACAAATGTTCGTGAGTACTGAGTCGAATCTATCCTTATAGGAAGAGAAAAGAGCCAATATTAAGCCCGTGATCTTGTATGTTCAGCACTGTCTTGTATAAAATAATGAATAAGCTAAACAATCTGATATCTTTGACCCCGCAAAAATAATCTGAAACTTAGATAACAAAATGAGCTCATGGTTATATTTTTAAAGTATAAAATTTAATTAAATTAGCAAATGCGCACGAGCTAATAAGACACAAAAGACAACTTTATAATACGCTGAACGCTCAAACTTGCATATCTACTCTAATTCTGGTAATAGGACCAGAGCAGATATACAGGCGTAGCCAAAACCCACCCTTTACAATCATGCAATTACTATATACAAGTTTTTATGACCCCTAGAATTAGACATATACTACTCCAATCTGCTCTACCTCGAACTAACAATTTCTCCCCAAATCAGGCACGTTTCACAGTCCATGCACGACTGCCCCATGCATCCGTACAGCTACTGCCACGATTTCGAGATAGAGCGAGACAGGGAGAAGAAAGGGAGGTCATGATACATAGCGCTTGTAGAGTATTCCAAGTGCTACTGCAGATTCCTTGACGTGAGGAGCATCCAAGGGCAAACTACGGGGAAGGGTCCAACGAAGAATGCAACCCTGCATTCCGCGACATCTCCATTCGGATCATGCAACTAATCGTACCCCACGTGCCTCGAGTAACCAAAATGCAGAGTGGCGCAGTCATTTTTTGAGAATGTTCCAATATATATACAAAACTATATGAAAGCGGCTTTGAGAGCAGTGTGCCTTTCTTAGATACCGCAAATTTGACGCACGAAATCGAAATAAAAAAAACCTTGATGGGCAACTAGGGTATTCCAAGAAAATAGAATTATTATCAATTTTATTTCAATTGCGTATCAAAATGCATTTCATCGATTACTTCCCGTTAACTATTCTTCTTATAGAAATTACGAGTATAGTACATTATACTTAGAGTGAAACATAGGGCAGTCAAACTTCGAATCCTTCTCAACAAGCTGAAACGCTTTTCACTGCATATTATTTATATGTTGATAAACTGACATTTTAAGTAAAATAACCAACACAACTGATCACTTATGTACTAATTGTGTAAATAATATTCTAATTCGCCACTACTCAAACGTAACGTATTTGTTTTAAGAAACATTATCAACATTAATTCAAAAAAATTAATTCATTGAGCTGATGACACGAATTATATTTATCTTGTAATACGGTTTACGTACGTGTCTTCAAAAGGTTTCCGTAATCAAAAATACTTTGGAAACATATTTCATTTAATCATCCAGCTTTCATTTGCATAGAAGAAATGGGCAAAATATTACAAAAGTAAATAGATTATTCTCCTGTGGAAGCACACTCCTATTGTTCTGTTGTCGTGGAGAGAACCATTTTTATCTTTTGTTTTTCTTTTGAAATTCCCGAATAAAATATTTCACATTATCGTCTCCTACATTTCAGTTACAGCCGGAAATTTGGAGACAATGTTTTATATCTTGAATAAAAGGTATACCCATTTTCATTACATACAGGGAAATTTTAAGAAGTTGAAATAGTTTTCGTATGAAATATTTTATCTCGAATGTTCTAATAATCCGGACATTTAATCGCATCGAATTAACAACTAATACAATCAGTACTTTGCCATTTTCAGGATGTTTCGTCAAATGAAATGAACTTAATTTAATTTTACAGAACAATGGAATTTTGACCAAGAGGAAAAAACATTGTACGATATCCGTACCGTCACATCTTTTCTAATACTCAGGCTGGTTTACTTTCTTGTACCCTACATTGGCATTTCAGTGGAATTCTGAGAGCTACGCCACTTTCAACAGTTCCGTGTCAATTAAGCCCGGAGCCACGTTTCGGGAGGGAACGCTCGGGTTTCGTGAAGCGGAGCGGCCCAGGGAGGGGGCAGGGCGCGGCGCGGCGCGGCGCTCATTTGTCTGCGCTTAGCCTTCATCGCGCGCCATTAGACGGCGCCAGGTACTTTTCCAATTAAACTGAACCGCGACCCCTCCCCCTCCCTGGTGGCAGCCGACCGAATTAAAACCTCGTCAGCGCCCGCGCCGCCGTCCGCGATCTCCAGCGGGCGGCGACGGCAGCGGGCAGGTGCAGGCGGGCGCAACGGAAATGGAGGCGCACGCGTTCTGCCTGCAGCGATTTCGCCCGATACTAGCCATGTACTTGCTGGAGTATCAGAAACATGGATATATGGGCTTTAGGGGAATGGTGAACCCGCTCGGCCATAAAAATCGCAAAGGAGACCCGACGTGAAAAGAATTGTGAGTTTTAAGCTACTCCTCCGGTATCCAACGAGCAGCCTGAGGAATTATTGTCCAGCAATTGCTTTTCAGCAGTGGCACGCTTCCAACAACGGACTCACAATAAGTGACGAAATGTAAATACATGAAGACGTATAAGGGCAAAAAGAATGCATTACGATATCGGATTAGGGAAGAAAAACATACAGATCATAATGGTATTTGAAAAGGTCAAATGAATTTGAAAAGGTTGAATGTAAAATGGTATGGTGAATGGACATGACGAGGAAAAGGCTGACAGATGACTGAGGTGTATCTCAACCCTTTTATACATCTGCACTTACTTTAATTAAGCATTATTATGTGAAAGTGCATTCATATAACAATTCAAGAAATATGGCCTTTGAAATATGAGTTTGTAATTAAATGAAAATATTATGTTTAATTGTCCAAATTAAGTTGTGCGTTCTGACAGAATGAGTAATTACCTCCGTAAACAAGAAATCTACTCGTTCACAACCCAAGCCTAAAAATGAAATGCACAAACATCATATCATAGGCACCAAAAATCAAAAAAAGAAAACCCCGAAACCACACATAAACTCAAATTGAAAAATGTTCACTTAACAAGTGCAAATTCTCAGCGTACTAAAGAAACTCTCTTGAGGAAAAAGAGCGAAATTAAAAACAAAATGGAAGTGATCATTAATTAACACATTCCTTCCATAAAAGCACTCTTTTGGTGTTTTTCATAATGAAAGCTCACAATAAGTACCCACTTGTTTAATCCCAAGGCGCACGAACGAAAAGACCAAAAGAATGGCACTTTAAGAAAAAATCCCAATTAAAATTTATGAAGATTCAGACTTGAAATTATACAGCTCGTTACTCTCGGCAGCTCCGGCACAAGTACACACTTGTAATACACAGCGAGAGGAGTTTAATCATGCCTTTAGAGATTTTTTCTACTTGTTGGAGGCGTTACAATCTTTTAAGAACGAATCATCGGGTAATTTCCACTATTCATTACGCGGGTAACGAGATGAGCCAGGGACAAAAACCCACAAACTTATGGCTGATTTAGAGGAAGTAATGAGACATGATACGTCATGAATGAACGCAGAGAATGCAGGATGGGTGCAGACTTGAGAAAGCTTTTGGAAGGAAATGGATGTTGGAGTAATATTTACCGTTTTCTTTGCCTCGCGAAAACTTAACGTCTGTTAATGCACGATCCCGTGTGTTCACACCCCGGACTGACATAGGTTGTAAAATGTTTATATTGCGAAGAGCCGAAACTACTGACCTGTCTTGCAAGTATATCTTTGGAATGTCTATACATTACAAATGTATAAGCCCTAAAAAGGAGATAAAATTCTCAAAGCCTTTCCTAATTAAATCAACTTCAACCCAAATCTCAATATCAAGATTAGGATATCTTTCTTAAAAGTGTATTTTCAATATAAAAAGGAATCAAAAATATAGGTATGGGATGTTTGTATTCTATAAAACATTTGAAATTCCTTTATTTTACACAATGTTTTCAAGTACGAAATTTCGATTCACTGGAGCCTATCCCTGTACGAGTTAACACAACCCCAGAATTGATTGTATTCCGATTATTCCTTAAAATTTATCATTTTGTATAAACTGACCACGTTTATAATTTATCATGTTATACACATGTACAAAGGATTCGATATATTCGAGATCCAACTAGCAAATAACACACATTTATTGGCATGATTATCTATCTGTTGTATTGGAGATTCTTGCATTTTTAAAGATTTAGAGCGTGGGTTGCGGCCTTCTGGTGTCTGCAATGCCAGCGGAAGCCAGTGCGAGGGGCACGACCGGACGCGGCGGGCAATGATTCACCGGATCGACGTCGCCTCTCCTCCGGCCCACGGGTTCGGCGCGTGGGGAGCACAAATTTGGGGAAGCGGCCGGCTACGCCTTCCACGCGCGAAGGCGCTGGCGGGGGGAGGGTGGGTTACACGAAGGGAGAAGGTGGGAAGGGGGTGGAGGGAGATGGAGAGAGGATGGATGGGAGTGACAGAAAGGAGGGAGCAAGGGAGGGCGGAGGGATTGACGGAAGGAAGGTGGGCAGAGGGTGAGGAAGGTGGGCGGGAGGAGGGAGAAGGGAGAGAGAGGGAGGACGGGGGAGAGGAACAGAGAGGGAGGAGGAGAGAGGAAGGGGAGAGGGAAGAGGGAGAGAGAGAGCAAAGGAGGAGGAGAGAGGGAGGGAGGAGGGGGAGACAGGAAGGAGGAAAGAGGGGGAATGAGAAAAACGAGGCGGTTGAAGCCTGTCCTGTTGCAGATCGACAACCGAGAGGTCTCACTACCAGCGCCAGTGTCGATTTTCAGAGTAACTGTCACCGTCCTAACTGTCCGCTGCTGATAGGGTTACCAAAACAATGATCAGTTTCAACTTATCTCGTAAAAAAATCTGACATTTTGAAAGATAGAAAATACGTCTGGTTAGTGAAAGTCCTTACAAGTGAATTTAGGAACCTGAAGACGGCGAAGAACACACCAACGCAGGAAATAAATTTAAAACACTGTTTAGGGGATGTATTTTATTTCCATGTAGTGAAACATTTAGATATTAAGAGCTAAATATTGAAATATAAAAATGAGTTTAATGATTCCCTATTACTAACAAAAGATGCACATTTGTTAATATATTAAATGTCATTTGTTGAAGTGACGAAGTATTTCTCCCCTACATTGCTTCCATCCGAGAGGCTTCCGAAACATTACGATTTTTTTTAGAATTTGCAGGTGTATCTTAGTGGAGTGTATGAAGGTCAAATCCACACCGCTCGCCTCGCCCGCCCGGCCCGGCCCGCCCCGCCACCCATCCAGCGACGCCTCCGCCTTCCCACGCGCGCCTATGTGGGCCAACGCGTGGCGACACCGCACGACGCGGCTGACACTCCGCCTGCGAAAGCACGCCCCACCCCGCCGCGCCGCACCACGCCCCCTTCGCTTCGCGGCCCCGCGCCCTACGGATGGAGGCTTTTCAAAATGTGGATAATGTAGAATATTTTATGTTCAATATCAGTGAACGATAAATATTTATTAAAATTTGGCGATATTTCCATTTACTGGTTTCACTGATTTACAGATTAACCTACAAATACAGACGTTAAATAAGCGAAGCATCTTAGGTTTTCAGGTTTGATAATACACGAACAAGTCTGACTGCAAAGTCGCCAGATTTAGAGCCAGTGCGAGTCAAGAGAAGCTTCCTTTGCAATGAAACGCATTGAGGGTCCTGAGATTTCATTAAAGTAGAAATTTCAATAGATTTTAGTGTCTCCATCTTGAATAGAAACCTGTAAATTTCTTTGTTAATTATCATTAGCTTCACGGATAATGTAGTGGATAATGCACGCGTGTTCCTGAGGGTTCTGATGATCTCCTTACTAACATTCGTTACGTTTGTTTCGTAATATTAGAAGTGTCAGGCCTGTCACCAGAATGCAATCTGGCCCCGAAGTATAGTGCCGTATTTCTTGGAGCAGGAAAGTCACATTCATATATATTATTCTCACACAAGCGCTCAGGAAGTCGAGGTTCTTTCACTTTCCCGAAATGCACAGACACGGGCTATGAAAAGAATTAAAAGGGAAAATGAATCCCCCCCCCGCCTCCGCACACCAATACATTCCACTTCGATCGATTCTGCTCCCCCTGACCCAACCCCTTCACGGCTTCCTTTCGCTGGCGAAACCCGCAGCGTCGCCCAGCCACGGACATCGTATAAGTCCATGCGGTGGCCCACGTCGCCTCACCGACAAATACGGCGAAGCGGCCGCCGCTGCGGGGGAAGTTGCGTGCGTTATTTTCAGAAACCTTAATTTACGGGCAGCGGCTGCGATTGGCTTCCCGCTTGGGCAAGGAACCCGGTTATTCGGCCGTCAAGCAGCCACAGGCTCAAGGTGATTGACGCTTTCACCCCCACGTCACGTCATTTTGACTTCACCTCCTTCGAGGTGCGGTTTACAAAAATAGAAGAAAAGTTGCGTCAATGAAACGAAAAAAAAGTAACCTTGTTAGTAAATTAAATACATTATGTAGATCGTGGCTCAGATTGTCTAAATTGAAATATTGTATCTGCATAATCACAATTAACTGCTTGTGTAAGACGAACTTTGAAAGTCTGACCAGCAGTTTCGGAAATGATACCTTTTCATTGATTAATGATATTTTTATTTTCATTATGACTTCAAAATGAGACATTTTACTTGATACAGGTAAAACCGTATATTAAACTAATTACTTAATCACATAAATGACGAATAGCATAGAAAGGGAAACAAATCAGATTTACTGGGAAAAGGAAACAAGGTACACGATCGTTCCCAGGCTACTGCAAGATAAAACTAATGTTCCCAATACGCACAGTGTTACATTACAAACCACAACAAGAACACGCCCAGCCTATCACCATATATTTCCCTTCCTTTTATTTCTCTCTCCCACCACACATTCTTTTTCCAGCGGCTCCCACCACCCGTACGCGGGTCACCCAAGCATCACAGACACAAGACAACACCAAAGCGAGCAAAGAGAGTATGAAGTATTACCTTACTGACCTTAATATAGTTCCAGTGCTGCAGGGCCAGACATGGAAGCACAAGGGAAAAAGAGCACATGAGCACATGAGCGGCGAGGTCGCCCAAACAGACGCCGACGACGCGACGGCGCGGGGCGGGGCGGGGCGGGGCGAAACCTGTGAGCGGCCCTGGCCGCCCGCGGCTGCCTCGGCGGGGAGCACACAAAGATATATTTCTCGTATATCTACGTATATTCGGAATAATATACGTAGTATAGAGAAAGTTATGTAATGCTGCGGAAAATCGATTTCGAGATTTCAACAGAAATACACGTTTCGGGGGCCCCTGATACCGAAGTGGTTTTTTCTTCTTCTTTTTTCTCCTTTTTATCGTTCTTTTCTTCTTACTTTTTTCTTTCTTTCGAAACGTCCGTCCGTAAAGACCACTAGCGCGTAAACCATGCGTAGGATTTTTTTCAAATTGGAGAAACCCCTGTCCATCTGGCTCTAGTTGAAGCTTTGAAATTTTGAAAAAAATCTTTAAAATTTGGAGGTACTTTACATGAAGCCCCCCGGACATTTTGGAAATTTTCTCAAAAACGGCTCCAATTTTTTTTCAATTTCTTTTTATTAAATTATTTCTTATTGCTCAGTTTACATGATTTTCAAGAATTCTTAAATAGAGTTCCTATCATATTGATAATGTACCGCTCTGAAACGGAAGCGCACTCTGCGCTGATACTGCTCCAGCGAAATCATGGGTACGTTTTTCCGGACCGAAAAAGAATATTTTCAACATGATTTACCTATTTTAACAGGCAATATGTATTTATTTTGTCATATTCAGTTTGCGAGAGCATGTAGAGAGCCAAACTTCTAACAAGTTTCTGACTAGAGTGGCGTAACACTAATCTGTCGATCTAAGAACGTACCATTAATGAGTTTTTGCCAAATGCCGTAATTTCAGAGAAACAACATTGCCAATAGTATAAAACGAAACCTCTATCAACCATATCGTAGGTCAATCAACATTTTATCCTCAGAAATATACAATAAAAATTCCTATTCTTTTCGTTCTGAAGTACTATCGAAAACATGAAACTGAAACGTTCGTAATCATCTTGCAAGTAACGACACTAAACAGTTTTCTCTTTCAAGCGAGAAAAACTGTCTTCATCACATTGGAACACAAACGGCCTAGGGGTCTGTAGAAAACGATCTCTGATGCTTTGAACTACTGGAGCGGTCCAACAGCCATTTTGTTTTTCTTTCTTTCTTTTCCTTCCTTATTTTTGATTTCCGTTCAGAAACGTGTGCTTCTGCTCCGGAAGTGGAAATGCTCAATCCCACAGAAGCGCAGTCGGAGGAGCTCAGGGCAAAACGACCAGACGGTTGTCTCTGACAGATTGATCAGTTGGCCTGCGGAACATGCCACTCATATTTTGACAAGGAAAAAATAAAATTATTAGAAAAAAGAAATGGTTTATTTAATGTAGATCAATGATCTTGAACAAAGTAGATTATACCTTACACTAAAAAGATACTAATAGAATTTTTGTGACACAAACACGAATATTTTTCTCTTTCACGCTTTCGGCAACTTCAATAAAATCTTCACAGAAACTACGTGCCACCTTCTTGTTAAAAATAAAACTATTTTCATTGAACTGATTTCAACTGTTTTTTGTAAACATTCATGGCATCGCCAAAAATATTGCACAAAAGATTTATAACTCATACATAAAAAGATAATCTGTCAAGGAGTTAACCGCCTGTAAGAAAACAAAACGTATAACAATACTTTGCTGATTGAAGAGTTTTACAAACCGGTACATTCGTTCAGGAATTAAATTACCTGCACGCTACAAGTTTGCGCCACTAACCTTCAACAAAGTACTGCTATAGCTCGACAGGTTTCGCCACACGCAATAAGCCATTAAAACAAACAAACAAGTATGTGCCGCTTAACAAAGATGAAGTGCGGATGACTAAAGTAAAATTATTTGCATCTCCCACTCCATAACAAAATCTAAAACTAAGATAAGCTGACAATAAAGCGACAAAAAAGGAGATGCACGTCGAATGTGGATGATGCAAGGTTGCCTAAAACCCTCGCAAAACATCACAAGAATAAAGAAATAGTTTTATGTTTACACGAATTGATTGTATATTCGTGCACTAAGAAGCATCTACTTACCTTCTGCATTTTCTGCAGGTGAAACACACAACTCTTTATGAAAAATGTAAATAAAATTTATGCTAAATTATAAAATTAATTTTGCATTCCATGAGCGCACAGTTGATGTACGATAAAATCTTTAATTTCAACTTTTGCCACCGTACAAGATGCGTGTAACCAGGCACTGCTTAAAAGTGATATTGACAACAATCCGACACAGCTACCCCGCTTTAAATGCAGACATCTACCACTATAGTTGGTTTTAATAAAATAATGTTGCTTCTTCATAATTTCGGTTAACAAGCAACTTGATAATCGTAACTTGACCTGAAATTTCAAGCAAAACGAAGTCATAAATTATTGTGAATCCTTAAATTACCTCTGAGGGGAGAAAAATATAAACTACTGGAGGCAGTGATATAGGTAGAGCATTTTCATTTGTCACCTGATCAAATGGATAACAATGTCGATATCGTCCATGGTCCGTAAAGTTTTTTCTTGTCGTGACATGCTGGACAAGAATTATCAGAAATAGTAATCATGTATGTGATTTGAAAGCTCTTTCCTAATCAAATGAATGCTAATTGATTTTTTAAGAAATCGTAAATGATTCACCCCGCACCCAAGTTGCGTGTACTATTTGTCTTCTCCGAAACAAATCTAAAACTGTACTAAACCGGATTATTCCCGAAAATCATTTAGATATTCGTGAAATGCTTTATAAATGTTATTAAAAAACATTGATGACGTTTTTGCTGTCGTTAATAACAGCATTTGATTTACCTTTCTAAGAAAATATTGTAACATTATATTCAAAACAAAAGCATTAACGATTGTTTAATGGCGTCGAAATCATGATTTGGTGAAGTATTTCCCAATACATTAATATTTTTACATAATAAACATTTAATGAGATTCGTTCCTGCGTTTTAAAATAAGTATTATATTACAATTAAGTATCTCTGCTTTTGCACTGTCATTTCATATTTCAAATTTCAAAAATTTTAATGAGGAAATAAAGTTTTAATTGCCCCAACTACTTGATTTCAGGCTACCCGATATTGAGGTCACATTATGCCGCGAAACGTTGTGCTTTTTAGTAAATTTAGACCAATAATAGTTTACGTAACAAGAGCGGGAAACACTCGATTCAAGCACGAGTCGAGTTTGTAGTCCGAGCGTAACAACGACATAGAGAGGAGTGCGTGAATCACCCCGCACCCGAGTTGCGTGTACTATTTTTAACACGCTGTGAGCGAAACGCAAAGCGTCAAGTAAAGGAATATAAATTAAATATCAAATAAGTAGAAACTCCTTAATTGTACAAAATGTAAATGACTTCCAGTCAGTGTCGTAACCCAATTGATAGTAAATAATACACAAAGATGGTCAAGGAAAAAGACAAATGATAATCGTTAGATGTTTCGCACATCCTTCGCGATGTTTCGCACACTGAAAAATAGCTGTTTCGCACACCGAAAACCGCGTTTCGCGCACGGCGTGTTAAAAAAATTATGTTTTAAATAATGCTTGAGATTTGATTGTCTTTAACATTTGAGGATACCACAGTTATATAAAAATATTACAATTAACGTCCTTTCGAACTGCCGATTGGCGATCGCTGAGCCAGTGATATAATCTCCGATGATTCTCGCGAGGTCTTTCGGCGCGGCGCCTCGTCTGGCGGGCGGCTAAGTTACGACGCGTTTAACATGCGCGAGGCGGCGGCGGCGGCTGCTTCTTCGCGGCCGCCCGCGCGTTAATAAGCGATTTAAGCGCGCGCTCACGTGACGCGCATGTGCCTCCGCTGGGGGAGCCACGCGTCACCCGCCGGCGAGGCGGCACCGCGATTACACGACCGCAGGTGATGGGTGGCGGGCGAGCCGGTTCTATATTCGCCATGCACACAGTGATGCGTTTCGAGGATTCCGGAATGTGTCTTTAGTCCCAGATACTGACTGCGGCCCGAAAACCTGTGCTTTCACGTGCCATAAACGTTTTTTTCCTAACTGGCCGCGCCGAATTTGGTTGACAATTCTTGACGGTAACATATTTCATCATTCTGTATTTTAAAATATTTAGTGTTTTGTACACAAAAAAATGTAGTACATTAAAACTATTATGTATAATTATATGAACAAAAATATCAAAAACCAAATATAATATTATATTTTATTGAACTACGCATGTAATAGTAAATATGAAAACAAGGGATCTACATGAAGACTACATGAATTCTTCTAATTTCATCATTACACTACTAAATATTGTCAAAATTGGTAATGAATAAACGAATGAGACTCATACAGAACATTAAATCTATCGTTCCAGTTTACGAGTAAACTAAACAACGGGAACTTCATAACAGCAGGCAGGCATTCTCTTCGTTTGCGCCCAACCGATAAAAATCGCAATCTTACGTATCTGAGAATGAGCTGACCTCCCTTGCCCCCGAGCAGATGGGCAGTGTTGTCTTCGCCGGTGCGAACGGAGGGGGAAGGGGGTGGAGGCGTGAGAATGCCCCGCGCCTGCGCCTGCGTTTGCCCGCCACCGCGGCGCGGGGGCGGGGCGGGGCGGGGCGGGGGGCGGCTACACGCTGTAGTTGATGGACCGCGACCTGGATTTCTCCCGAGTCCCTCTGAGACTTCCCTGCTTCGCGAGAAACATCGCAGCAGCGTTCAAACAGATTTGCTTCGAGGGATTAAACGCAAATATGACATTAAGGTGTTTATAAACCACGTAATTATAGGTTCGTTTTTACAATGAAATCTACATTGTGACATTTCTCTATATTACTTACTATTTAACATTATAGAGTTCTTACGGGCCAGTGTACCAGTTCTCATACACGTTTTCCATCCAGATTTATAAAGCAATTGCAGAGTCCATCTTTTACATTGCTTCTGGACAATACAGTTTTCTGCCTGGATTCCCTACTTCGCATCAAGGTTCATACAGATGTTTGACGTCACTATATAAATAAATAGATTCAAGTCTATAACACAAATTACATCACCGCTTTAAGACCAAGTCAGGATGATCATTTTTAACCTACTAATTGGTTTATTGGTTTAGCCTTCAAGATTACAAAATACGAAGTTACGAGTTCAAGAACCTTTATTAAATCCTTCTGTTCAGTGTGAGAAAGAAGCTACTTTTGACTGTATCACAAACAAAATAATAATCACCAACTCATGTTGGACACGAAGAATTTAGGAAAAATACAACAAATTTGAAATAATTTCCTTTCTTTCTAGCAATTTCATTTTTCTTTCGAAAAATCACGATGTACATGTGATTCAATGTTACAAATATGTACACAGTATAACGGTGAATTAGCAATCGCGTGCGCATTCGTGCCTGTTGCGGTCAATGATTCTTTTTGATTCGATTGGCGCTCGAGAAAGCGATCTCGAGAAAGCGTCTCGCAGGAAAAGGTCGATCCGCGCGCCCCTGTGGTCGGCTCCAAGAACCCAAGCTACTTCCTTCGCGGACGGTTCAGGAAGTGGAGGCGCATTCCGCCCCTGCGTTCTTCAGCGTAATCGGTTTCTGTGGTTTCCTCCTCTCTAAACTATGATTTCCCATTTTCTTCATTTCCTCTAATGTAACTCTTATAGTCTCAGAAAGTCAATATCGGAATGCACTACGTGTTTCCGCTTATTACGCCAAAACTGTTTCCATTGGATCTAAGTATAATGTTTTAAAAGAAAACCAACATCCTGGAGCCTCAAAATATAAACTTTACACCAAAAATTCACAAATATCTTCTTGATAAAACAGAATCTATTCGATGAAAAACGAATGCATTTATCTAAAGGAAATGAATCACCCTCAAACTTGTATCGAAAATAGTGTCCCTAATTCTCCAAAAACCCGTAAGAAGAAGCGAACATTACAGGCAGAATCAGATCTAACACTTTATAATATTTTCATTTTTTTCTTCATCCTCCAACGAGATTAAACTTTTGACTTATGTTCATTTCATTGGTTTTTTATCCCGACATCTATTGGATCGAACTGCTTTAGGGAACCTTCAATCTGGCATCTTTGCTGTGTGTTACCTTCCACGATGCTTATTTAAATTCAATTCCCAACCTTAGGCGAACGCCCAAACAGGCAGGCGTTAGGGATGCAACATCGATGTTGATGTTTTAAAACATCGATGTTTCTATAAAAGTATCAATGTATTGTATTGAAGTCCATGTTTTTGGAACATTGATGTTTCACGCCCGATATTTTAACGTTTACAGTTTTTAGTTCGTGAAAGAAAAATTCCCATAACCATAATTTTGTAAAAGTTAAAATATGAAATAATAACGTACAGTACCACTGTTTCTTTATTTTGGAAGCACACGAACGCGGTAAGTACTACCTTCATTCAAGATACTTTATCCTCGCTGGAGATTATCATGATTCCCTGATGTTTCCTTCGTCTATCCTTCCATTTCCCAAAAAATGAGACGTTTTTTAACTTTGTTTTCAGTTAAATTTTAATTATAAAATAAGAAGCACGATAATTGTCAAATTAAATTTCGTTCCACACGAATTTAATGTTAGAGGTTACTAAACATACTATAAAATATCGATGTTCGAAAACATCAATGGTTTTGGTTGATGTATTATTAACATCGATGTTTTAATTTTGAACATCGATGCTACGCAATATCGATATTTTTTAGTCGATGTCGCATGACGTCCAGCTGCAATTTCATCATCGTCCAACATCCCCTCACACGAGACGTAATGGAGCCGCCTTTCCCACAGTGCATTGCGACTACATTCAGACGCGAATCGTTCACATGCACGCGATTTCCGTGCTATCTCTTTCGATTTATCGACGCGAGCCAACCGAGTTCACTTCGGCGCACGCAAAAAACACCAGAACAGGTTTGAGTTTGACTTTTTATTCGCGTTGCCGATCGCTGTCCGTTAATAAAGATGTCATTAATATGAAGCAATATTTTGCGTTTAATTCCTGCGTGCGTCTTTTAGCTTGCTCGCTTCCTCGTCTGGAAGAGAGTTGCTTTTTTTAATGTTGCAGTTTTCGACGCTGGAAATGATTTGTTGCGCATTCAACTGTGTTGTCGGCGCCGACTTATTATTTCGATGATCCATGTAGATGTGAAGCAACGTGTTTAGCAATGCTTAAAATTAATACAAAAATTTGTAAGAGAAATTAGGAAACTCGTTACCAATTAGTATCTTGTCTGTCTGTCGCCTAATCATAAATGATATATTTCATCACTTGGAGGATCTACGCAGGTACAAGGTCACTTCAGATATTAGAGAGATTTGCCGACGTGATGTTTTCGTGGTAAAAATAAATACCTGTACATGGCTTCTACATAGAATATTCACTAGGATTTTCAATCAAATTTATTGTACTTTTTTCAAAAATTATTTTTTAATAAACAATACTTTTTTCTGCAGCAATGTTCTGCTGCTGTTCTGTTAACAGGGTTGGCCCCACTGGCGAACTAATACTGACAATAGCAAGGATGTAGAATGACATATAGTTATTTTAACACACGGTTTAAGAAGAATGCGGCATTGCAATGGAGATCAAATGTTGTCAACACTTCAAAATGGTATCGAAATTCATCGTTAATCGAAACGTCGAATCAGTATTTCGTGATTACATATGTTCGATTTTATCGTCATCTCGCGTAACTTATTTGTTGAATACGTCACAAAAGTGCAACAAATTTTGTTTCCTACTTGTGAAAAACACGTCACTCCAATTTCAAGTGCGAGGCTGAAGTTTCTGGATTCACACTCTATTGTATGTTTTTCAGTTTTGAATGCAATTGATTTTGACGTTAGGATGTCTTCATATCAGTTAACTCTTAATCAAAGAACGGTAATTTTTTTCCATGTATTGTAATATCTCGCTACGATTTTCTAAATCTATTCACCGATTTATTAACGGAAAATCTCCAGTATTTAGAAAAAGACAAATCGCACCAGCACCCGGAGAAGACACGTGTAACCCAGAAACATGAAGAAAACACACTGGAGGAAGGACTTAAATAATGACCGAGATTGCAACGCGTTACTCACAGGCCAAGTTGCGCAGTTTGCTAGTAAGTGGGCAAATTTCCAGAAAAATATATCTAGCGAAGAAGTAGACTAAAAAAACTGAGTTTGCGTGTTTCGGGTAATTACAACGCTGGGGATGTACTGACACATATTTTCATATCCTACAGCGCCATCGTTTACGTTTCTGAAGGGGTAATATTTCATTCACGCCCTGGCTATGATCAAGACCCACTTTCATATATTCCCTAAAAAGATGCAAAGTACAATGTAGTCTAGATAGGATGTTACAGTGGCTCTGATGCCAAATAAGACACTTCCTTCACAGTTCGCGTTATTTGTCTAAGTATGCAAATCACCAACAACTTCTTTTATTTTTAAAGGAGGACATCTATCACCAGTCCATGGCTATTCAAAAACATTTAACCGAAGCCATAGGTGAATCCTATGGTGATTGACGCTTTTTAAATAATCAAGATTATTATTTTCTGTATTGGCACGTAGAGAAGAAAACTTGTAAAACTGATCTACTGCTGTGATGTTGCCATCGTAATATTAGTCATGTCAGCCTTGAAATTCATTAAGCTCTTTTCGCAGTAATTGTGACATGTCAAAAGGCGCATATCCATCTAGTGGAGAAGACTATTACTGTTAGGATGAACAATTTTAGAATTTAGTTTAGAGACGTCATTTAGGATATACTCTAAAAACACAAATCAAATAATACAAAGAGGTCCTTCGATCTTCAAAATCTGTAGATTGGATCAAAAGATATATTGGTAGAAATGGACGCATTCCACGTTCAGAAACAATTATTATTCCTTCATTCAATCGTGTTATAACACCACATTCGGGAAACGCAGAGTTATTTCAACTTTCATAATTCCCAACCGGAACGAATTCCAGACCGCCGTCTCCCCCGCAGGGGCTCCACTCCAAATATAGCCAAGCGGCCGGGGGGGGGGGGGATTATTCCGTCTCATTTGCCGGTCACTTGCGCGATGTGCGTTTATAGAGAAAGTCACGCGACTGCCGTCTCGACTCGCCGGGAGCGGATCCCAAAAAATCGTTATTTATGAGATGGCGAAAACGAGCCGGTCAGCGGGCGTCGGGGGTGGGGGGGAGACCTTGGAGAGGGGAGGGCGGAGGGAAGAGGAAAACGGAGGAGGGCGTCGGTCGCAGCGGCAAAAGCCGAGCGGAGCATGGCGGCGCCCCGCCGGCGTCGCCATCGCTCATCTCGACGCCCGGCCGCCACGCCTGCCAACCCCCGCGCTGCCCACGCCCTGACAGGGAGGCGCATTCGCTCCATGCTGACATTCCTAAGGATTGGGGTCCATCACTCTAAACACGAAGGGAAAGAAGAAGAACAGGAAGGAAAATAAGAGGAAGGAGAAGTGGAAAAACGATTAAAGGAGGAGCAGGTGAAGGAACAAGAAGAGACGTTCAATGAGCAGGAAAATAATAAGATCAAGAAGAATGCATATCAAAGTATCTTGTACGACGGCCAACAGTACATTCAAACAAAGAAATTTCCTACATTTCTCCTAACATTTTCTGACGAAATTTAAATCACTGAAATTTATTTTAATTCATCTAATTCTTTCATAAATTTGCTCGAATCTGCGACGGCTGAGACTTCAACAATAAAATTATTACGGACGCAGGATATGAAGAAAACTTACGCATTACGAAATGGTCTGAAATGTACATTGACACTTATTCGCAAAACTTGTAAAATTAACGCATAATTGTAAACCGTTTACATAAAAGTTTCCAGCATTTTCTGCCAGTAGTGCTGGTATTTCTAGAGCTGTCGTAAGATTAATGTGGACGTGTACAAACATTCAGGGATTGAAAATAAATAATCAGCAGGAATACTTCACCTGCAAAGAGAAACATTTTAACCTTACTGTAATTATAACTAAGTTCATGTGAGTCTTGTAATATTTACAATTTAGAAGAGGAAAATCTTTATTTGGCGTAGTTATAAAATCAGATGACTGCTGTCCTTCTTTCAAGATCCAAATTTATGTAAAGTCAAACATATTAACGAAAAACATATTCGTCCTGCGCACTTCAAACGTTTGTTCTTAGAGCTCAACTTCACAAGTTGGCAATGACGAGGGCTTGAGTATTCGGCGCTTTTACAGATACATCGCTGCTTAACGGATAATTACTTCCAAATACGGACGGGCGGTAATTAATGAATCCGTGTTTTAATTACGTTATATCGCCGACCTCATCGCTGCCTTCACGCGTGTTTTCGTGTTTCCTCACGGGAGAGGGGGGGCTGCAGACGCCTGCAGGAAAAGGAGGAGGGGCAACTTTTGCCCAATTTTGAGGCGACGATAAAATGGTTGCCACCGAAGGCAACAGGGCACGTGTTGGACGCTCGTTTCGACAGACGCCAATCCGCTAATGAATCGTTGAGAAACGACGTAGCGTTAAAAAGCGATGATGAAGTAACAAACAGCGATTTTGGAGGCAGTAAATTTTAATTTACGGTGGAGTTCTGACAGAACACCTCAGCATGCAATTGTGGTCTTGAATCCGAACTGCTTACGGGAGAGAAACGATCTGCAATACAAGAACGGAGCAATTGGTTCTAATGATGTCGAAAAAAAAATCTCAATATTGACGTATTACAAGGCAAAAATAGGTATGTCGAATATATTGTATGGACTTTTACCTGAGAGGCGACGCATTTTATTTTTAAGAAAACAGTTTCATAACAGGCAAGATCAAAGATCCCCCATTGCAGGTCTGGTGCTGACATCCAAATATTGAAATTCTGCATGGACGACAATCTCACTTGCAAAATGCAATTAATAAGTGTCCTGCAATTTTACTTTATTTAATGATATTTTCAATGAGAAATGGTTTGCAAATGATTTTCTTAAAATGATAATTCATTCAATATCGGTAAACTGTTTAAAATATTACAACAGAGAAACTCATTGAGATATCAATAAAAGGATAGATAAAAAGATAAAAACATATCATTTGCCATTCCCTACCAGAAAGGATATCAATAGCGATAATTAAATATTACATGAATGTGGCAATTAATATTAAGATTTTTTTTATTTTCATTTTAGAAGATAGTAAGTCCAGACAGAGTTCTGTTGACGGTACCAAGAAAGGGGTTCTCGTGTAGAAACTGGGAAGGACCGTACAAATTTCCTGAGTGAGAATTCCCAAAAGACAAATAATGGAAACGAAAACATTGGCGCAGCTACTTCTAATGTCACGCTCCCTTTTTGGTTGCCAAACCGCACCTGACCAAATAGGCTCAAGCCACAGCGGCTTGGAATTGAAAGTTTGCCTCACTTCACAAATCCTTCAGAGATCTTCCGCAGTTAAGACGCAGTAGAGATGCACTCTGACCCAGCCCGAAAAGACAAGGAAAAAAGTTTCCAGCATGAAAAAACTAATGATAATATTACAACCACCTTTTACTGCACGGTACGCTCGTATCTGATGAAAGTTCAACAAAAACGCCTCATACAAAAGAGCATGATCAAGATTAATTCCGCGTTCTACAACTACGTAGTACTTGAGCAATACTCATTACGCCAAGAAGCTATGGACGCGTGTACTAACATGGCCAACGCCTTCTCGAACAACTTAAAACCGCTCGCCGAACTGCAGGAAATCGACGGTTAAAAGGCGCATAAAGTAAACTAAGAAGCCCATAATATAAGGTGCGGGCCCATTTACGGGCGCGTGGTGCCTTGTAGGGATATCGGCCCGCGAGGAGGTCTCGATTCGACGACCCGAGTCCGCGGCGCGTCAGAATGCGCGCGAAAACAAGCGGCGACGGAATTCGCGTTCCATATCGGGGCGCGGGGGCGCGCGCGTTTGCGTAACGCACGGCCACGCAATGGCACGGCACGGCACGCAGGTGGCTGAGGCGGCGGAGGTGGCGGTGATGGCCATGGCGGGCGCGACGGTGGCGGTAATAGTGGGGGGCGCAGGCAGTGGTGGAGCTATTGGTGCTGCTGTTAATATTGTTGTTGTTGATGGTGGTGGTGGAGGAGATGGCGGCGGTGACTGTGATGGTAATAGTGAAGATTGTGGTAATATTGGTAGTGTTAAATAAGTTGAAAAGTCAACATTAATTATAATTTCAATTGACAAAACCGTAAGTACAAGAAAAAACGAAAATATTTATTTTATAGTAACAATAATGCGTTGTTGATACCTGTAAAATACTAATAGAATAAAAATGCCACTAACAACATATTGTGGAGTTCTTTTACACTGTATACACTCCCATCTTGGTTGGATTTTTTATTCAGTTTTCCTGGACAACTGAGCAAATACATCGTTGAGATGTCATGCTTTGCTTCTAGGGATTCCCTTTCTTCAAACGCCATAAACAGATTTTACTGTCCTCCAGATTTAATTGATTAAATAAATGTTTCTAAGAGCGACTGTGGTATTAGTAGAGGAAGTGATTATTTTACTGATATTGGCAATGGTAGGGCAGTAATTACGATTATTGTGGAGGTGGAGGTGGTGGTTTTGCCAGTGGCGGCGGCAGGGGTGGAGGAGGAGGAGGCCGCTGCCGATGCGGCCCACGCGCGCCAACGCCTCCTCTACACAGCGCACCAGGTGGCCGCGGCGAATGTCGGCAGGAATGCGGGAAAAGGCGGGCGCGCCGGCCGACCGCGCACCTCTTCGTCACCCGTAGGAAGAGGCACGCCCGATCCACATGAAGAGGTTCGCGGAACAGTGAAACGTCACGTTACAGCTGGCTAAGCAATTTGGTATTGTAAGATTTCGGATGATTTTCTTGTCATGTAAAATTAAGTAGAACGGTAAAATCACATTCGGGTGTTCCGAAAACCATATATTCCTGCACTACACGCACACAACTCTCTCGCCAGCGCCAAATCTAGCGAAATCCCCCGACATCTTTCTGCGCGTTTAAATGCCCAGAGGCGAGTGGGACTTCACGAGTCGGCAAGAAAGCGCCGCATCGCCACCGTCCTTGCAACGCGGCCCACGCGAGCGGCGGTAGGAATGGAGCAGCGGCGGTATTGGCGGTGGCGGTAGCAGTGGTAGCGGTGGTGACTACAGCGGTTGTGGGGGATACAGAAGGTTGCGAAGTGCAGGTGGGTCCAGATTGGGGTGGTGTTGGAAGTACGGTGAAGGGAATGCCAGCGGTTGCGGCGATGGCGATTGGGGGGTGGCGGTTGGTGGGCAGGAATGACATTGGTACTGGCAGGAGCTGCTGCATTGATTACGTCGACGGTGAAGACAGATGAGGCTATGGTAGCCGTTGTGCCAGTGGCGACACACATCGCGCTACGAAAGCAACATAGGCAAAAGCAACGGCCACAGCGGCAGAATTGGCTGCGGAGGTGGCAGCTAGTGAAAAAAGAAAGAGGTAGAAGGTGATGCGGCATCGTCGTCGGGTGACGCAGCGCGAGGAATCACCGCGTTGGAATCAGGCTGGACCAGCGCGCGCGTCCCACGCGCGCCCCGCGTCACGCGGCCACGCCCCCCGCGCCCACGCCACGCCCAGGCCAGGCCTCTCCTCTGGGATCCACACATAAGGAATACGTTTCGTAGCCAGTGCGAACCTGTCTCACATTCACACCAAATAGGCCGTTCGATTACCCTGTGCAGTGATTAGTCAGGGCCCTGAGGAAGCCTGCGACATGTCAGGCGAAACGTCGGCCTCTCTCAGCCCACTTCGCGGCGTCACCCGGACAGCCAAGAAGTAATGTTCGATTACCCTGTTCTTTTTTTACACACAATGATGGATTTTTTTAACAATATTTACACAACCAATTCCAGATGTGAAAAGTTGTTCCAAGTAAAAGAAGAAAGCATACATTATTATATTCCGATTCAAACAACTGTTGATTATTAATTTGGGTTGTTTAAGTAAGTGAACGAAGGATAATTTATTATATTCCAATTCACAAGATCAATTATGATACCACAAGTAAAATCACACTTGCGTTTCAATGTGTAGCAATTTAGATGACCTAATGGTTGAAGTCTCGGCTTGACGTTTCTATTCTCATCAAAGCCATAGGCTTTTCATTCCTAAAGCCCTCTTCAGGGAGGTCATAATACCGATTTGTGGACTGGAAAAGTATCTTTACCACTAACATAAACTGTAAAAACGTTTATCGCCTCAGTCAAATCACCTTTGTCCGGAAGAGAACATTGTAGCGATAGGCTTGCCCCATCATTATTACAGCAAAAGGAGCGTAACCAAATCGCCGACATATAGATTGTGAGATTTCCAACAGTAAACGACTTTGCTTGTAAAACACCTCAGAACACAACACAACAGTTTCACTGCGCAGTTTACGTTCTACTCTCTCAGCCTACAATCTTTGAAGTGCACTCCAGCCACTATGAGCTGTCCACTGATGTATTTGCTCGGAATTTAAATACGCAACAGGCGTCAGCAAATTTTCCTCTCGCCTACACGAAGTTCCCCGCCCAGCTCGTTCTCTGCGACCCAGACCACCATTGGTTGTTTACGCGAAGCCAGCGCGTGCTGTCCTGCGGCACTCCCTTCTCGGCCGAGACAAAGTGCCACCTTCCCCCCGTCCGCGCTAAACAGAGGGCTCCGCGCGCCGAAATGGATTCACACGGCGCATAAGGAGCGGCGGCTTCGACGAATAAGGCTTCCTGCGGGAAATCGCAGCGCGCGTAATAAATTTTCGACATCGCGGAACGAAAATTGAAATGATGAATTACGTCACGCAACACCCACAGCGGCGCTCGGGGAATTCGACCCTAGGATTTGCGGACCTTGACTCTGGAAAGAACGAGGTGCTGGCTACAGCATTATCGTTAGCCCACTTGACAGATTCCAATAATTCTTGTTAACGGAAAGAAAGAAAATCTAACCTACGAGATGTATGTAAATCATATGGATTTCAGCTCATCACACATAGTAACTTACGTCAACATATGTTTCATCGAATTTTCAATTAATTTAAAAGTAAATAAGAACGTACACTAACGTTTTCTGTAATTATGTTTGATGCTTCAAAGAGTAACATTACGGAGTTTGAAAACAATGAATTGCTATGCAGCCCCTACTTTCACTGGCGGAATAAGCAAGAATGAAGTATGGATTTTGAACATTCTGATATCCGAAATATATTATTTGTAATCGAAATATATAGTAAATTGCATTTTAAAAATTAATTCGGATTAAAAACACGATTCGAAATATAAAAATAGTAAATTCGTTTACCTTAAGATTTCTTGACTTATGTGTATTCACTGGAGTTAGAAATATGCTATCCTCATCTCCATGAGCAATATTCTTGTCTTTATTGGCTACATAAAAACACACATATACCATCTCACTCTCTCTCTCTCTCTCTCTCTCTCTCTCTCTCTCTCTCTCTCTCTCTCTCTCTCTCTCTCACACACACACACACACACACACACACACACACAAAGTAGATGTTCCGAACGCCCACCTGCATCTACCCCCTTTTGATTCACAGCGATAACTAATTTTGCAAATCTCCAGCGAAGAAAATTTATCCGTACATCAAGATAGGTCGTTTACGGGAGAGCCACGCAGATCATATCATACGTATACGTTCAACACGTGTGAGCACAAAACAACGTTTAGTACTGACGAAATTCGAAAACAAGCAGCTGGAGGTGCCGATGGCAATGTGAACGGCGGAGACGGCTAAGGCTACAGCGGCTGCAGAGGTGACGGCTGGTGAAGGGGTGGTAATGGTGGCCGCGGAAGTGACATCCATGTCTCTCAAAACTGCAACGACTCACTGCAAATAAAACTTTTCCCTAAAACAGAACAACTGAGGTCCTACAAGGGTATTTTGATAACGATCTGCATTCACGCTTGAATGTACGGCGACGGCGGCGGCGGATGGTGATGTTGGGTGTGAAACTCGTGATTACCGAGGTAAAGGTGACGGATGTGGAAGCTGTGGTGGTGTCAGTGGCTGTTGCAGAGGCTGTGGGCTCGGCGGTCGAGAGGCCGAGCGGTCAGCGACTCCGGCGCTTTCTCGTCCGAGGACGGCACCTCCCGTCGCCTCTTGGCCGCCCACCGCCGCCCCCGACGACCCCCGTGGGCGCCGCCCCCGACGCCGCCCTTGCGCAACTCTCGGTGCCTGCGCCCGGCGCACATCGCCCATCGCCAGTGGCCAACGGAGCGCATCGCCCGTCGTTCGCCCTAAAGAGCGACGGGGGCCTCTTGGTCCGGCCCATCCACGGGCAAGCCAGGGTTGACGATCCTGATACGCGACGGTTGTAAAACTGCCACCATTCATTTTGTGAGAATAAAGCAAGTACTGACGGCGAAAAGTTTTAAAGCTGGCAGGAGCCAGGTTTGTCAAGCCTGGCTTGCTTGTGCATGGCCCCTTAAGTACCCCACACACCTTCAAGAGCGACTTGCAAACTTCGCTTCCGCTGATTTCAAATGCCGACGTGGCCCGAGTGTACCCACAACTTATGAGAACAATGCAGAGGTGAAATTTTACAACTAGAAAAGCAAGATATTGGCGAATATCACATTCGATCATGCCAGTTTCAACATCTCCTAACACGAGGTCAGCGCTCATCTCCCCGGGTTCGAGCATCCTGGCTTCCCTCTAAGGAGAGACAGGCTATCTATCGTTATGGACGTCTCCCACACGTTTCTGCTTGCGTATTCCGCTCCGAACGAGGGGGATGCTAATGAGACATACAATTCACATCCGCTCTGCACATTAGCACTATGATGTCCTACGCAGTTCGGCTTCAGGGTCTGAATCGTGAACGTTCAATGGATTGCGAATTACAATGAAATATGGTATCGTTAATAAGACAGTAGCACCGTTTTGAATATTAAGTTTATTTTATCTTGTTAAGTATATGTTCCTCAAAACATTACTTCAACAATTACTTGTTACTTGACAAGACATTTCACGAAAAATACTTGAGCAATAACTCCGCATAAAAATTTGCATTTGCTAGCAATTCAATAAATATATTCGTAAGAGACATTAACATATCACAAAATTAACTTTCTTGGATAAATAAACAAACAGACCTATAAAACAAGTGTACCGCTTTTAATTGCGCGAAACCATTTGTCTAAAACAATAGTTATTTAACGGTATTTACCCCAAAGAATTAAAAAAACATTAACATCAATGAACTCTAATCAATAAACAAGTATTCCTAAAGTAAAAATATGACTCTTCTACGACATGACGCCTCCCAACTGTTCGGAGAAAGGCGACGCTAAAGGAGGACGTTCGCGTCGAAGGTAAAGAGATGAGCGATTCGCCGCAGTTCGCCCACAGTCTGGTTCGGCCACGCTCCGCTCTGCTCAGCTGCGCTCGATCAGTCCCACCGCGTTTCGCCCCACATTTTTTCTCTTTCTTTTTTTCTTGTTTGACAAACAAAAGCATGTGAATAAAGGGAACACACGTGGATTGCGCGTACTTAATTAAATGGAAATACTTGAATAATTATTATCCCCAGGAAGCAAGTCAGGACAAGCCTTATCTACATTTTGGTTCAAAGTACTTCGAAAATTTGCGTTTGTAGGAGTCACGGATGTTTTATATTAAACGCAGAGTCCGAAGACGAAGTCACACCGACGACTTGAAAATGCGCGAGTGAAGAAAGTTAAATTGTGCTTCATTTAATTTGAAATGTTTGGACTGAGCTCACTTAACCCAACTACCTTAAACATCAGCAACATTATCTATTACACAGCACATTTCAGAAGTATACTACTTATTAATTGTGTTTAGTTGTAAGTCAATAATAATAATAATAATAATAATAATAATAATAATAATAATAATAATAATAATAATAATAATAAATAAATGCCAGTCCGGATAGCCCAGATCGGTAAGGCAGTAGTGCACTGGCGATATCGGACGGAAGGATCGCGGGTTCGAGTCCCGCCTCGGGCATGGGTAGTTTATGCATGTCTGTGTGTGCCGTCCATTCATCCCTCATTATCATCATTCCATCTTCTATCCCCCAGGACTAACAACCCTGGGGTATAAAAATCGGATTCAGCGTACTGCTGATTCCGCTGATTACTTTTACATGCAAGACTTGCAACTTGATAAAAATGATACTGTGCCCGTGCAAGTGCATGTCCTGCGTGGTCCTAGACGGCCTATTCGCGAGCACAAAATATATAAATAAATTAATAAATAAATAAATGATGATGCGTCACTGCAACCTGCGCCACCGCGTTCGCCTCCGCGGCGCTAAGAATACCTCTGACGCCGTCGCCGCCGCCACCCTCGGGCGCCATTGTGAGCCGCCATTGTGCTGTCCCACAAATCTCAGAGAGCGCAGACGCTTTCCCATTATCCGCGGCGACCTCCGCGCAAAACAAGGCACCCGCCCGCCGACACGCTTCCCCACCAAGCAGTTACGAGGACGGGAATTGGGGAAACTAGAGGCCGATGCGTTCTTTCAATTACACTGCCGAGCATACCGTTGTAACAATTGTAAGGTGACATAAATTACGCAATGCGTTTACAATATTCAAAATTTTAAAAAAAGCTGAATCGATTAAGCTTTTTTGGTCAAAAATTAACGGGGTGAAATATCCATAATAAAGTAAATTTTATACTGATCGAATTACTTCCTCATTCATTCACTTCTATGTCGAATGATGGACATAAGCAGCTAATTTGAACGAAATTCGTTTAATCCTGGATCACGACGCAGCCGTCTTAGTGCTGCGCGCGCTCCACAGATGGCGCGCGGTCTACAACGCGACATTTTAGATCGGCAGGAGGAGTGGAGTTTAGACATGTGACATCACAGTCAACGTTTTCCAAAACCCTATGGATTTATAAAACCACGAACTTTAAACATGAATTTGGTGAAATCGACGTTTTTTTAATTTGTGAGTCATTTGTGTTCTCAATGGGTTTTTTTATGTCGCAATTGTTTATTTTCTTAAAAAAAAAACATTTTTTCGTTATAAAAACATTCATAATTTTCATGTATCAGTAAACCGAACATTATCTTATTTCCCACAAAATTGAAGGGTCTCAAAAGCGAAAGGAAAGTCTATGTTCTAGACATTTTCAGTCATGTCAGTTAAATCTTGATAACAAAGTAATCCAAATGGCGACTGTCAACACCGCCCCCCACGTGGTTTCCAATCCAGTTGCAAAAGAAAACGGTGGCTTTGAAATGCCGCTTCATTAAAACAACGTTATTTTGCGCATCATATTTGGCAATGTCGCATCCCTGGAGACTCCAACGCGCGATCAACCGACGAACCCCCGACTCGCGGCCGCGTCGCCGCGAGGCGCGCATGGGAGTGCCACGATGGCGGCGGCGGGCGCAGACTTGGAGACTCCAACGCGCGAACGAGCGACGAACGCGCGGCCCGCGGCCGCGTCGCCGCGGGGCGCGCGTGGGAGTGCAGTGGCGGCGGCGGCGCGGAGGCTGCGGGAGCGCGTGGGAAGGCCGCGGAGGACGCCGTGCGACGAGGCGGCAGCACGGCCGTGGCCCCGATCCCGCAAGGGGGCGGGGCGGGGGGAGAGGGAGACGGCGCGCACGCGCCGCGGGGCACGCGAACGCTTCCGTCCCACGCGCGCCCGTGAGGGGCGATCGCCCACCTGCGGCTCAGACGGCCTGGCGCTCCGCTGCAAGCGATAGCCCTTGCTCTACCAGCAGGGGTCCCTTCTCTCAACAACGTGCGGACGCTGTCGCAGGCAGAGGACCACAAAATTGCGAATCATCGGATTGTCTTCGGTTCACGCGACGCGTGATACCCCAAAAATTGAAAGTCCGGGTTGTAAATACGCAAGAACTATTAATTTTATTTCCGCCTCTCACGCCTCAGTGAAAAAAATCGATTACATATGGCAACTCTAAAATATTATTTAAATTTTATAATAAAAAGATCGAAAGTCTGTAGATCATAAACCTCAAATTGAAAAGTGTAAACATGTCAACATTATGCTACCTAGGAGCATTTTAATTTTCTTTCGAATTTCGAATTTTCTCGCCCTCCGACGGCTGAAGAACCGTCCTCGTGGAAGCAGCAGCGATGGTCCGCGCTGGTCCGTCCGCCGGCCGTGGAATGGTGGGTGCGTGGGCGGCGGGCGGCTCCCGTGTTTGCCGTGAGCTCACCACCGGCTGCGCACCGGGCCCCGCCCCCACGCCGCTTCCTGGCGCCACCGCGCCCACGCCGCGGGCGTCTTCGCGGAAGTCCAGCCGCAGCTTTCTTATTTTTTTGTAGTTTTTTTAACTTTTTGAACCTTCTTCGCGGGATTTAGCTCCGAGGCAGTGACAACTGCGTCATGCCTTCGTCAACTAACGTCTTCGAATATTCATTGTCGATTGAGAATTGACGAACTAGAAAAGTGTGTAGTGTGTAGTCGTTTAACGTTATTTTAAGTGCGATATCAATCCATATCGAATTAGTTAGCAGTCTTACATTTTCGATGCATTTTTCTTCAGGAGTTCTTTTACTCTTGAGAAATTGCCATTTACAATTGAACAACTTTTGCTTGATAATTACTTTAAATTTTCTAACCTCCATCTCTGGCTTATTTGTATAACTTCATATACTTTAGGTCCCTTCGAAACATACGGTTCTTAACAGAAGAAATAATAAACCTGTTAGGTACCCAGGTACTAATATAGTATATTAGGCGTTATCATGTGTTAATACATTATCTGATAAACAAAAATAATCATGCTTGACATCAATTAAATTTAATACGTTCAAGATATTCAAATCTTACTAGCTAAAACTACACCAGTATTGAACGTAGATAAAGAAAGTGTATTCATTTTTTTAACAAAGAAGGAAGATTTCACACATCGCATTCAAATCCAAGAAAATAAAATCCATGTTATCTCGCATTGAAAAAAGACCTTTTCTGTCACCATTTCCTCACGCTCGTCGCCAACCAGGTTCGTGCAATCGGAGATGTCACCTGGGTTCCGGCGCAGCTCTGGCCACTTGAAAAACAGTCGGCGCGCGCGGGGCGTAGCCCCAGGGGAGGGTGGGGGAAGATGGGGGCGGTAGTTGCGCAACGCGTGCACGCGGCGGCGGAAGTGACGCAAGTGGGGAGACCCTCAGTGCCGTCCCCAAGCGCAAGAGATGATTCAGCTTGCTCTACAAGTCGCCGCAAGCCGCCGCCGCCTTTGGAACACCACGGACACAGCGAAATCTGCAGAGGGATCGAGAAATGGTGAGAGTTCATTCAGCAATGATGAGAGTTCGAATTAAAGAGTAATGTCGATGAGACGGTTAATAATTTCATATTAGTTTTGTGAATTAGCTCCAAATTTTGTTTACGCTTGTTCAATAAGCGTTACGAAATATTTTGCCTTTCGATGTCACAACGTGGACGAAATTTCGGTCACCAAGTACTGGACAACTGTACTACGAAAGAATACAGAAATAAACTTGTTATAAGAATTTAAATAAGAAACTTATTTTAACTTATTATAACTTATTAATGAAGGCTTTGCTGTCTAACCCGTAGGTCCGGCATAAATATCAATGTCTCTTGTTTAAAAATGAGAATCCATGACGCTTTGAGTCATGGCACAAGGTCTTGGCGTTTGCCTGTAGGAAAGTACATGCTATTCAGTCCGGACGCCAAATAAGGTTTTATCCAAATAAAAGTGTAAATGATGCATTTAAGCGATTCAGAATTCATGATAACAGTGAATCACAGCGCTCAAATAGGTGCGAAGTTGCGTGTTGTGTAGATTGATAATTGCCGCACACGTTCTCCATATGTAATTCTTTGTATATTACGTGTAAAGCACACAAATACTTTTTAGATAAAATGACTCAGAGATTCGTTCGATGAAAATTTTAAAATCAACTCCAGATGCGGTGGATTCATTAAAAATCAATGGATTGGTGTTTCTGGGTACGTTAACCTGCCTGTAAAATAAACGTCTTTCAGTTCCATTCGTGGCCCAATTGTTATCGTACAACTCCGGTATAGGTCTGATCGAAAAACTATAGATGATCGGCTCGGTAGATGAAATGCTTTAATGAACCACAAAAACGTTACAGAGAAATCCGCCAGATGGAGAGAAGCTCCAAAAGGAAGAGATGAACGGAGTCTGTCGTACGAAATCGATTTAACGAAATGCAAATTAAAGGAATAGAGAAGAAAATAAATGGAAAAGAAAAATTTGCAGATTGAAATTTCCACCTTGTTGAGCAAAAATGTAGAAGAAAGAAAGTTAAAAAATACTTGGTGTGAAATTTTGAAAGCGGGAGCAAGTTTACAGTTCGGTACACGTTTGATGATTTACAAAAGGGGTACAGAATAAATTCTACGAAGATTTGCGATCAGACATCTTTCCTCACGTCAACTTTACCACTGCGCTTGCTTAGACTGCGCAACACTTTATTAGCTTCTTCAGTATATTTATCGGTTGGAATCTTCAAAAGGTGAGAAGAGAAATACACGTTCTATTGGTAACTTATTGAAAAACTTTGATTTAATTAAACATATTCACGAAAGGTCATCTTTAAGATACCAAAGAATTTGGTATGTGAAAAAGGCCCTCGCTACTCGAGCGAGAATCTATAAAAATGTCTCATTAAAGTGTGTTTTCGCAATAAATAAGCAAATATTACTTGTAATACTTGTACTTAACGCGTTGATAACTCCGGTCTTGCCTTGTCGCATACAACTCGTAACTGCCTCTTATTGCAGACACGAACAATCTATGATATCTTGGTAGTCCCGGAGGCGCCGTGTGCTAGGCACAGTTGCCAGCGTTTCGACGTCAAACCGCGACGAACTTAGACGAATGCGATTAGATTGGCTTTTGCTCTGAAACGGGTCGCGCCACAAAGGCCGAAACGTTGGCAAAACTTCCAGGAACGCGACTCTCCAAGTCAGCCAAGATTCCTGACTGCGGCTGCGGCAGGTTTCATCTACAGCCCTCCATCGAAAACTTCCATTCCCGAGGACCAGGCACTTGTCTCCCAACCACCCGCAAGCCACGCCAGCCCCAGCGAGCACCCGGCGGAAGGCGCCACGACGTAAGAGGGAGCTCGCGTCGACCACGCCCATCTCCCCCGCGCTAGGAGCAAAAAGACGACGGCGGCGGCGCGCTCGGCGTAGTAACGAACGACCGCCCGCTCACCGCCACGCCCCGCCACGCCCCGCCGGCGCCTCGCGACGCTAAATCACCGCGGCGACCGGACGTTGCTCAACCGCTCCCCGCGGCGCAGCGGGCCGCGCCGCCTGCCTCTCGACGGCTCGGGTTCGATTCCCACACAGAATGATGCATGCAGAGGTGGTCCCTAGCGACGGCCGCAGCAATCAATAAAGGTAACGCGAGAATACTGCACTGAACCCCAAGGACCTCGAATTGAAAGAAACACACCGATGATGATTATAATAAGAAGAGGAAGAAGAAAAGGAGGAAGAGGAATAAGAAGAAGAAGTAAAGCTGACCGGGTAGTCGAGGTCGCTAAAATGGGAACGTCATCTTTCGGGATCTAAAGAGACCGTAGGTAAAAACACAACAACAACAACAACAACAACAACAACAACAACAACAACAAAAAGAAAACGAAAAGGGTGTTATGCAACAGAAAAATGTAACTACTGCGAAGTTCTACAAGTTCACCGACTAAAAGACATCACAAGTCATTTGCTCGAGGAACACGAATGAAAGGAAAAGGTAATGTAACCAGAAAATTCATCATCCTAAACACACTAACAATAAGTACTGTTCTCTCAGTTCTTGTAAGGAGGTCGCTTCATGGAAAATACGATAATCAGAGGTCAAGGAGAAATACCAGACCTTCATTCACAAGAACACGCAGAGAAACAACGGCGACTTGTGTAAAACGTGGGAACGCAGAATCTCGGTTCTGTTATCGCACACAAGTTCACAGAGAAATTTCCACGAGTACTCTTTGAAGTAACTCTAAACAGGTTAAGGCCATATAGGGTACCGAAATTCAGCAGACACAATTCCTCGAGTCGAGAGAAGCAATGTATAGAATTGAGCGTGTACGAAGCCACGAAAGAAAGTGTTATTATTAGTACTCCGGACTTCGCACCAGGGTTCATTTCCTGAGAACTTAGGCCCCCCAAAAACGGATGGGTGCCGATGTGGGCGAGTAATGCTATGCGTGGAGTATGGAATAGCCAGGCCGAGGTGGGGTTTGGCATGAGCGGAGCAAGGAGGAAAAAACAAAATTCCAGACAGAAAATTAATGTTAAAGCTGAACGATTAAGAGCGAAGGCGAACTTAGCGGGTGGAAACGAGCAAAGGAATAGGAAGGAACAGATTGACTCAGTTGAGAAGTGAATAGGAAGAATGGACGGAGAGGAGGGAGTGGATCTGAAACGAGGTACAGTCGGCGACGTCGGGGGAGTGAATATGGAGAGTGAGAGTGGGAATGGATCTGGATAGAGTAGGCGGGTTCGAGGAATGGATGAGGTTTGAAGGGGTGGGGAAGTAGATCTGGATAGAGTAAGCGGGGTCAAGGAAGTGAATCTGGATAGAGTGGGCGGGGTCGGAGGCGTAAATCTGGATAGATTGGGCGGGGTCGGAGGCGTGAATATGGATAGATTGGGCGGGGTCGGAGGCGTGAATATGGATAGAGTGGGCGGGGTCGGAGGAGCGAATCTGGATAGAGTGGGCGGTGTCGAAGGAGTGAATCTGGACAGAGTGAGCGGGGTCGGAGGAGTGAATCTGGATAGAGTGGGCGGTGTCGAAGGAGTGGATTTGGATAGAGTGGGCGAGTCGGAGCAACTAGATAGGGATAATAGGGAAGGCGAAACAAATTAACATAAATTGAATACGTACGGGTGGGGGCTAGTGGTTCGCAATGAACTGAGCAAGGCCTGGGGATTCGGGATGGAGTGGGTGTGGCCGGGAGCGGTTGAGAATAGTGTCCGAGACAGCGGGCCAGGGCCGTACGAGGCGAGGCGTGGCGTGGCTCGCCATGCGTGAGTGGGGGTGGGGGGCGTGCGAGGGGCGGGGCGCGTGCCACGCGTGCGCGGGAGCGTGCTATCGGCGCATCGCCGCGCAGCACGTGCGCCGCCCGGGGTCAACGCTTGCGGCCGCGTCGCGACGCGACGAGACGCGCGTCCCGAGGGGCGACGCCGCCGCGGCCTCTAGGAATAGACGAGGGGCGGCGCTGCAGCGGTCAACGGTCAGGTTCAGCTGCAGCAACCCGAGCACTCAAACGAAAGGCCCCGCGAGGCACATAAATCCTGCCCCATTAAAGGCGCTTGTGTTCAGATGCCTCTCGAGAGACGCCACCGAGAATATAATGATGCATCCGAGATACATATCGAACGAAATATAATTTTAAAAATAAAATACCCAGATTCATCACCACAATTAATTTCATAATTGGTTTTGATACTAATGATTTAGTATCCTCTGGGGCGTTTGAAAAAAGAATATTAAAGCAATGTCGTAAAATGGACTTCCAATGATAGAAGTCGTGAAATGGTCGCACCGCAAACGTAAAGTCTTGAAGAAAGTCCCAGTATGACATCTCAAACATTGGAAAAGGTGGCTCTTGGACACAAGATTCAATTCCTTCAGACCGCGGAAGAATTCGTATAAATTTAACATTAAAAATAAAAATGAATCTTTTTTTTCAATTGGCTCTCGAAAATAAATTATTTATCTGAAAACCAATCAATTGTATCCTAAACATGGGTGCGTGATTTGGACTCCATGAAGGATGTTTCTAAGATCCCTTGTAAGTCAAAGACAATTAATTGTAGGAAACCAACTTATACAGCAAAACTGGCGGTCACGCTTCGCACAATATTCAAACACGTGATGACCTCATATCTCGCGTCCACCAACAAACAGAAGCCACGTCGCGCGACCCGCAGAGCCATAAGAGGAAAGCGCCCTAGGCCGGCGGGTGGGCGGTGCCGTGACAAAAACGCATTCTGTCAGCCAGCGCCCGGGGACAGCGAGAATGTCACGCGTTATTAGCAGAAGGCGCACGCCCGTGCCGGGCACGGCCCAGAAGGCTGTGCGCTCGCCACCGCCGCCTGAAAACGAGTTGGCGTTGTTAGCACCGTCGCCTGACGAGGGTCGCTGGTACAGTTCCTGTCAATGACGAGAGGTACAACGTGCTGCTGTACAAACGTGATAACTCAAATTCTGTGACATCTCCCGTAACACCTCATCTACTTCGATAACTTTAACAGCATAGAATCTCTAATGTTGTTCGTTCCATCTCGATAATTCGAATTTAACGAAAAAAACTAACACTATCATAGTCTCATTTCGAAACTAACGTTATATATCGAACGACTCTGTAATGCATATTTAGCCTTTCACCGCTTCATATTCGAGATACTGTCCACAGGAAGACTCTTCACTCCCAATGGAACGATTTAAACAAAAGGCTGAATTCATTGGACGTCCTGAGTTACGTAGGGGAAAGACAAAAGACGCAATAAAATTATTCTCTTCCTAGGGAAAAATTGACATTATGAGCACGTACAAATTCGAAGAAGCTGGCTACAAATTTTTACATCTCAGGTAATGACGTCTACCAAAAGCGATGAAGTTTTATCTGCTATAAAATATAATATATAATTCAATAAGAAGAAAAAAAGATTTCTAAGAAATTTATTCTGCTCGGGTTCAAGGTTAACAATACAAACCTGTACCAGCTTGCAGCATAAACGCACACATCCGAATGACACTTGCGAACTTCAACGACTTGGCATTACGACAGCATTACCGATTACACTGGCCGGACTATCATTTGTTACCAGGAGCCTTCTGGAATTACAGTAGACGAGGATCGCTCGAAGTGCCGGGTTTGTTTATGCCCCTGTGACGAAACCATCTCCTTCAAGTAGCGCAGGCCGCAATTACGAGCAATGCTATAAAATGCAAATGCAATCGCAAGGACGGCGCGGGGGCTATTTTATTTTATGGCTCTTGCTCCTCTCTGTGCTTTAAGGCAATGCAAGTTCAGTTCTTTCGTAACTACGACTCAAAGTATTTGATAATCAAAACAAAGGATTGTGTTGATTACCATTCAACTGACTAGGATCCTAAAATTGTAGACAACTCTGAAAGTAAACGGTTGAAAATATCAGGCTTATATAAAACGTACTTTATCAGGTTATATCGCGAAAAGGACTAGAGTAGTTCGGAGCAATAGAGTGAAATAGTACATTCCCACGAAAATGATGCCCAAGTTACAAAGATCAACAGACCTCCATTTGTCAGTTATTCAAATGCCAAACTACTCATTTATGAAATGTGCTCAAAGGTACACGACCGGTTAAACTTTTAGAAGTATGAAGTTCTGCAAAAGACACTGAAGTGTCTCGCAGAGGGTCGTGAAATTTAAAAGAAACACCACTTAAGGAAATACTCTACTCTTTTCATATATGTTTACACATTTAACAGTTTTACAAGAGGTCAGACGTTCAAGATGGTAAGCACTAACTTCAACCGAGTTGAAGTGCGTAATTTACTTCACTTCACCTTCAACAAACAACACGAAAAAACAACGGGCCACTTAAGTTTATTTTTCTTAGCATCATTGAAACATCACAAAACATGACAAAGCTAAATTCTCCAACCATTGCACTTCAGAGAAATACGTTAAAATCTGCCTAAGCCAGAAAATCAGCCTTCGTAAGAATTGACGCACGGACTAAAAAAACGCAACAGAGATAACGATTTGCTAGATTTATACACCTCTCAAAATGCAATCGATCACTTACAATCTATTATTTTAAAATCATTTTTGATGCCATTAATTACGCCGTATCATACATTAGTTCTGAAATCGCAATGGTGAAGCATCACTCATCGATACACAACCGTAGGTATACGGCAGTTTATACAGAAAAAGGCAAGCAGCGAACAAGTGCAATTTATTCAATGAGAATTGTATCATGGCGATCTCAACAAAAAAAAAAAAAAAAAAAAAAAAAAAATCGATCGACGGAAGGTGATGGAATGAAGCAGCGCACAGAAGGCCGCGCGTAGGAAAGCAGGCCGCCGCGTCCCACTCGCGCGCGTATTAGCAGCGCGGACTTAAATCACACACAACGCGCGTCGGCCGCGTAATTTCAGGGTTCGAAGCGCTCTCCTGCGGAGGCGGCCACGGAGGTAGGAGGAACAGACGTAGGAGGCGCCAAACAGCGCGAGAGAAGAAAGGAGGAACGACACACATCTAAGGGAGGTGCAGGAAAAAAAAGAAAGAAAAATGTTCACCGAAGCGTAGTTAAATGAGGGGGTAAAGATTGGGCGTTCGGTTGACTAAGGGTCGTATTTATGAAGCTCTGCCAGCAGAGCTCTTAGGGGCCTGCCATCTGGGGGCTTGCTAGGAGCTCAAGGGGCGTCTGGAATTGGCGGGGGGCCGTTCATTAATCGCAAAACCGAACACTGGCAGCTTGCTAGGCCTGGCAAGCCCCTGGAAGAGGTTTATAAATACGGCCCTAAAGGTAAAACGAACGGGTGTACGACGGTAGATTTAGTGGTAGAGTGGGAGCGGTGAGCGGTTGAGCGGGGGCTATTGAACAGAGGAAAGGGAAAAGGCAGGAGGCGGCAGGAGCAGGATCCAGGCAGCACGGGAGCGTGCGAGCGTGGGCGGCGCAGGGGCGGGGGCGCAGGCGCGTGGGCGAAATACCAAGGCTCCGCCCTCGAGCGCACCCACGCACCAGCGTCGCCGCCGTCAAAGGGGCTCAGTCGCTCCGGGGCCAGCGCCTTTCGCAAGGCCTCTCCTCACAGCTGAGGCCCACGTCGCTACACTTCCCGCGAAAGTAGGCGAGGGCAGAGATCACAACACTTAATAGCGAAGATCGTGACTCCGAGTCCAGTAGACAGTGGCGGTGCGTCAGTTCAAACTTAAAGACAAAATTCAGAACGGGTTGCCGAATTGTCAGTCCCCTCAGAAAGTAATAAATTGTCAGCTTATGTTTACTTCAATTTTAGATTTTTCAGACGCTCAAATTTAATTTACGAGCTTCATGATCATTTGCTTTTTTGAAATTTAGAATTGAAAGTTTTAATTTGATTCATTCTCAAAACCTAGCGATCCGGTATGGTGCAAAGGAGATGTGTGTCACGCAAGTGCTGCTTCGAAGCGCAGTTTGCTGACAATATGGGAACGATCGGTTTTGTATGGATATTTGTACCCATAAGGGGAAAATAAAGAGGTGGATGTCGCGTCCTACTCCGTTTTCGTTGCTTCGAAAATGTGAATACCACTGTTGCCACATTGGTACTTCAATTAAAAATATCTGCTTAAAAAGTTGAAATAGTAATAAAAAGCACAATATAACATATAATGTAAAGGACCTTTAATGAGAAGCTACTAACTAAAAATTTATGCAATTTCGTAAGTTCAGAACCTTCATTTTGTCAGCCTTTTACAGTGCATATCAACGGATGAACGGAAGTAAAAAAACTAAAATGGCATCAGATGCTATTTAAAGTTATATTTGGAAATACCAGTAAACGTTCCTACAATAATAAACGGCTCGGCCAACGCAATTATGAAGTTGAGAAAAAAATAGTACGTACGCACGTTACTCAAGCACTTGCAGCCAGTTCATCAAGGATGAGTTGTTCAAATTATGAGAAGTACTTTCACGAATGAATTATGGTTTGTTCATTTACTTCTCGCTCTGGCTTTGGTTGTAAATCACTCGCGAGTACTTGTTACCTATCAAGAAATTACGAAACATGCATTGCTGCCAAACAAGACGTCATCTGCTTACGAAGATGCATGCGGCAATCCCCTTTTGGATGCTCAAAATGAAACATCTTCGGTGTTTTACTGAAGTAATAAGGTGTGAATCACACAGAAAAATGTGAATAATCCGTGAAGACGTATTGAGGTCAGGGATTTCAACACGCTATGAAATCATTTTCAAATATCTGGCGAGGAGAAACACTGAACTTTACTGAATACAAACCCTGCTCCCATAATCACAGACTAGCGTGAAGATTTATTAAAATGGGTTACGTCCTCCCAAGAGGCATTGTATTCACTCTTACCAACAGAAACAAACAAAATATTAGGAATAGTCCTTTTCTCATCACGGTTTTTCTGAAATATTCAACCAGAGCTTTTGCGAGAAAATTGTCAATTGAAACACCTATTTGGCTGACTTAACAACGAGGATTAGAAAAATGCACTGGGTGGAGTGAAGAGAGTCGGGATGGAATGAAATGTGGCGATGCAAGATAAAGTATAGAATAGGGTATGGCGAGGTCGGCTGAAGTGCTGTGGGTTGGGTGAGTGAAGTGAGGGGAGTTAAGGGCTGATGAAGGGAGAAAATTGGGTGGAGTGAAAAGTGGGTGAGGCGAAGTAGGGGTGGGGAGAAGTGGGGTCGCTTGGGTGAGTGTAAAGAGGCGGAGTGAGTGGCGAAACGGGTTGAAGTGGAGAGGCGATGCTGTGGTGGGGGGAAGTGCGGTCAGGTGGGAGTCGGGGTCGGGTGAAGTACGGTGAACGGCGGTGTGATGGGGTGAAGTGTCGTGAGGTGCGCTAGGGGTGGGGTGAATTGTGGCGAGGTGCGGTGCGGGATGGGGTGAAGTGTCGTGCGGTATGTGGAACGAGTACAAAACAAGCGAAACCGTCCTCAACCCACGCTGCGGCACGAGGAACACGCCTTCGGCGGAGGCGTCCCGCAGGGCTCGGGCGCGTGGCGGGCGGGGCTGGCGGGGGCTGCTTGTGCCGGGCGTCGCAAATCGAAAAGGGACGCGTTGCGGCGGCGTTTAATTAAACGCGGCGCAGAGGGCGCCCGTGCGGCGTTTCGTGCGAAGCGCGCGTTAAGCGGCGGAAGTGGCGCCCGCGATGCAACTTCGCCGCACGCTTCCGTTCGAGTTTTGCTTGCGTAAGAGTTCAGCTCGTGCGGCGCGGAAAGGACATTTCCTCTCTCCGAGACAGCAGTAGCCAACCGACTTAGAACACACACGTATATAATGGTAATTCATTACACAGGATGGTAAAGTAATGCTTTATCTACGAGAGAAAAATATTACTATACGAGCGAAAAAGGAGGGACAGAGAGAAGTATTTTACTCATGAAGATAATGTAACCTTCTTGTCGCCAACAATATTTAACTGTATTTCATGCAATTTGCAATAGAAACATATAAAATTAAATATAATGATATTATATCTCGTTACCTTAAACAGTATCCAGCACCTCCCCAAGACACCCAGAAAATTTGTGTTTCACCACAAGCGATAAACGTGGAACTTTAGGAACGTATTGCTAAACATGATTATAAAGAATTATATACTCGCGCTACCAGGTTCATGAATAATCAACGAACATGAACACAGAGATATCTCTTAGCCACTTGTAAGGTAAATAACTATTATGTTTCATAAATTCTCAGAAATTGAAATCATTCCAATGTTTCATTTTTCTAATGACTTGTTTAGAGTAAAGAGTTACAAGTGACAGAGATACAAGTGACCTTCAGAAACTACAAAATTGCATTCTCAAAGTTAAGGACGAAATCTTTCTTGGCTCCGGAATTATCTTGCATACAAAAATTGCTCAAAAGTGTAAACCTATTTCCCACAGCATCCTAAATAATCCTATTACAATATCAAATAGCCATGATCATAAAAATACCCAAAGAATTAGAATAAATTTCTTTATAAAAACAGTGTTTGTACACCATATATTTTAGTTGCGCATGGTCCAAAGTCACCTTGCAAGATGAATGAATGAAAACGACTCGTAGCAAATGACCTACTTTCTCTATTGGATGAATGATACGATTTCCGAATAATCTTAAAACCTGAAATAACGGTGGCTTAATTTCCAAGAAACTGAGCATTTGGACTCCGTAAACGGTAAAAAATCAGCGTAAAACATGCGTCTCATTAACAACGTTCTAATTTGTGAAGCAAGGAATTTAAATACGCGATAAACCTTACCACGCTGGAGAGCGGAGGCAAACTAGTCCGCATGGCTTGGTGTAGGCTGCGGCTCGGGACGTGGGCGGGCGGGGAAGGCAAGCGAAACGCGAAGAGGTGGGCGGGGCGGAGCGGGATCGAACGAAGTAGAGAAAGGAAGCCAATACAGAGCGACACGGGGCAAAGTGTCAAAGCCTGGAATAGAATTGGGATGGAAGAGGCAGTACATTGTAAGGTGAGGAAGGGCAGCGCGGCGAGGCAGGGTAGGGTAGGGTAGGGAAGGGCAGCGCGGGACAGGGTAGAGCGAGTGAGGCAGAATGTGTCGGACAGGGTGGCGAGGCAGGGTAGGGTAGGGAAGGGCAGCGCGGGACCAAGTAGAGCGAGTGAGGCAGGATGTATCGGAGTGGCGAGGCAGGGTAGGGTAGGGTAGGTAAGGTAGGGTAGGTAAGGGCAGCGCGGGACAGGGTAGAGCGAGTGAGGCAGAATGTGTCGGAGTGGCGAGGCAGGGTAGGGTAGGGTAGGAAAGGGAGGGGAGACCACAGCAGAGCAAGGCAAGGCAGGGTGAGGCGATGTGGAGTAGGGCTGGATGAAGTGGAGCAGGCGATGTGGCGCAGGGCAAGGCAGGGCGGAGCGAGGCCGGTCTGGTCTGGTCGTACGAGAGAGAGGCAGGGTCTGGGGGCGGCGACCGCCCACCCACTTCCTCGCCCCGCCCCGCCCCGCGCACGCGACTGCCATCCGCGAGAGGGGAAGGAGGTGTTGAGAGGTGGGGGAATGGTGTCGCGTGCGCCAACGCGCGCCCACTCGCCGCCTGCGCTCCTCGCTGCCCGGCGTCCCTGGGCCCACCTCCGCAGTGGACGCGTTCCTAACCACGCCGGCGCGTCGGGGGCAAAGCTCTAACGAAGCTCCAGGGGAGCACTTCGCCTACTCACCTAATACACCATAAATCAATCCTATACGTATTCCCACGACGAGCCTCCACCACTATCATCCTGCCATCCAAATTCCTTGACTTATCACGTAAAGCTCGAATATTTGCAACAACCCAGTTAGAAAACAAGCGTTAATTCAACACAAAAAAAAAAAAAAAAAATACCCCTTTCTGATTTTGTCCTACCAGAAGAACAGGAGTCGAACATCTTCTACATCTTCTGATACTCGACGCTTCAGTTGCAGACTCCAACTATGATAATAAACATATTTATTCCTTATCAAGATCCAATCTCTTCTAAGTATGCGAATGGAAAAGACATTAGTGTATAGTACTTTTCTTTGTCTTCTATAACAACACAGTAACATTGCGTTAACACCCATTACTTTTTGACAATTGATGAAGTTTAAAAAACACAAAATGCATACACATCGGCGGTCATGTGCCGCATGTATAAAGCTGTTTCACACATTATTATTGCATTAGTATCTTTTGACATATTTTCGGCATTTTTATCGTACAAAACCGGCTCCAACCGTTTAACTCCATACACTATTGCACCCGTTCCTCCCCCACATCTGCCTTCCTCGCCACGCCCCAATGCCTCCCGCTTGCTCCCTCGCCCTGCTGCACTCCGAGCCTCTCGGATTAATTAAAGGGCCTCACGCCCGCACGTTCGTCGTGCCGCCGTCCGCAGCGCGCGTGTTGCAGCGAGCGACGGACGCGGAGAACGCCCCCCGAGGCACGGAGCGCTCGAGTGGAAAACAAAACGATAGCGCTGGGGCGGAGGAATTAATAGAGCTCAGAAGCAAATGCTAATGACTGGGAGCTGTGAACACGTGGATCGCTCCTCGACAAATCAACACTTTCTCTCTGGGAAGTAAACAGGTGTTGATCTCGCGGACCGACTACTGAAGTGGATAATTTGATTACGTAAGAGCACAACTGAAGTGTTTGTCATTCTGATGTAGCTATTCATTGACTGCAATTCATAAATTAAATTGCGTTGAAAATGTTACTGTATCATTTGAGACCATTGAAAAATTAAAAATAAAATAAAAACTTAGATTTTGTCCAAAACAGTATGCATTTAGTGAAGTGCCGTTGGTTTTTCAAAATGAAAGCTTTATGCAACTTGTTCAGACTGCAAAACAGAACGCAAAAGTTAACTTCGATGCTATCGATTTCCACCGAGTCTTATGAATCTTTCTCAATGTGGTTTTATAATTCATTTGGGCACAAATACTTGTAGTAGTGTTTGCCATAAATGGAAGTGCTATCAATTCACGCGTACGGAAATGAAAATGTTTTACGTTAAAGTGCACATAAGTTCCTCACGTCCCTTCAAACCCATTCAACATCAACTGAATCAGACTTCACACTTGCGACCATACGCGGAAACAACTCCTCCAGATACCCACACACTGAGATAATGTCGCAGATTCTGTACATATTATACTTACAAAGTGCGCGTTCAACATTCCAACATAGAACTACTCGCATGCAGTATATTTCTGGAAACCGCAAAAATTATAATGTTGCAATTGCAGATAATCTTTCTTGCGTACGCAAATCAAAACCCAAGGAAGGGCTTATAGGAAGCTACAATCGTCATGAGGTTTGATCTGATGTCCCGATAACATATGATTCGAAACTAACCGATATTTCAAACATTTCCTCAAATCTCAAGATAATCTCCAGTTTAGTCAGTTTTCAGACTCGTAGTGGCATTCTACATTAATACACAGGTACCATTTTTTACTGTCGGGTATTAATATACAGAGGATGCAGATGAGTAAATGTCGGATCTTCTCAGTCACCAAGCATGTTCGAAACTAACGCCCGATCTTCCTAACTCGCCAACAATCTCCAGTTCCAGATACATCAATTTGGTCACAGCCACCACTTCTATTAAAGCTGCCTGTTTATCAGTTCACACGTACCAACATTGACACGCTTCCTCGTGCGTGAAAAACAATTCCGTTACCACGCACGTACTCGCACTGCCCGATACCAAGACGCCACACAAGCGACCTTGCAACTCGAAACCAACTCCTCGGTCAATCCCCCGCGATAATCTCGCGTCCATTGTCCCACTGAATACCAGCAGCGCGCATTCAACACCCCACATACCAATTGGCGTCTTTCATCGCCGGACCACCCGCAGGCGGGCACACGCGCGCGCGGCGATAACCCCGTATTCCACGCGCGACCTCTGCCCGCCCACGCACCCACATCCATCACGCGCACGCGCACGGCACGCGAGCACCGGCAGCGCCGCGCCGCGCGGCGAGGCGCATTTCAATCAGCGGATTGAACGCAGAGGACGGGCTGCGTTGGGCGCAAGGTGGATACTGCGGTTTTCACACAGTTGAACTTGACGTTTCGTCAGCGGTCCGGACAGCTGTGACCGGGAGCGATAGCACAGTGCATCAACTGATGTCACTGCAGTACTTCTGACCGGGAGGTCCTAGGTTCCCACTCCTCACGGCGGCGGGATTTTCGATACTAGCTTTCCAGCTAGGTCGAAATCCGTCGCTGTCTGGAGGAGAATTCTAGCGGCCGGCTGCTCTGATCGGTAGTTTTCCGTGGTTTCTCCGATCAACACCAGACGAATGCCGGAGCAGTACCCTACTAAACGGGCCACGGACCGCGCGCGATCTATCCTTCCTCATTCTTGTCCCATCCTCTCCCCTTACACACACACACACACACACACACACACACACACACACACACACACACTTACACTAACACGCACTACACTACCACGTATTCCGGGAGACCGGTCGGGAGCTTAGAGCTTGTCCCGGCTGAGGCGGTACCCCGCTGGTGGGAGCCCCGGTTAGGGGTAAACCCCACTAGCCGACGGTATGTCGGCGCCGTATCTCGCCATCCAGAGGGGGAAGATCACCGCCATCTTCCGAGAAATAACATGCACTACACTCACGGGACTAATGACCAAAGCAGTTGACGCGCCCGGAAACAAGAAAAAATCAATCGGCCAGCTTGATAGTTCTCCAGTCGGGAGCTTACACGTCACTACATTTAGTGACGTGTAAGCTCCCGATTGGAGAACTGTCACAGCTGGCCGAATAGCTGACGAAACGTCAGGTCCAAATCATTACATATAGTGTCGTGTAAGTTCCCGATTGGAGAACAGTCACAGCTGTCCGCATGGCTGACGAAACGTCAGGTCCAAGTCTGTGAAAACCACAGGATAGTCCGGAGGCAGCAAGCGATACATGGGTGCAGACCGTACAAGGGGAGATTCTCAATCGTTTGGTCATCGCGGTTCCCGTAACGTCACTCTTCGCATAACATCAGCGCTTCGCACAAGAATTTTTAATCGGGTGTGATAAGAAACAACTGTATAGGGGGAAATTACTTAATCTACCTCAGGAAACATCAAATAGGGTGGGCTACATTTGAATACATGTTTATTACGTTTTTGGGTTCATTAAGAATTTTATTCCAAATGTTTCAGATAATAGGATCTTTAAAGAAAATCAGTACAATCTGTACATGACAGGCACAATCATTCACTATTTCATAATCGCGTGATAAAACAGAAAAGTTGAAAAACATACGAACTCGGTCCCTTCAAATGCATATCTACGCCAATTCACTCAAACTGAAGAGCGTACACGACTCAACAAATACTACACATAGGAGAAGCCTAGAGTCAAAACGCGCATCTCGGCCGTTAATTGCAATACACGTCTGTTCCAAATCGCATTTTAATAGCCCTCCTTCCCAGCTGACGGGCGAATCCCGCCTCCACCCGCACGGGACCTCCTGCAGCAAGGAGTGGCGCCCCCTGACCTCGCCACAGGGAGCGGCCGAGGCAGGCCACGGGTCAAGCTCAGCCGCTCGTTACGACCCGCTGCCTTAATCGCAGCCTAGAGAAACCCAAAACCACACAAGAATGCAGTTTAAAATTTCATCATGTCCGGGATAACTACCACACTCTACCAGCATTTTTGATACGTCAGGAAACATTTAACTTACTGCATAAATTATGAAGGAGAGCAAAGCAACGTGCAGAAGGCGAGAGGGGTGAGGTAGAGTGCGGCAAAGTGAGATGGGTCAGAGCGGGCAAATGTTGAGTGTTAGGAGGATGGGTAGAAAATAGTAGAGGTGCGGTGCAGTGTGGCAGGGTGGGGTGTGGTGAAGTGGGTGGAGTGGAATTGAGTGGGGTGGAGTGCAGTCCGATTGGGTGACGTGGAGTGGGTATGGTGAAGAGGAGAAGAGTGGAATGTTGTGAATTAAGGGTTGAGTGAAGCGTGATGGAGAGCAGTGGGGAGTGAGGGGTGGTGGGGTGGATGTGCAAGGGAAGTACTGAGAGGAGCAAGGCGTGCCCAGTGGCGATAGGTCGATAGGCTGAGGCGTGGCGGGCTGCGGAGGGGCGAGAGGGCGAGCAGCGGCCCGTGGGCTGGGCGGGCGACAAACAGCGTGGAGGCGAGGCCCCAAGGCTGCGCCGCCCTCGAAGTGCATTCCGGGCCGACCCACGAGCCCCGCCTAGCCCCGCCCCGTCCCCTCCCGCTCCGCTGCCGCACTGCGCCGGGGGCACGGCGGTGGGAGGCGGCGGAGGCGGCGGCGCGCTGGCAGCGGGCCACGGCACCCCACGCCTCTGCCACCGCCGGGAATCGAACGGCGCACTCCGCCACGAAGAGTCCACTGGGCGAGGGGTGGGCTGCGCGGGCCACAAACTGGCAGTGACGAAGTGCGGCAAGGAAAGAGTTTAAAAAATGCGATGTAGGATAGAGGAGATGAAGAAAAAAGAGGGACACGGAGAGGGAGAGGCGGGAGCGCAAGACTGAGAAAAAGGCAATATAATCAGATGATACAAAGAATACAATGCAAAGATACAAAAATTAATTGCAATCTTGGCTGAGAAAAAATTTCAATCTATTGGAAACAGTGCTCTCTGTACAGCTTGTTAATTGCTTTTAATGTTCTTCGCCTTCACAAATTTGCTTAGATCAAGATCGACGCATAAACTGGCACAATTACAATCGGGCATTAGGAACGTTTAAGAGGTATAGAACCGGTTTAGATCAGATCGCCGAGTCTGGATTGAAACTACGAAACAGATAAATATTAAGAAGCGAGTTCACAATTTCACGATTAAACATCTAACCTAGAGTGAAACAATTTACTCCGTTGCTTTTCAAAAGTATTCCTAGAGAGCCGACATTAACGCGAAGAAATAAAAACGGCGTTCTCGCTCCCTCCTCCTAAAAGTGTACTTGGTTTTCTGTAACCTGGCCGATGACAGCTGATCAGGTGTTAAGGTTTCGTCCAATCGGGAGCTTAAACGTCACCACAATGACGTCCCCCCGTGATGACGTTTCAGCTCTCGATTGGATGACAACGTAACAGCTGATGAAGTGTCATCGGCCAAGTTAGGAAAACCCAAGTGTAGTCCGCGCTCGTGGGCGGATCGCATTTTATTTTCCATCCGCAGCCGCCACCGCGCTTCGGCGCATTCCTCCGCGCAGCCAGCCACTCCGCATGCGCGAGGGCGCGCGCGCGCAGTCCTCGGAATACGCGAGCGCGCGGGCGGGACGGTGCTGAGGAACACAGCCGGAAAGCGTGGGAAACAGGAGCAAGAAGCTGGCCGGGACGACAGCAGACAGGGTGCTGTCGGGCCAGGTAGAGATTAACAAGGCGGGGCATGGAGAGCGAGGCACAGAAAACGGGTCCAGGCGACGAAAGGATAAGGGAACAAGACGAAGCGAAAAAGGCACGAATGATGGAGAAGGCACGGCGTGCCATGTGAGCCGGGACGAGCGGGTCGGAGTAAGTGGCTTGATATAGGATGGACATGATAGAGCGATGAGACTGCAAACAATAGACGGTATTGGCAAGAGGAGATGAAGAGGAAAGAGCCAAGCGGGGAAGCAGGAGTGGCCAGTTGAGACGGCGAGGATGAGATGAACCGTTTTGGGACAAGCAGCGGCCGGCACGAGTGAGACGGTTCAGAGCAATATGGCGTAACCTGAAACGCGAGCATTTTCCCCCCAACGGCAAAGTAAATCGACAGTGTGGAATGCTCTTTACGATGGCTGGTAGTCCAAAAACTTGTATCAGGGTAGTTCGGTTAAATTAGCTTAGCAAAACAATCGCCAATCCCATATGGTCAATTTGACTAGCTTCACTCGCGCATTTCCACGCCGTCACCGAAGCGCTGGCCTTTAAACTAGGTGATTAACGTAAGACATTATCCAGTCCCGCCAACGCAAAATTTCAAATCCACTTTTCACCGACATAAAGATGTGGACTCACATTCCTCTTGTATCTACAACTCAAATGTATTTCTACTTAATTAAATAAGCACGCTTCACACCATTCCATTTATCCTTTTGCTTTAGTTGTTTAAAAGAAAAAAAATCGCCCAAACCAATACTGCAAGAGGCGCGGTACGATTTCGAGAAGCGCCGCACCGCGAGACGAGACCGCGGGGAGGGACCTTGCGGAATCGAATCGCGCGGGGGGCGGGTGGGCGATGCGGTGGGCCGTGGGAGGCGGCGGCGGCGGCGGGCGATGGCCATACAAGTGCAGCGCGCGCGGAGCGCCCCGCCCCTCGCGGCCCACGCCCCCTCCCCTCCCCTCCACGGGCCACCGCAACCCACGTCGCGCCGCGTCGCGCCGGAGCGGCTCTTTAAATCCCCGCCCCACCACGCAGGTTGTCACTTCAACGGCCAGCGCCCTTCCACTTTCTATTTCGTGATTGGCGAGCCACGGTCCGTTCAAACGTGTTATAACGTATATTATCTACCAATCACTTTTATTCGATGAATGAGAGTCTGTACAATAATTTGCATTTGCTTCCATGCATTCGTAGAGTACGTACTCTAGGCCGCACCCTCGTACGCAAGAATTGTAATTCGTACCCGTGATGTTTCAGGGGACATCTCTTGAACACTCATGAGTCTCTGATTTTTTTAAATTTATTTATTTATTTTAATTTTTTTGGCTGATACATAAGTTAGTTTATGTTTAACTTTACACATGTATTGAGGACTTACGTATACCGACAACGTAGTTGGGCGAGGACGCCCTCTGGGATCCTCTAGCGAGATGGAATGACAGATCCACTGGCGTTGGCACTAACAACCAAAGGGCGGTGAGGAAAGTCGAAATGGCGAGTCTCCCTTGATCCAATGTTGAGTAACTAATCTTGTTTTTGAAATGGAGGAAGCCACATATCAATCTACCCAGAAATTCCCTAGTGTCACTTTCCAAACTTAGTCCTCAGAATCTACAGACCTTGTTACCAACTGGTAACGCATGAGTGGAAGAGAAGGAAGGACACACTTTAGCTATTATACCCCCCTGCAACGCTTCGACGAACTAAATTAGTGCAAATACTACGATATTTTTTCAGTCTGGACTTCAAAAAACATTCATTTAATTTTCTCCTTAACTCATTGCCACTTTTTTGTCTTTTTGTCTGAGTTGTAGCCACGGAGTCTAGCGGATTGGTAAAATCAATCGATCTTCAAATTTCTCTCATGAGGGAACAGCACAACGGTTTTTTTTGGGTTTTTTTGTTTTTTTTTTTAATAAATCATAACGGGCAGTCAGCCAATGTTATGAACACAAACGTCAACTTTTTAACTAAAATATTTTGGTTCATTTATGTTATCAATACAATAGGAAGTCTTTGCAATTTAATATCGCTTATCTCCAAACCATTTCTACTATATTTGCTTCACAACTAGATAGTATATTTTACCACTTCCCACGGGTTTTTCACAGGATGAATTTCCCACTACATTTTAATATATTTTTTACCAAAATTAAAATAGCAGAACCCGTTTCTAAATGTATGTACCGCCGAATAGTTAAGGAATCAACCAATAATTTAATGAATTACCATTGTTCTAAAGATGGTCAAAACATGCATCCATCAAAGTCGTTCGCGGAACCCCTGAGCTTCTTTCAAAACGTGTCAATTTATCTTCACGGTGAAGTTATTTCCAATAATCTGATCCGAATGATGAATTGCATGATGTATGTCCGTTAACTAAACGATCTAGTGAGAGTACGGATCGCGAGAGTAGACCACCTCGTTGGGTCGTTGACTTTAAAGATCATGTTTCTCTATTCTTTCCGCTTGAGGGGTCGTGCGATCTCCTAGAGTTCAAACGAACACGGAAAAGAGTGAAAGTGAACTGAATATAATGCCTAAGCTTATTGGGTGGACGCAAAACACGGAACAGTGTTCAAACCCCAATACGTTATAGGCTTGCCAAATCGGGTACAAATCCTTTCGAATTCATTATTTTTTCATTGACAAATATATGTCCCAAAGGTTATCAGTTCAATGTGCTTGTTAAGCTCCATTTCCTTGAGTACTGTGAGAGTAATCCTGTCCTATGATCAATCACGAGCCATTGCAATACGCGCCCGACACCCTGCTCCTTACTTCAGTTGCCTTTACTATTATAGGAAACACGAGCAAGGCAAGGAGTGCAAGGAACTGAACGTGAACCCGAAGCAAACACGATTCTTTGCTATTCAGATTACAAAACACATCGATGCAATCGAACAAGAGAGAAAGAGCAACAACCTACTGTGTTTCTTACGAGCATGTACTTTGTTGGAGAACTGGAAAACATCGCATTCCTGCAATTATCAGATTGTTTGGTCTTTCCCTCCTGACTAATCAGAGCACCAATCGTAAAAGTAAATAACAAGAGATTTCATTAAGGGTAATGTAGGTCCTTTTTTTATTAAATTCGAATTATTCACCTTTTAATTTTTCGCTACTGAGTAGAGGGAAATCTACGGAATGCTGCGCGAAAAAACGGCGGATTTTCGGCAGAAAATCTCTTATTACAGGGTCATGGTAAGGAAAAAGTGGATACATTCAGTTGCTAAAATTTGGAAGAAAAAGTTCTCTATCACTTGGTGTAGCCAGAATCCATGTTTTGTGGGTCCTTGATACCGAAAAATCGAATGACAGCAAAACATGTTTATATGTTCGTCCGTCCGTCCGTCCGTCTGCTGTCTGTCAGTCTGTGAATAACGCTGGCGGCTAAACAGTTCAGCCGATTTTCTCCAAAATTAATATTCCCAATCGATCGGGCTGAAAACCATGATTTTTCGAAAATTGCTTACTTTTTACCGAGTATTCCTTCAACAAAAATATTAAAGATAGAGAAAAAATATATTCCCCTTAATGAAATCTGATACTTAAAGATAGGTTTTGAAATAAGGTCATGTACAATTTTTCGAAAATTTGAGTACTTTTCCCGTAATTTTGCATGAAAATACGGGCGACAAGCTACGTGTTGTTCTAGCACCACTACTTTCATTAATCCATTTATCCAAAGTCGTAACATTATCGTCACAAAAATGCTTTAATAGTATGGATAGCGAATGAAAACTCATTCAGCGGGTACACTCAATAAAAGTTCTTTAGCTATTTACATTTCGATAATACATATCTAAATCCTGCAGATCACATTTTACAGCACAGAGCCACCCAAATGTATGAATAACTTAACTTATTCTTCCAAGTTATTCACTTCCTCATCGCCTACAAGAACATTCAAGCGAAGTACCACTAGTTTTTCCTTCGGCCTTCCTGTTATGAGTGATAGGTGGTGTGTGTGTGTGTGTGTGTGTGTGTGTGTGTGTGTGTGTGTGTGTGTGTGTGTGTGTGTGTGTGTGTGTGTGTGTGTGTGTGTGTGTCGAAACACTCGCCCAATATGCAGATCGTTCGGAGCGCATGTTAATTCCATAAATGAAAAAAGTATGCTCGTTGGCCTCCACGCCCGCGAGGGGCCTTCGCGACACTTTTACCCGCTCGCCCACACGCTCCTATTCCGGCAAATTAGCACAATGGAACACGCACGCACCACTTCCTTAATCCTACTTGCGTGCGAACACGCCACCAGAGGAACGAAATCGTGCGTCATGCTGCTACCAATTGTATAGCTACATTCGTACTTCACATTCCAAATTATGAATCCAGTACCTAAGCCTTGGGGACATACATCGATTTTAAAGAATATGATAATGGTGTGATATGACGGATAAATGGTGAGAGATAAGAGGTAAGGGAAGGAGAAAAATCGAAAATAGAAGTCTGCTCATCATATATTTTCAAGTGGAGCGATCGTTATTGTAACTCCGGTACCCATAAGTGGAAACCTGTAGTCCTGGCCCCTTCGATACGTTCTGCTGCATAAATTCTACGTAACTAGCAATTGCAATAAACTTCAAGTTCTTAAAACTTTGCTACTGATTCATATTTACAAATATTAAATTCTGAAAATTAACCGAGAATAATTGAAATACACTTTTTTTTTTAAGAATCAAAACTTTCACCAATAGGAGACACACTTTCAACGTGTTTACATAGTTCACAATCGGAAAAGGTACAGAGAACAGTTGCACAATTTCATTTGTACGCATTCAGAATGAAAGAAATGCGGACACTTTAGTCCGTAATTACTAACCACACCTGTCCTATTGAGAAATCCATAATATTATATTAAATGTGACAGTACAGCACACAACGGAGCATTTAAACTGCTGAACAGTGAACACATAAGCAATGCTTTGACGCCGGTCACTCAAAACAGTATTAAGTGTTTATTTTCGTTCTTGACAAGCAAGATAATTCTTTCAATCGTACGTTAAGCGGGTAACCCTATTTTGGCCAAAGCTATACACAAAACGACAGCTGCTTCTGTCTTCAACAAAACAGCTTCCCAAATACAGCCACGCCGTGTCCTTCAGACGAGGCACTGACTTCCAACGTTGGCACAGGAACTACGACGGTACATCCTCACTCCGCTAACCCCCAAACGAGAGAAACAAAACGGGAGGCACCAGGTGCTCCGACAGCCGTTTAACGGCTTCGCTCCGCGTCTTTTGGCCGCGCGCAGAACTCGTCAACCCACGCGCCCGATCGCCCACGCCCACATCGCACAGTGGATTCGAACACGCAAAAAGAGAACAAACATTTTCTTCTTGTTTTTTCTTTCCTCAATCTGTCAAATTTACATTTTGCAACCACACAAGAAACGAAAAACGTCCAGAGATTCATATTCCATATTATATTTACACATTTTTGTTCATGTAGAAGGTTCACAAACAGACATTTTTGGGTGGACGTTCATTAATTGCACCGATTCTCAGATTTACGTTTCTCTAATACAAAAGTGTACTTTTTCCTTTATTACTACTCATTACTTTTTAACGATGTTTTGTAGTCAAAATTATATTTAGTATTTAGATTTGAAAAAATTATTTGTGAGCCAAATCGCTAGGACGGAAAAGTAAAACTTAGTTTCTCTACTTACGACGAATGGTTTTTTTAATATCATAAACACTTATTAGTATAACAAAAATGTGTGGAAAATATATTTATAAAACTTTCTTTTGCAACTCCCCGCGAAGTACGTAACTAATAATAGAATATAGAGCTTTTACAATATAGGGTTTGGAGAGTACAGGATGAAGATAATGCGCAAAGGAGAGCGTGCGGTGCGTGGCCCGTTGTTTAAGAGGCTGTTCCGCCCTTCTAACCGGAATTGATTGGAGTACACCACGGAAGACGACCTGCCAGAGCTGCTATTCACCAGAATTCTCACCCACATATTGATCCGCTGCAACTCGATATAATAGAATCATTTTTATACGATTGTAGAAACAAATCAAATGGGGGAGATGATCTTTTACTGCTTTTGGCTACATAAATAAACATTTGTTTAATTTTCATGAGCGAAAAGATTGTTTCTACATTGATCTTGATTGTGGTGGTCGAAACGAAAAACCTTCAACCACGATCGTGCAAAAAGTTATTATTTCACACGCATAATACAATAATAATAATAATAATAATAATAATAATAATAATAATAATAATAATAATAATATAAATACTAATAGTACATATAAAATGTCCGCTTTTCCCACAATCCAGATCACAAGTGGAGGCAGGCAACTTCCTGCTGGGACGAGCGGGTCCTTCCCCAGCGACAGCCTTGCGTTTGGGGCCTCCAGGACGGAAGGACGAAGGCCGTCGGCGGAAGAGAAATCATGAGCGTTGCCACTGGCCAATGGGCATTCGAGTTGACAGATTGATGTCAGCCTCCGGTGGGCGAATTAGGACGCCAGTTGAAGAAATTGAAAATGAGAATATATTACATGGCCATGATGTCTGTGACTTCGGCTCGTTGAGAATGTCTGGTTCACCTCCAATCACGTTTCATTGATATATCGATTCATAATCATAGCAATTGGTAGTTTCGTCGGCCGAGTTGAGTGGCGTAGACATGCACGTAAATTTGTAACGTTAAAAGCTACAAGACGAGCTAGAAATATATTTTGTTTTCTAAGTGTTGTATTCTGTAATATAGAATATAATTATATTCGTATAACCGAATACTTCCTATTCCCATTTGACTAATACACGTTGAAGGAAAAACACCAAAAGAGTTAACTTCGGATATGGATAAACTTAAATCCACAATGAAATCAAAACCTAGGAAACTTTGGTAGCTTTGAGTGAAGATTGCATCTATTTCGTTTTGCTTGACACAATACCACGAACGGTTCTGAAATACACCCTTGGTAATTTTATTCAGCCAAGTTAAATTATACTTTTCTCAATATTTGCTGGGAAACAATAAGACGCTATCGAAATAAACAAAATTCCTTGCGAAAACTATCTCTAACCTCCAAATCCTATCCCTGGATAAACACTTTGGAAGCGTTATCGGCCTACTAGATGTCGGAAGAACACTACTCGCGGAGCGATGCGATCTTCCAAGCCGCTCAACTGTTAGTACCTGCCTAAGAAATCGGCGGCTGCCTGACGCGAGTAGTCATCAACCTGCGCGCCCCGTGCTGTCTGCGTGCGCCACGCGCGTGACGTCGCAGTGGGGCGTGGCGTGGCGCGGCGCGGCGCGGCGTGGGGCGAAGGCCGGCGCCATTATCATAATGGAGCGCGCGCGTGGGCGCTATTGGTTTTAGCAGAGCGGCACCGCGCCGCGCCTACCGCCACCGCCGCCGCCGCCTCCGCCTCCGCCTCCGCGTTCGGGTGCGCACGCGACAGGTGTCCCCCCTTCCGCACTTCGCTTTCTAGCCCTTCACTTCATGAAGAGGTGTACCGGAGCGGTAGCTCAGTGCATCAACTGATGTCAGCGCCTCTGACCGGGAGATCCTAGGTTCCCACGGCGGCAGAATTTTCGACACTAGCTCTTCAGCTAGGTCGAATTCAGTCGCTGTCTGGAGGAGAATTCTAGCGGACGGCGGCTCTGATCGGTAGTTTTCCGTGGTTTCTCCCATCAACACCAGGCGAATGCCGGAGCAGTACCCTACCAAACGGGCCACGGACCGCGCGCGATCTTTCCTTCCTCTTCCTTGTCCTAGCCTCTACCCTTACACACACACACACACACACTAACATGCACTACACTACCACATATCCCGGGAGACCGGTCGGGAGCTTAGAGCTTGTCCCGGCTGGGGCGGTGCCGGAAACACGAAAAAATCAATCAATGAAGAAGTGAAGGACAGGTAGGATCGATCTTTGGAAGTAATTCTCTCGAACTGAATATCTGCTATGAAAAATGAAAGTGACGAAGTTTGAGGGTTAACTCCAATATAACGCTATAGATTTTAATGATTTCTAAAAATAAATGTTAATAAATACCCAACTTATGATCACATCACATTACAATTACATTAATTTAATATTGGCTTGCGATGTTAACCCAGTTTAATTTTCTGCAACCCGCAATCCATTTAATTCACATGCCATATTATGCTTAAGGATAATTATATTTAAGGAAAAACGAAAATTATGCAATTGGATACACAATCGCGAAGAAAAAATTATGGGTGCTGTCAGTTTCATTTATTACCGAAAATCGTGCCGTGAATAAGAAACAATACGTTTGCACGAATTTGGATCGGTGTTGTGACGAGATATTGCTTCACTCGGACGCAAAAACGCCGTAAAAGCATTAATGCCCCAGACCGCGAACAGCTCAGAAACAAAACCTTTTCAACCTTCCAACCTCTCCGCCTTGCCATTAAGAAAACAACACAAAACATCGACTCTCCAACAATGAAGTTCCACTCAACGCGAGTCACGCGAAAGCACTAATTAACGAAAATTCCATTACCCGCGTGCTGTACCCGTCCCTCCCAATAAGGACGCCTAACGCATGAAACAAACGCCACTTTATCACGACGTTTCCAAGAAAGTTTCTCCTCTTACGCAATGTCAAATGTCCGGCGACCCGATTACACGGTCGATGGCTCGACCTCCCGGGGCCACGAAATCGATTAAGGTCTCTCTCGACTGCATCCCGTGTGCAGTAAAGCGGAAACTGAACGGTAGCTGTGTCGGAAGTTGAACTCGATTTATTCACTACATTACTGGCAGTGGTGAGTTACCGCTGTGCTGCACCGGAAATGATAAAGTACCTGCAAAAGAAGAAAAAAAGAAGACTTAGTATTACAGCCACACATCACAAAATAAATTAGAACTATTTTTAGTGGATTATTTCTTAACTTTTTAGAAATAAATGAGCATTTTGATATATTCCATTTGCATTTGACATCATGTAATTGCATATTAAATGTCACTAATAAATAAACACAATATTATTAAATTTAATTAATTTTCATTATTTATTACATTTAAAACAAAATAAAAAAAAAATTAAAAAAAAACAAAAAAAAACCGGCATGCATGCTTCTGGAGTATGGGATAACCAACACAGACATCCTACAAAAATACTAAACATTCGTTCTTTTCTATTGAAAGATTTTTTGGGGTGACACAGTCGCGCTACCTGCATCATTTTTATTATTCTACCTTCATTATTTTGAACTAAAACGTTTCCTTTATACATTTTGGAAGAAATAATTCAAAATCAGTTTTTTTTCTTTCTTCCTTTTCCGGATTGTTATCAGAAAGATTTTCATTTCTTATGTTTTATTTTTCCAAAACTATTAAGGCGATGAAATTCTCTTTCCAAATAATTTTCTAAGGTGTATTCAAAATTCACATTTCGATTGCTTATGGTCGTGTGATATAGTAAATATTATACCCCTCGACTCTCGAACCCATAAATTGAGATACGTCTACGTCGAGGCTTTCACTGCAGGCGCAGTTCGTTGCACAAGTCTGCGCTGCTTCCTCAAGCAGTCTCCCCCCGCGAGAGCGAAAACCCCTTCGGCGCGCTGCGGCGGCCGCACCTTCCGGAGCGCACCGCAACCGCGGAAGCTGCGGCCGCCGGCGCCTCCGGGCAGCCTCCGGGACTCGGCTGACAGGCCTGCATTTGCAACCGGGCGCCGCGCCGATATGTTTATGAGGTGCGTGTTCCCAAAACGGCTTTCTTCCACAGGACGAGGAATGTGACAGTTTTGCAGCGGTATGGAATGTGTCGTGAAATAGGAAAGGTTTGTTTATTGGTTGAAAAAACTGCTTTACAGGTAAATTATGCTGAACTGATATGTGTCGGTGTGTCTTTCTACCGAAGTTTGTAAATCTACAATTAATACGATGATTTTATACACTACATACATACGTATATACATGCACATATCTCAAAACATCATTCCCTTTAAATTTCTGTGTTCTAAAATGTATATTTGGCAGCGTTGTTTATGACTGATGACACTGTTACCCAAGATCAACAACCCTTATATTACATAAAAAATATATACATTTACAAAAATGATTTCAAGCTTTTAAAAAAAGGACTAATATTTGATTTTTACTGACACTATGTGTCCCTGAAAACGAAAAATACTCTATGAACAATCTAGTTCGGAAAACACAGCTAATAACACATCGACGATCACAATTAAAAAGTAAATTCGCTCCCAAATAGTCCACGTCTAAAACAAAAATCTGAGAAAATACAATGCGCCTCGCTTTTACTTATCAGTATCATACACTACTCGCAAAAGCAGGATTGCGGCCGCCTACGTCGCCACGAACGACGCGAAAAACCATCTGGGAATCCACCAAGGCGCGGCGGGACGCGCTCGGCAAAATGGCGGCCGGCGAACGCGTTTCGAAAGCGGCGACGCGCGGCCCACGCGCCTGCGCAAGAGATCTAGTTCGCCTCCTCCCCGCCAGGCGCCCTGCCGGCGCCCGCCGCATGAAGTGGAATAGCGAACGGCGCGCAGGGGCTGTACGTTTAGGCGCGAGATGCAGCGCCGCGATACCGACTGCCCGGCGCCCACGCACTCGGCGATGCCTCAGCTCGAAGGGCGAGGCTGCCTAAAAACCCAAGTCGAAGGATCGTCCTTTGCGATGGCGATAGATCGCTTATACCCTTTTCCCTCTACGTAACTAGCCATGGCAGCTTTATCATGTACTTCAATATCACATATTTATTCTTTACTATTCACTTATCAACCGAAATCCGATTGTTTTCAAACCTACAAGTTATAACACACGAAAGTACTCGTATATACAATTCCGTATTTTTACGTAGTCCCCAAACCCTCTGCACACTCGCACCATTATCCTGTTACTAAAAGGAAGAGCCAAACCACCACTTATCTCTTCGGAAAAGGGGAGGATAACAACGTAAACTTCTTTCTTCTTATACTTAGTAACGAACAGTGCGGCAATTATTATGGTATTACTCGAAAACTAAAATTCATTAATAATGAAGTAGCCAATGGTGATAAAGAGAATTTGGCGACGTCGTGAGAAGCTTATGGGCTCTAATGAAGGTGCCGAGATCAAGAAAACAAAACTCCGAAGATTGTCATAAAAACGGTATACACTTGTGTTGCTCGAATTCGAGGTTGCATTACCAGTGTCATTTACTACGTCGAGAAATTTCGCAAATTCCATCACATTTTATACGTACCTCCTGGTTTTGCCATTGTCGTAATCATTGATTCATTCCATTTTTTATTGAAACTCGCTAGAACAGCGAGTGCTGTCAGCACAACAACGTATGTACTATTAAAATTACAATGCATGTATCAAAGGCATAAATTCTACAAGTTATTCCAGTTGCGTTACTCCAGATCCTACAAATACCAAGACATCGGCAATAAAATGTAACTTACTACGGCGTGCAAGAATAGTAAATGCAGAGGCGAGATAGGCCACTGAACGTTGTGAGATACACGATATCTCAAACGTCTTTCACTTTGGGTGTGTCGTTACGAAAAGGCGAACACTTTTTTTAATGAAAATTCAATTACACATCTCACGAGTTACTGGAATAAATACTAAAACGCGCCAATCGAACTGTCTGGATCAAGAAACAATTTATGGCAACAAAAATTGAGTAGGTAAACAACTCATTGGATCTCCCTCAACAGCCACTTCCTTTCCAGGAAACATTAAGGCAATCAAACGTCTGATATATTGAGGCATTAATCATATAAAGGCTTAATTAAGAAATGATAAACGTACGAGTATGTGTCAGGGGCTAGTAAAACCTGTTGTTCTCACAAAAGGTTCAAAGAAGAGAAAAGAAAAGAAAATAAAGAACCGCATCCATTCTTTTCCTTGGTGAATTGTGAGATATCCTTACGACATCAGCGTATCAAATCTATCAACTCCGAAACCGGATTTGGCAATCAAAACAATACCTGGAGAGCGACACTGACAGAATAAACATTGTTATTAATATAATTCCTAACTTCACTAAATGAATTGACTTCTCTGTTTGCAAACGAGAAATGCTTATTTTTTGTAGGAAATGTATCATAAACACGAAGTCTAAATAACTAACAATAATACATGAACATAATTTCTAAAATAGTTGTTGTCTCATCTTCGGAAAACCTAAGTGACATTAAAAACAGGAAACAACGGGCAAAGAATATACAGAAAATTAGTATTCAAATTACCTGATTATTCTATTGTACCAATATTCACGTAGAAAACGCATGAGACTTTCCAACACAGAGAGAAAGAAGAGACATTGTCACCTAGAAGGTAAGAATACGCACGTATAGTGGTGGTTAAGAACGAAGAAGAGAACATATTAAAAGGAAAAAAGAAACGAAGAACATGAGACTAATCAAAAGGAATTGAAAAATAAAAATTACAATGGAAAGGTCCAGAAAAAGAAAGAAAAGACGAAGAAAAATTAGACGAAAAATGGAGAGAGAAGACGAAGTAAGCAACAATGGTGGGGGAAAGAAAAAGGAACAAAAAAGGAAGCGAAGAAGCAAAAAATAAGAAGGAAAAATCTTCGATCCCGGTGAATAAACTGATAAGTCATAAACACTTGATTTTACAGGAGAGCAGAAAACAACGTTTAAATGAATTAAATCAGGGATTAATGATATTCAAACGAAGGTGATATTCAAACAAAAATATTGTTGTGTAGGATTTGTTTGAATATCATTAATTGCTTATTTATAGCATTAGTTTAAAGTTGTTTTTCGCTCCCCTGTAAAATTAAGTTTTTTGGCTTCTCAGCTTATTCACCGGGGCCAAAGAAATAGAGTATGGAAAAGGTGTAGTAGATGGAGGGGACGAATACGTATTAGTACGAGAAGACGTTTAAGTAGAAGAAAGAGTAGCAAAGGCCGACGAACAAGTGCACGCAGAAAAGAAGACCGAGGAGAGCCAGGCGAGCGCAGCCGACCTTGCGCCGCCACCTGCGCGCTGCGCATGCCTGTGGGTCGCGCGGGGCTGCGCGTGTGGCTGCGCGTGGCTGCGCGGCGCAGCGATCGGGCGCGGGTCGCCGCCCATATACGGCGCCGGCGATAAATACGCGTCTGTTTTCGCGATGAAGACGTCCCCGGTATTTGCACGGCGCCGCCGCCGCCGCCACTGCAGAGAAAGCGACGGGGCCGCCCGCGGGGCGCGAAATCGCCCCCCCCCCCCACTCACTGCAGCTGCGAACTGCTCTGCGGTCGCCACACTGCTCGGCCGCGCCGGGCGTTACTGCCTCGCAACTAAACTCCTCTTTCACCACACCCTCTTCTCGGAGATAAGTTTTGTTATTGTAGCAACATTTTCATTTACTCGAACTAGTCACTGCTTTGGAGAGGCTTAAATACGGTGTGGAGAAGAAAAAAAAGGTCGAGTCACCGAATATTCGGACAAACAAAAATATCGAAATGAACGAAAAAAGGTGAAAACGCTAGGAAAAAGAGAAAGGAGACCAAGAAAGATGAAATATGGCGAGACAAATGAGAAGATTTAAAGGAGATTTTTTATAGGGAGTGATATGGCATACAAAAAAGGAATATCAAAGAATTCAATTTTTGGAGGCACGAGTTGACTTCTCACTGCATTAGTTTCAATACTCTTTGAACTATAATGAATATTTCCATTGAAAAGGAAACATTTAAAAAAATGTTTTACGTTATCAACATAAGTATTCGTAGTGTCTGACGATGAAACCTGAGTATGTAGTTTGGAAGGAGTAGTAACATTTGAACAAACAAAACAGATTTCACAAGCAACTCGTACAACTTCCGTTTATTAAAATTACCCCGCATTCACTTGAAGTTGAATTGAACTCGCATTCAGATACATGAGCATATATTTTACTTTGTATTCCGCATTGAAGTATTAAAAATGTTGAAGCTCATATTCTTCGTCATTCGTACTCCAAAAATTCAATCGAGCTGCGATGCACCTCAACTTCTTCAATTGCTTGCCTAGTCCGCTGACGGTGCAGACGGGAGGCCATGGATGAGCAGGAGACCCGGTGTGTGTGTGTGGGGGGGGAGGGGGGGCAGAAGCCAGACCTCCTGGAACGGAACCCCTCAGAACAGAGCGACCGTTCACGCCCCCCTTCCCAAATAAAAAACAACAAAAAACAAACGCGCGCGCCGGAGATATTGAGCGGAAAATGCCTCGCCGGTGGCGCCCCCGATGCAGTCGCATCACAAGATCCCCGGAATCTCTCTTCCCCTTCCACATCCCCCTCCGCGCCAGCGCCATTCCCAGCGCATTCTTCCGGCGGTATTCGAAGTGCAATCGCGCAGACTCTTGTACATCTTCGCAAGCTGAACGATCCTATTCGCCGACATGGAATACTTCCGATACCTGACATAACGACAAGTTTATTTTCAATAACACCTCTGTCGAATTCCATAAATCCTATAATACTCACACTTATTTTTCGTATTTTGGTTGCCTATGAATCTTGAACCATTGCCAAGACGGCCTTATTCAACGACATTTGTGTGCTATGAAAGAGGTCTTCGGCAGTGGTATGTATTGGGATGTTTTAAATAACATATATTGTTTTGATAAGAACTGAGTTAGGACTGAGTTTGGACTGGTTTAATTTACACAATGTTAACTACATGGAGGATACTAAGTTAACCTTCTGGTCATTAATTAGTTTAAGGAACATCAAAAATAGTCTCACCATGATGTGAATTTAATTTCACTGTAAGCTTTTGAGGTGGAGTTGCACCTATCTCCATTACAACCATGTGACGTATGGGGGACAAGAACAGGTCGTCAGCTAATGCATGAAATACTGATGCTGATGTCCTGTGAAAAACCTGACCTTATTCAATGATTCTTACAAATTCACTTTCGAATTTCTCTTTTCTTGCATTTATAATCAGCAGGCAATGTGAATTCATGCAAGTTTACGGTAGCTATAAAAAACTCAACAAAAGAATTGTGAAAATAAAAACTTATCACATTGAAAACTTCCGACATGATATTGTACAAGTTAGCGACTTAATCACTGGCAGGAAACACGATAAGTGGGCAACGAGGAAAAGTTGCTTCCCTGCAAAATCTATCTTACGGAAATATTCTTCAATATTCCTGCCCACTAGCCACAAAACAATTGGGATTCAACGGGGCAAAAATGAGTAGTGTTATTCTGTGACTGAAGGTAGCACACATATTCCCAACCACCGCGACTGCAATTGGCAACAAACAAAACAGTGTATGGACACGATACATATGCGCAGATTCACTTGATCTTTGCAACTCACTGGCTTTACCGAAGGTTGCACTTCACTGAAAACTCACCAAAATTATCTCTGCAGTACTGTTAAGTACCTACTACTGATCGTACCTTCATTTGGCGGCTCTTATACCCAACCAATCTTCATCAAAGAAACGTGTAAAGAATTTCACAGGGAAGAGCAATTGCACTACCACCTTGTTGAAGTAGAAGCGTCTAAACTCAGCAGGGTCAAATGCAATTATGCAACACTTACAGTTATCAGTCCGGTTAACGGTCAGTTTCTTTTACTTTGCTCGTGCGCACCTCGAAGACGGTAAAGTCCTACAACATTGTTCTCCACGCAGCTCGAGTAATGTTCATCACGCCGACTTAACTACAAAAGCAATGGCTCTTCAAGTACCATCACCCGTGGTAAGAATGGGCGTGCAGAATTTCGAACGCAGTGATCCGCAGTATCTCGAGTTTTATTAAAACCCTTTTTGTTTCATACGGGCGTGGGGGAAATGAGTGTCAGAGAACGCCACTCACGAAATAACACAATCAACTTCACCGAAAATGGAGGATTACTAAACTTCGTTACTTCAGGCGTTCCCGGGTAAGCGAATGCGAGATCTGATTACGTCGAGGACTGCCAGAGGATTTCATTTTACCGGGTATTTAATCAGGTCACAAGCGTGACCCAACTCGGGATGGAACCTGCAAACTCGCTTTATCGGAAGTCAGTGTGCTAGCGGTCATTACACAGAGGCCGGTCTTTGGAGAGTATTTTTTAAATTTTTTTTATTATTTTTAAAATCTTTAAAAAAATCTTTTTACACAACCGCAGTCGTATTTTTGTTACTTCAATGTTATCGTTATGCAACCCAATTATAACAATTCGCGACGGATGGAGAATGTAATATCCCCAAAGGCCGCACTGTGCTTCCCGTTTACCCCCCCCCCACCTGCATTGCGAGGCGGATGCTGCTGAGGGCCGCGCAGGCGGGCAGACGCTCGTGCGCCGTCAATTGTCGCGGTGCCCCCTGCCCCAAGCGGCTATTCCGGGCGCTGTGTCAGCCGCCCGGCGCATCGACGGCCTGTGATTCAGGGGTGATGCGACTCGGTCACGACCCGAGGGTAGACGCGGGTTGCAGCGCTCGGAGATGCATCTACTGCCTCGATTAACATACAACCGTTACATACGTACGCTCGTTTTAGTGCTCATTTTCGTGAACTTCCAAAACACGTTAATACATTCTTATTTGCGTCATTTTTACACCATCTCCGTGCACAGGTATTTCTCCTGGCTGAGGCACAACTGCAGGTGAATCACCTGGATACTTTCCGAGCCGCATCATTCATCGCGTCGATGCCGTTGAAAATCCACACCGGCCATCGTACTACACGCCACATCGAACAAGCCTATCGTGAGTCCATCGCGCTTGGAGGACCAGGCGCGGTATGTATTATGCAATCCTGTTCTACGTCTCGGCACCTGTCTGCGCGTACAGACGTTTCCTCCTGGCGCAGTACTCTCCCCATCCATCACACCGATGTCACTTATAAGCCTTTTGGGGGTCAGAGTACTGAACCTAATTTTGCTGCACCAATGTAGGCAAGGAGTCCAACATTGCTTGGCCCTGTTTAGTGATGGGGATCAGGTTGCACCCAGACGACGCTGACCGTAATAGGCGTAGACCCATGGCTTCGCAAACTGGTAAACGACACACTCAGACTAATAAGAACTCAACGGGAGCGGTAGCTCAGTGCATCAACTGATGTCACTGCAACGCCTCTGACCGGGAGGTCCTAGGTTACACTCCCCACGGAGGCAGGATTTTCGACACTGGCTTTTCAGCTAGGTCGAATTCAGTCGCTGTCTGGAGGAAAATTCTAGAAGCTGGCTGCTCTGATCGGTAGTTTTCCGAGGTTTCTCCGATCAACACTAGGCGAGTGCCGGATAAGTACCCTAACAAACTGACCGCGCGTGATCTTTCCTTCCTCTTCCTTGTCCTGTTCTCACCACTTACACTAACATGCTCTACACAACCACATATTTCGGGAGACCGGTCGGGAGCTTAGAGAGCTTGTCCCGGCTGGGGTGGTGCCCTGCTGGTGGGAGAGTCCTGCTTACGGGGAAATCCCACTAGCCGACGGTATGTCGGCGCCGGATCTCGCCATCCAGCGGGGGCAGAACAGAGCCATCTCCCGATAAAAGAACATGCATTACACTAAAGGGAGTAATGACCAAAGCAGTTGACGCGCCCGGAAACACGAAAAATCAATCAATCAATAAGAACAGTGAAAGGAAACATAAGGAAAAGATTCGGACTAAGGAGTGATACGTGATATACTGAACATTACACCCCAAAACACCTGTGCACCAAGCTCGTGCGCCACCAGGTCACCTAATCCACTTAAAAACGCCCCCTTTGTCCTCTCGGCGCCCAGTTTTAAACGGATTCACTACACGAATTATTTTTCATCGCAACTCTTAGGAATTAGATCTGTCAATCCATCTTCCATTTCAGTAATGTAACCGACGATGTCTGGAGTAGTAGGCATTCGAAAAGGCGCATCTCCAAAACATCTCATCCTTGCATTATGCATCCGTCAGTGGCTCGCGCAGTGCGGTGAGCAGAGCTGGCACCGTGCCGATCGTAAAGCGCGGCGTGGCGCGGCGCGGCGCGACGTGGCGCGGCGCGGGCGCGGCGTGGCGCGGCGTGGCGCGGCGTGGCGCGGCGCGGGCGCGGCGTGGCGCGGCGTGGCGCGGCGGCGCAAGTCGGTGGCGGCGCCGCGCCTCATCTCCCAGGAAGTTACGGCCGCTCCTTTTAAGGCCCCGGTTCCGCCGCTAGCGCTCTCCCGGAAAGGCTGACGAGGAGAAAAATGTCGCGGGTAAAAATCGTGGATTTGTCGAACAGAAAAAGGTACCGTAAAAACGCATTAGTTCGTCCTCATTTGCGAGATACAGTCGACTCCGGTTATAGTGAACTTCTGGGGAGTAACATGTTTGGTTTACTATATCAGAGGTTCATTATAGCTGATGATGGCAAAATTAAATGGAATTTCTTCACAATAATTGATTTTATTAGCATATAGCAAAATACATTAACAGCATGAACTGAAAATTTCAATACCAATATTTGTAAGTAAAATCAATTATATTAGATTGTTTGATCGTTCAGTTTTTATTAGATTCTTCTGCAGAGTTCGCGTTCTCTCCATTCTCGATTCTGCATTGTACTCTGGAACTAAATATCGCAATGCAGTTTTTCAATCCTTTCAATCCCTCTTGCACTGTTGCACCATCCCACTCTCCGAACATCCTTTCAATCGCTTAATAACTTATGAGAACCAATTAATTTCCAGGACTGTCCTCCGTTCACCATAGCCGAAATTCAGGTTCTTTATAACCCAATCTTTTTATGCTTATTTGTGATGTAAATGAAACGGGACCAATGACTTAAGTTCACTATAACCGAGGGTTCCCTACATCCGAGTTCACTATAACCGGAGTCGACTGTATATTGGAAGCGTCGTGTAGTGACATTATTGTAACTAATGACGGTTCACTGAGGGGCAGTTATTGCTAGTTCAAACTTGCAGGGTTACTATGTCCCAAACTTGTGGTGATGGTTATGGATATATTGAAGACACGCTTGTTTCATTTCAGGTGAGGTGAGGAGAATCGGCTGTTCTATACGATCCCGAAGCTAATTACAGTCGACTCAGGTTATAGTGAACTCCGATATCGTGAACCCTCGGTTATAGTGAATTTAACTCACTCGTCCCGTTTCACTTACAAGTATAAGAAGATTCGGTTATAGTGAACCTGAACATCGGCTATAGTGAATGTAGGAAGTCAGTCCTGGAAATTAATTGGATTTCGTATGTTATTAGGCGATTTAAAGGGCCTTCCGAGAATAGGATGGTGTTTCAACAGTGTCAGTGGCATCGAAAGTGCCAAGACTGCACTACCATTCTTAGAGGCAGAGGACCATGCACAATCAAGTATGGAGAGAGCACAAACTCTGAAGAAGGATCTAATGACAAATGTACGAAGCATACAGTTGGAAATAATGTTTTTTTACGTACAAATAAATATATTGAAATTTTCAGTTAGTGCTATAAGTGAATTTTGTTGTGTATTAATAAAATCAATTATTATAGAGAAATTCCATTTAATTTTGACGTCACCGGATATAGTGAACCTCAGATATAGTGAAGTGTGACATGTTAGTCCCCAAAAGTTCACTATAACAGGAGGAATGCTCATAGCTCATAGTATTAGCTCTTTGCACACACAGTTTGGCCACTCATTCGTTAGTCAAAGTAGCACCATGTTACGGTATTCGAGTTTTTGTTGCTCCGATTTTGAGTGAAAGTTCCAGACGAGAAAACAATCGGACGAAAAAGTTGAATTTTTCATAATGTTAAATTAATTCCGGAAAACTTTTTTGGTCGCCTGGTGTTAAGCAGTGTGTGGAGTCTAGCAGCCAGGTTTAAACCTTCAATTGCTTGTAATTACAATGAAACGCAAGAGGAATATTGCCATCTTGACTCGATCACGTGAACTATTCTTCCGTATTTCAATTCACACTACCCAAAATTTAAATTACCAGACAATTATAATGAACAATTGGGAATAACGCACTATTAACACCTTATTAGTAATTCAACATTTGCGATTTACTGGGTTAGATTTATACACAAAATTTCCGAATAATCCAATAATATTATCTACTCTATTATGCCCAATTTGAATAAAGAATTCACAATGTTAATTAACCCAAACTATTTTGATAGGGTTCGTACTCAGCACGAATCATTTCTTCACTCTTCAACAAGTCAGTTAATTAATACTAGTCTACTTTTCTCATTCCAGTTTGCCAACATATTTGTCACTTCTTAACCATCTCTGAAAATCCATTTCATGTCAGAAGCAGCGGTCTTTTAAACACTATCCGTCCAACGCATTTTTTTTCTTCAAGGGATATGAAATATATATTAACTGCAATGCAAATGAAGTCCGCTAATAAATTTCTGCAAACTACACAGAATACATCAAAACGTTGCATGTACTCGAACCGAAGTTTTGCTGACCGTCGCAATAAAGAAGCTGCGGGATAAGCAGGGCTACGTAACGAGTTCAGGACGCTGCTGACAGTTCAATTAATTCTACTTCTTGCCAGCGCTAGCAAATTATTCTCACTGGGGGTTATTAACACTTGAATATCTGTAAGTTATAAAACCTAAGTTAACATCAATTTGATGTCTCACTGGGAAGTGTTGTTTTGTCAATGTTCGAGCCCTTCGTTCATTACGCCATCTGTTGTCGATGAATTTTTGAAGTCTTAACGATTCAAATCCGTGATACGATATATAAAACAAATACGCGTAAAATAGATTTTAGGTTATTACGTTGTGCAAAAAATAATCGCTACTAATGACAATCACTGCAGTTTATTTAAGTATAAGATGATATTAAATGTTTATGTTTTTTAGTCTGAAGATAGTGGACTATTTACTATTGCACTGTCGAAAAAAAAGTCAATCTTTGATTTAAAGGCAAATAAACAGGAACGAATGTTGAAAACTCTTTTAAACGTGAACATCTCAACAGGGGAAGAAACAGTTGTGTATCCCTTCCTTAAGGCACAGTTTATATTTGAAGAAGAATAAATTTACCATCACGCTCGAATTTGACATTAACTACAGAAATAAAATCAAAACTTTGAGTGTTATCTCGATAACTCGAAGATGGAAAAAAATCAATGAAAACTATTTAAAAATGAGTTGATACGAATTTTTAACATCGTGCGGATAAAAAACCGTTAGCGCAAATGTCGTCACAAATGCAAATAACATGGAGTAATTGACTTTTGAGTTACCCAAATCTCACTTTTTTTAAGAATGAACTTTTACGAACTCCAGACTTACAGTATTCAAAGCCCGTTTCAGTCATCATACTCAACATAAGGGTCTTCCCCCAGAGCATCGTGTAGCTCCTAGGGGACCTCGGTCTGCCCCGGATGAGGTGGAGGGGAGAATGTGCCTTCCAACAAGGCAGGGTCTGGTCCCCAGGAGGCCTTGGAGCGCCCCGGGCGGGGGCGGAGAGGGCGGGGCGGTCGTCTGGCGGGCGTCTGGGCGCCGCCGCCCGCCCCCCTGCGCGGTCAGGCGCCGTCCAACCCACCCACGGCGCCCGCCGTGACGCAAAACAGACGGCGTCACAGGCCGTCACGCGCCACCCCCGGACGAGCAGCGGGGCGAAAAACGCGACACCTCCACTTAGCGCATCACTTCTAGGCGCCGAGTGGGGGCGAACGAACCAGCCTTCCACAGGATTTACAACTTCTCAGGCTCCAAGCGAGGTTTCAGTGGAAAGCCTCTCCCCTATCTATGACCGAGGGGAAAGGAACCTAGTGAAATTTCTTTATAATGAAACGGAGGGAACCTAATATTTTTTTTCATCGTGGATAGTTTATTGTTATATGGAGAGAGTACAAAATTAATATGAGCATTTGTGCCTCTTGAAACATTTACAAGCGCATTTAATCAGCGTGTGCACTATTTTTCCTATTACACGTAATTTGCTGCTGAACGATTTATGTTACTAATTCATTACAGCTAAATTCACGACTTACGTCTGAAATGTAATAACCAAAGGTAGGAATTTCTAAAAATGTCGATTCCATTACTGTCTGATTTGAAGTTTAATTATTCACCTATCAAAAAATGTTTTGTTTCGGACACAGTTTTAATCACCTCAAATATCTTTCCTTCATCCAGCATTTCCTTCTCTAAATGTGAAAATGTGAGCACAATCTCAAACAATAGTACCCGCGAAATAATTTTCAGTCCTCGATTTTTTTTAACACAACACTTCTCTTCTCTCGTTTTCAGTCTGTACCATTAACATTCTGACGCAATAGGTTTCCGATGCCCTAAAAGGGAAGCCATTGTTCCATGACGTTCACAATTTTTCTGCTTCTCGCGCGGAAATTTATTGCGGAAGCGACAAAACGAGCGCGCTCCAAAAATGGTCAACATGGAGCAAAAAATGGCGCCAGGCGCGGATAAGGTTCTTTTAACGTTCCAATGACAGATGGCGAGAGGGTCGCACGAAGCAAGGCAGCATCTGTGCCGCTGTGGCTTCGGCGCCGCGCGAAACTCAAAAATAATGAGAACACTTTTCTTCTGCGTTGCGTGTTTTTTGTGCCAAAGATTCCCAAATGAGACACACCTGATACGCATGTATTTCAATACAAGGGGCTCACCTCTGTTTCACAGTATTATGCAGTTTTCTCGGTTCCAAATGTAACTTGGTACCAAAGAAAGAGTCAAGATCGTTTATCACTATAAAATTGGTTTTAATTTAAAAGAACAAATGATTATAGTATTATTTGTAACCATATAGCCATAACTGAGAGACGAAACGTCTTGGTGGGCGATCCGTAATAATTTGCTTCTTTGTGTTGTCTCTTTCTCTATTATCATTTTAATCACAGTTAAACAAACAAAACCCACTAAAATATTTGAGATATTTACTTTCCAAAGCCAGTTTTTTCTGGTTGTTGAATTATACAACGGTGATAACACAATTAAGGAAATACGGTGAACCTAAAGCAAATCATTTTTTGGATATAACCGTTAGGTTATTTCCTTTCTAGCGTAGTGTTGAGAAGATGTTCAACTCAAAGGATCTTGGCTTTCAACTTTCGTACCTTACTGTAAACCGTCTATAGAACCTTAGCATAGTAACCGTCTATAGAACCAGTAGCGCGTGTTGGGTTTTCTGTGTCGCGTGACGTGAGTGTGCACTCGTCTGCTTAGTGACGTTTCGCGAGGCTGCATTTGATTTTTTGCGCGCTTGCCCGTCTGTCGCGTGCCAGATGCGCCTGATTTTCATTCGAGTGACAGGAGAACAAGAAATGCGGTGGAGAGAGCGCAAAGAAGAAGTCGGTGCTTGTGCGGGCTGTCAAATCTCATCAGCTGTTTGACGCTTTTGATGCGTGCATAGTGCAATAGTAAAATGTGCACCAAATGATTAAGTTCTTTTGAATGTGAGCTGTAAAGGAAAAGTTTCTGCTATTTTTTTAGAAAGTTTTTAGTATTCTTATTAACGTATCACTGAAGTGAATATTATCTCTATTATTGCTGCAATTACGCCTAACATCTTCCAAATCACACAGTTTAGTCTGAAAATTTCACACGAAGAAAGGAAACCACATCGATAAGAAAAGAAGATACACGCGATTTCCTATACTTAATTAAATCTTCGCGGACGTTAAAGCTCAATATAAGTTAACATCTGCAATCATGTTGAAAATACATGGGGAAACTCGGCAGCAATCGCACGCAATTCATTCGGAAACAAACGGCGAAAGTGATGAAACTTGTCCAGAGTGGAATCCATGACAATTCACAGAGCGATTCTGGCAATGTCTGAGCTAAAAGAGATCCCAGGAGAGCGAAGGAAATCCGACACGCCTATGTCGGCGGCTGCCGACTACAGAGAAATTAATGTAAGAAAGGACCAGTCTGACAGATCGGGAAACAAATAAATACAAGTCATGTCGGTCAAGTGGTAGTGTCGAGGCCATTTGCAAGAGACCTAACAGCGAACGAACACACTGACGAGCTGAGCGCATGGGCGTAATGTACAGTTTCGTTGCCAGCAGTAGCAGAAAGCTGTCCCTTCTTAGAATAATATGTCTGTATAGAAAGATTTTCCTAAGGATGAGCCAAAGTGACACTTCGCGTAACAAGTGAACATCTCATGTAATTCAGAGAAGTATCCCTCCGCCGCGACAGCTGTTCAGCCACGCCTGTTCGAAAAGTGTTAGGTTATGGCTCCTGTGAAAACATCCCTATGAAGCAGTCTAAGAGTTTCTCTGAAGTATATGCACGTACGCGAGTCCGGGAAATATTTAAATTTAATTACTTATGTGGAAAATCTCTTAACATGCTCTCACAATCAGTAAAAGAAAACTGCCAGGAATGTAAATAGAAAGCTCTCTATCACAGCTCACCACAGAACAGCACAATAGACGGAAACACGTGCACCAGTACAAATCTAGGTTTTAAAATAAACATAATATTTATCACACAAAAAGTAAATTCAATGTAATGTTAATAGAAAAAAGAATTTTTACAGAAGATCGCATAACACTGCACTTCCTAATTTCAATTATTTCTCAAAGCGCAATATATTTTCGTCGGACGAGGGCATCACAAAAGGAAGCGTCGAAGCCATTTACAAGTTAGCCAACTACAAATGAACGAATGCAGGAAGGGAGTCTAATGGGCTCAAGGGCACGACGACCACAGAACCACAGCACTAGCTGTCACTTTGGCTCATCCTTAGGAAAATCGTTCTATAACAGTACGCGGTCCATTGGTCTATGAGAAAATATCGGTACACACCAGAATAATTTGGACATCTGGCCTCCCCCCCCCCAACAACATAAGCCCCTCACATAAATGACCCGCAGTCTTTTAATTTCCGAATCGAGTGTTCCGGGAGGTTGGCGACCCCGCTGGCCGCGAGTGATGAAACGCCCATCTGCCCGCGCGAGCCCTCGCGTGGGCCCATGCGTCCTCCGGTTCCGAGAGGCGCGCCCGCGCACGCACCGTTAGCCGCCGCCGCCGCCGCCGGAAGGGAAAAGGGGGCGGGGCCCGCGCCGCGCCGCGAGAGGTCGCGCGTGTTTGCCCGGCCGCTCGCGCGCCGCCCACGCGCCCAACCGCCAGGTGACGGACACGCACCGCGCACGACTGCGTGCAAGAAACGGTGTATAACGTGGATTTATTCGTTTTTTATCCCCCCTCCCCCGCGCCAGTGCCCCTGCGAGGCGGGAATTTATTCAAAATACAAAATACAATTAATGCTCCAGTATTTATGCTTGTGGAGCAAAGAGGAGGGTAATTATCTTAAATAGACTATATTAGATTTAACTTAAATCTAATTACATTATGTCACTTTGGGCGAACCTTATTATTTAATATAAATAATTGACTATATTCTTTGAGAAGTTTTTATTATTGTTTCAATTTTCTTCTTTTCAGTTTTCACTTTTTCACTGAAACATTCACGCTCTCATTCATACTTGGTCTATATTTACAAACACATTCATTCTACCCTTCACTATACAATACACTTTATACAACACTTAATTCGCCACGGCGCCGACTTCACTCAAGCGTCCGTGCCGCCGCGACGTCTTCGTCAATCGAAAGGTTGAACGCCACTGTAATGACGTGTAAGGTCCCGGTTGGATGGCACCCAAACAGCTGATGAATTGTCACAGGCAGCTAAGAAAAATCGCGGTATAAGAGTCGCAGCTATGGGTTCGGAGTTAAAAGGAATATAATGTAAATGTTGAAACCCAAATTTAGCGGGCAATGTATCTCGAATATATTACTCAATTCACAAAAGTGATTTTAACTACAATCACAACGGGTTTTTTCCTTTCATTCATAAAATCTAATGACGAAGCAGTGATATATAACCCGTACTTGAGATATGTAATATGCGATTTGTCATATCACAGGTGCACTACTTACGACAAGTGTCTGAAATCGTGATTCCATGTCACTTCGTTTCCGCTCAAATAAACTCTCCGTTACTAGGTAAACCACCAACGTGAATTTATCAAGAACATTTTTCTGTTTGTTTTTCATGTTTTAATTGTTTCATTTTTCTCTTCTTCAGAAATTGATCAGCTTGCTTAAACATTCTTAATCCGCATCATGCGCAATCGTTCTTTCTTTTTATCCCCCACCACTCGCGATGGCCTACGGTCGAGGCGGTCACTCGCCGCCCGTGCAGGGCGTTGCGTCCGAGGACTGGACCTGGTCGTGACCGGGCGCCGCAGTGGGCTGCGGACCCGAGCAAGGAGCTTCACGCAGAGGCGTGAACGCGACCTCCGGTGGCCCCGCCGCCCCAGCCCAAGCGGACACGTTCCCTGGGAACCGCCACCCCAACAGCCGTTCCGACCGATGCGTATCACTACGCGAGGTTCGCAATCATCGGCGCCGCGCGCACCTTTCTACCCATTCAGGGTTCCGACGATGTGGAGATGATCGAAACACACACGCGCGTTCGGAAAAAATGTTACAAACTTCTAGGGCGTTTTTGAAGATCAATGATTTTGGATCCTCTTAAATGCCTTTTTGTTAATGAACATGTCCTTGGAAATCGCCTAACGAAATTATACATACGCAATTTTGAACATCGGGTCCCTCATTGGTAGTTAACTCATCCTGCACTGGTATTAGGAAGGTCTATGAGCTCTCACGAGAGGACATACGCGAGGGACAAAATTCTGCAGAGTGAATGCAGTGCAGTGTAACTACAGTCGTTTCCAAAACATATTTTTTTCAATCATTTTATTAACATTCTACGTTTCAAACATGCGTACACGTTTCCACTACATTGGCTAATAGCTAGGATTATCGATTAATTACACTCCCTTGCACAGCATGTAGAAGTCAGCGACTGAGAAGTTCGTTTATTCCGTGCTGTTTCTTTGAGCACGGCGGCAATAAAGTTGTATATTGGCAAAAGAAAGAGGTGTTATTAAATCCGCCAATTTTAACGTCACGCCACATTTAACATAATTAATCAACATATTAATTTAAGGTGTTTCTAAATTAAATATTTATAAATTAATTAATTTTCTAATTTCCCTCTGTGGATACGCAGGCGCGTACCTCAATACTGAAGCTCCGATTGTATTCCCACTTCCCATACGTCACATACACCATTTACACTCTTTTAACGAGATATAAATACGTAAAGGAAAGAACGATAGAAAATCAAAGAAAGAAAGAAAGAAAGAAAGAAAGAAAGAAAGAAAAGAAAGAAAATAAACGAAAGAAAGAAAAAAAGAAAGAAAATAAACGAAAGAAAGAAAAGAAAAGAAAGAAATACACGTGTTTCCAGACATGTATATCCCTGGAAGAGTTTGTCGTCCATGGACAATGTGCGAGTTTCACTTTAAGCATGTGTAAACTCCTTTTCCATTTTCCGCCAGCGCGGTTCGCAGTGCCTCTAGTCTAGACGCGAGAGATGAATGGAGCAGGCCGCTGCCGCCGCTCCGTTAGAAAAACCTGACCACGGGCGGGCGCATTGCGTAACGCACAAAAAGAGCGTACGGCCGACCGTGACCCGCCAGGCGGCAACGCGAAACAATGGGAGGACACCCCAGGCCGCGCGCACCGGAGACTGGCAGACGCAAGCCAGCACGACACGACACGACACGACACGACACGACACGACACTTACCAAGCGGTGGGAATCTGGAAGGTGGAGAGAGAGATGCACAAACGCATGTGTGACTAGCTCAGAAGTATTTGTTGTCATATCCCATGGGGGAAGACGTGTAGAGAGCATAAGATTAAGCGTGTCCTAGTACCCAGAAACGTTCGGCTACGCACGACCAGACCGATCGGTTCGCTGCCAGTCGGTACGGCTCGCTTGGGCCAGTACATGTCAAAGGAATAAAATTTAAGTCACACCAGAACTCTATGAAATCGTAATGTAGTGTTTTGTCTCTACATCCAAATTGCTTATTGAAGTCGTAGGCATCCGCGGCCAGTCATGCAAATGATCTTGAGTCCACGATGCTGTGCCAACGTTTCAACCATCTTGTCGTGGTCTTCCACACTGGCACTCCAGTCCTGAATAACATATTGTTCCAATTAACATTCTTCAAGAACATCATATACGAAGATGTTGGGAATATCTGGAATTTGAAGGGCGGAATAAAATTTGAGTCTTTGCGAAATCATGTGAATAACAGAAATTTCAAATTATAAAAAGAATTATAAATAGATGAGAACAAAGATATTACCCAAAGCCTCCTATTGCACGGGAAAATAAACGTTTGAATCACCCGATTTGCTTTTTGATTTCCACGAACCAGACACGTACCATTTACAACAGTCCAAACGACAGGACTCGTTAACACACTCAACCACAATCCAAACGCCCACTCCAAACGTCACGTGTCAATTCGCATTGGCTGCTCCTCAGCCACCTGCCACCTGCACGACGCACGAGCACGGCGCCGCTTCGTCCGAGCAGTCCAACGTGCGAGGGACCCGCATGTCAGCCAGCGGCGCGCCCGCACGGCCAATACGGCGAAAAGCGCGCTCACCGGCAAAGGCGCGTTGGGGCCGCGACGCCGCGGGAGTGGGTGCGTCCCCAGACAGACAGACACGAGCGCGAGCGGGGAACACGGCACGCGACCCTCCCCACCCACGACACGCGCGTACAACACGGCGTGTCGTTGACGACATGCCGAACCGTTCCACGGAGGTGCATTTACAGAATGTTTGAGAATAAATGTAACAATCTTCTAGCGGAATAATAACTACATACGTGACCATTTTGACATTGCGCCCAGTCGCAGTGCTGGCCAGCCAATCATAATCAGCAAACACGGTGCGTGAGTTCGACCGTAGGCCATTACAACGTATTCCACCCTGAAGAAGGACACGTCATTCAGAATAAAAGTGGGCATCTGACTTCGAAGAGGCGGCACACGGACAACCGAGAGCATTCTAATGACTGGCCGCGGAAGCCAACGACTTCTCGAGAGTTTAGAAACGAATTTATTACGTGATCAATTAATCTCCGACCCGCACATTAGGCGATTTAATTATTGGCAACATCGTAGAAGTAGACATGTCGTAAACTCTCTCTCTTTCGACTCGCGAAAGAAATTAGTTGGTCAGGGAGATTCGAACGCAACAAATGACTGACGCACAGAGTTCGCATTAAGACAGACGGCCTCCTGGACACAGCTCATTGATCTCCATCGACCCACCTCCAGCAGATGAAGACGAGTCCTTCGGAGGGCAGCCGATCCATCTGCAGTCGACCCGCCGGTTGCTCACCGATGCAGCTTCCATTAGCCAAACCGTTCACATGAATGAAGTCAAAATGAAATAAAAAACATAATTATTGAAGAAATTAATTATTGTCTTCCTTGTAATTACCTAATACATTAATTTGTAAATTACGTATCAAAAAAGAACATAAGATAATTAAGAATTGTTTAGAATAAATTGTTCGAAATGTTAAACAAAGGACAAGATTTCGAATTATCAACTTTATTACTTTTAGAGACGAATGCACAGGAAAGATTGCGAAAGGGAAAAAAAATTTTGTAAACAAAAAATGTCCTAAAAAGTAGTATACTAGTTCATAATTAAATAATATTATAAAGCACTTGATATGTGTTTAAAGGTGTAATAAAGAACACGTTTCAATAAACACAAAGAAATTAGGGAACTGGAGCTGAATCCAGCCATACTTTCTTCTTGACCTTTTTACACTCTAAACCTGTTACCGTCTACACCACACAGGGGTATATCTAGTAAGGACGATGAATTCGACACTTAATTGGAACCACCTAGGGTCTGTCAGTAGAATGCAAGGCATTTCGTGGTATTAACACGCACATACGTCATGGTACGAACACCTATGTCTAGGGAGGATTCGCACCCGTAGCCCTCTACACTAAGGTTCCATCCCTGATCACTTTGAGAATTGTTTCTCTCTCGCGGACTACGTGTGTCATGTGAGTATGAAACAAATGTAGGTGCACCATCCAAATCGACCTGCACTGTAATACAAATCTCGCTCTTAAGACAAATATTTGGACCCGTCTAATATCTAAATTTGTGAATACATATTCATGAAAATGAATAACTTGCACACCTTATTGCGGTTTAGAATGTTTCTTGTATCAACAAGTCAATCTTGTTTCTGCTAATAAAAATAGAACATCAAATCTTATCAGCACAAAAATAGTAATAAACTGATTTGTTGGTCTCTCAGGGTCATACGTAAGATGTAAAACCACGACTAAAGTAATAAAAAACCTAGAACAGATTTTTCATCCCCATCTCGATACGAGTAAAATGTTAACGAACACTACAGGCACGTGGGTCGAAAATGAGCACTTTTATGCCAACAAAAATGTTGTGGGAAACCTCATACAACGGAACGACCCATCTGACAGTTTTGAGATCGCGCCCAGCTGAGATGCTGACCAACCAACACCAAACGATTACCCAACCACCCGAAAAAGTGTAACAATCCAAACGCGTTCGAACGAAAGTAACAGAAATGGCAAGAAAACAATACTATCGCAATCAATGAATCAATTGAATGACGGCGATTGAAAATCAATGCATTCTCTTGATATTTAAAACGATTTCTCTTTAACGTTAATACGTTACGGTCATAAAACAGTCATCCAGAGTAAAGAGAAGCATCCCAGAACAGTTTGAAAATTCACCTTCGAATCATTCACCCACTCAACTTTCACCTACTTAGGACCTTGGACCTAATTATTAGGACCAAGTCATTTGATTTTAAAAAAAAAATGCTTCGGTGCACTTTTGGGAGCTCTGCAATGCCACACTCTTCTACTTCTACAAAAGCAGACTCCGTAGTCTCTCCCACGTCGCCCGATCTTACGATCGACTCGAAAAGCCATCGCCACTTCATTCGGCAATTACCCGCCCGTCGATTACGAGCGCCTTGTCACGGCCCCTCGCAACGCCGTGCGTGCCTTGGAGGAGGCCTTGGCGGGCGGGGCGGGGCGGGGCGGGGCGCGGGAGAGTAATGCGGGCGATAAGTGAGCAGCGAGTTAAGGCGCGCGATAAGGAGAGATTTACGCGGAGCAGCAGCCGAGCGCGGCGGGGCGTCGCGACGCACAGGCAGCGCACGCTGGCGCCGCAACAGCTGCGGCCGGCGCGACGCTCTAGCTATCGCTTCCCTCGACACAACATCCGCTCTCAGGGCGCTGGGGAGGCGCTTAAAGCGGGCGCTCCGACAGTCATCCCGCCCAAACGAGACAAATAAAGAAGCGACAAAAAAGGGTTCTGTAAACCAATTTATCTACATTAAAGAAACGCAATCGACCAGTAAAGATAACCGAAATTGTAAGGAATTAATTTTCGGAATTAAAACTATCGAAATTCAGTGAAAAAGTTGACAACATAGAAAAAAAAAAGGCAGTATCCGCCAAATGACCGCCAATTTCCCGTACTTACTCGTCGTAATGCCTGCTGTGAATAAATTTATCTGTAATAAAGGAACTAAAATGATCAGAAAAGAGAGATAAAAACAAAGGGAATCAATTTTCGGAATTCTATCGATCTTGTATCGAATGTTCATAAAGCTGCAAAAAAATGCCAAGTCTGCTGAATTACCATATCCACATATTTCCCGTACTTATTCGTTATTAATATTATTTACGCGTTTCCGTATTACATTAATGAACGTAAGCAGTGATGAATTCTCTAAAGGTCTCCGATAGCGCTGTCGCCCATTCACGCCATGCATAAGCCTGACATCCGTGTACTCGCGTTACTGCCCGCGTTTTACCGCCCTTTCCAAACCACTGCGTGTGTGGAGGATTAAAGGATTATAAACTCACGTTTGTTGACACACACACGTAAGTTGTGGTTTGAGAAGTTTGTCAACCTGCAACTCACCTGCAAAACAGAAGGAAAAGAAAACAAATTATTACTACAATAAGACCAATGAGGAAGTAATAATATATAGAAAATGTTATATGTACACTGTAGTTAGCAATTACTAGAGGTCGGAAAAATATGTAGTAAGAAATGAAAAAAATCATACGTAAATATGTAAAGAACACGGTAAAAATATGTAACAAATGCACACCATCATATGCAATATGCGAGATGAAAGTTCACTAAAATAAACATTGAATACTTATATAACACAACTCTCAAAATATTTTTCAAACAAAAAAAATGTTGCTAATCTAAATTACATATTCTATTTTTAAACCAATTTTTTAAATTAAACTTCATTTGAACTATTGAATTTAAGTTATTTTTGAAGAGTACATATTTATCTTTGGAAGCAATGAGAGCAATGGTACAATCGTGGGAACCCATTAACTATAATAGCCGAGAATCACTGCAGCATTCTTTATGTTGAAGTGCTACACGTCTGCGACAACCAATATTTCTGGGAAATTGCAATTTAAGTTCAAAGAACACGACGTCACAGATACTTTCCATGTCTGTAGGAAATACTCTCAGAGCAGTTGAGCACTTGACGCAGCTTATATCTACGGCAGTGCAGACGGAAGTTAACACAGACCGCGTATATCAGAAAGCGCCTTCACCTGGGGCACCTCGGGTTGTCAGCACGCAATTCTGAATTAGTATAAGAAAAAGAAGCCGAAATAACCTCGAAGTAACCATAATAAGAGAATGAGATGGATCTTTCGAGCGAGCCTTCAAAAGAAACCAATGAGTTTTATAGCAATGTTTTGTGCATTGCATCCAAATAAATAAGTTGAAGTTCAATGGCAATAAAAATCCCAGAAGAATGTAGTCGCTCTCGTCCAAGTGGAAGAGCATCACGGCAGAAATCAACCGCTATGAGAAGGATATTTCAGAGAAGAGCAGTCCAAAGAAGCTGGAAAGTATTCGGAGAAAACTCCGTAACGGTCTTCGGAGCTCTTCAAGAAGACTTACGTCTCGAAATGCACGATTTTTTCTTTCTTTTTCGTGTTCACGATTCTCTCCCAATTCCCAGAAAAAAAAACAGCTGGCAGCTGCAAGGCCAACATAACCAACGGAGGAGGTTGTGGTGACAGCCGGTGGCAGCAGTAACGCTGACAGAGGGGATAGGGGAAAAGGATGATGGCAGAGGTGCAGATGGCGGCGAGGGATGCAGTAGAAACGGATGTGGGTGGCATCAACAGAAAAAGCAGACGAGGAGTGAAGAGGACGGGGGGGAGCAGGGGCGAAGCCGGGCGGGACGGGCGGGACATGGCCAGGGTCGAGGCAGGGCCGGGGCAGAGCCGGGGCAGAGCCGGGGCAGAGCCGGGGCAGGGCCGGGGCAGGGCCGGGACAGGGCCGGGGCAGAGCCGGGGCAGGGCCGGGGCAGGGCCGGGGCAGGGCCGGGGCAGGGCCGGGGCAGGGCCTGGGCAGGGCTTAGCAGGGCAGGGCCGGAACAGGGCAGGGCCGGGGCAAGGCGGGGGCTGGGGCAGGGATGGAACACGGTTGGGGCCGGCAGAGATGGGAGAGTAGCGGGTATGGCAAAATAGACGGCTGCGGGGTGATGGTGAAGGAGGCAGTGGGTGTCACCGCGAGCGAGAGCGGCGGGGGCGGGCAGCGGCGCCGGCGAGTGAGGAGTCGGGGGTGGAGATGGAGGAGGTGGAAGCGAGTGCTTACAGAGGACGGGGCCTCCGAGCGTCGGGCGTCGCGTCGTAAAGACGCTGCGCCGCCCGCAACCTTTGCGGCGCCTCGAGCGCGCAATCGCAGCCGCAGTCAACGCCCCCGCGCGATGCCGCGGCCCAAGCAGAAGAGCGACGGGCGCCGCTCGAGAGGCGGAGAGGCGCTTCATGGGCCAATGCCAAAGGGGCACAAGAACGCACGCGCGGCGAGGCCTCGGCGGCCAACCACTCCTCCCTCCAAAAACCACTGCAATTTATTTATTTTCATATTAAAGCCATTATCCTAATATTCTATTCTATTATTGTCAATTACGGTCACCGGGAGCGGTAGCTCAGTGCATCAACTGATGTCACTGTAGCGCCTCTGACCGGGAGATCCTAGGTTCCCACTCCCCACGGCGGCAGGATTTTCGACAAGTGTTTATCAGGTAGGTCGAATTCAGTCGCTGTCTGGAGGAGAATTCTAGCGACCGGCTGCTCTGATCGGTAGTTTTCCGTGGTTTCTCCGATCAACACCAGGCGAATGCCGGAGCAGTACCCTATTAAACGGGCCACGGACCGCGCGCGATCTGTCCTTCCCATTCCTTGTCCTATCGTCTCCCCTTACACACGCACACACTTACACTAACATGCACTGCACTACACTACTATATTGCGGGAGACCGGTCGGGAGCTTAGAGCTTGTTCTGGCTGAGGCGGTGCCCCGCTGGTGGGAGAGTCCTGGTTAGAGGGAAACCCCGCTAGCCGACAGATCTCGCCATCCAGCGGGGGAAGATCATCGCCATCTCCCGAGAGAGAGAAAAACATGCACTACACTAACGGGACTAATGACCAAAGCAGTTGACGCGCCCGCAAACACGAAAAATCAATCAATCCATCACGGTCTCATGCACATGCTCCAGCCTCAGGAACATCGACCATAGATAATCATTTTCGTTTCGTGAGAAACAGAATTATTAAATACATAAAAAAATAAAATGTATAAAAGAAATATGCGTTTCTTACTAACCGAATAACAATAAATTAAAAAGAAATATATCATTAGCTTGTACAACAGCTCTATAATTTTTCGTGCAACTTTTGAAACAAATAATGTTTTGTTTTGGAGAGAAGAATGCTTACAGTAATTCTAAAGTTGCAAAGCTTTAATTCAGCCATAAATTAAAATTAAGCATCCTACATGGATAGTGATGTCCTGGGTTGATTTATCGAATACGCTTCCGCTTGAACATATATCAGCAAAATTACTGGAAGACAGGGAAAATTTCGTAAGTATCGATTATCATTCCGTGTTGGTATCGCCAATGAACGGACACAAGCACACTTGCACGAACCGACATACCAATCCTTCAAACAGGCAGTGCCAGACATCATACACTGAGGAAAATTCCTAATGCGAAGACGTATTCGATCGATACCCGATCGAGCACGCGTCGCGCAGGCACCCACTCAACGCTTCGCGGAACACTTGGGCGAGGCGCGTTTGCGCTTCCGATGGGGCAACCGTGCGCTGTGCAGGTAGCATACTTCAACTGCGGGGCAGGGTGGCAGCGCCCACCCAGCGAGAAAGAACTTTTATGAACGTTCATATGTACACACAATATCGCACAACACAACACATAACATCGTATCCCTTAGCACACAGACGAACTTACACCAACACATGCACACAGACGAACATGCACGAACACATGCATACAGACGAACATACACGAACACATACACACAGACGAACATGCACGAACACACGCACACAAACATGCACGAACACAAACGCATATTCAAACATACACGAACACGCATTCGAACATGCACAAACACAAGCACGCATAATAACATGCACGAAGACATGCACACTTACAAACACGGACAAACACAAGCACACATATAAACATACACGAACATAAGCACACATACAAACATACACGAACATAAGCACACATACAAACATACACGAACATAAGCACACATACAAACATACACGAACATAAGCACACATACGAGAATACACGAATTCCTAAAACCGAACAGGCACGCACACGAACATAGGTTAAAAGGTGTATACGAATATCACTCAGAAGCCATCCTACTTAACCACACACACGTACAGAAATCGAGAGCACTGACATAGAACGCCTTCGTGCGCGTGTCGTGCGTCGCCCACACGCCGCTTCGCGGAACCCGCGGGCGAGGCGCGTTCGCGCTCCCGATGAGGCAACCGTCTCCTCGCCTGGGCGGGGCGTGGCGGGGTGGCAGCGCAGCGCGCGCGAGAAACCAGCGCGAGGACGCCTCGCCGCCCCACGCCGCGTGCGCCACTTGCCCAACACACACAAGCACACGCGTGCGCACAGCGGCCACGGGAGCCGTGCCCCCCTGAATACTTCAAAAGGGGCCCCATAACCCTACGTAATTTGTTGTTGTTGTTGTTGTTGTTGTTGTTGTTGTTGTAGTTATTTAAGGTCGCATCAACATCTAGGTCATTAGCGACCACTATTGGAGTTATCGTTTTGGTAACTGTCGAGATGAAACGATATGGTGATGATAGGAAGGGGGGAGGGAGAACGAACACAAATACAACCATGCCCGAGTCGGGACTCGAACCCGCGATCGCTACAAAAGTACTGCCTTAGCGATCTTGGTCACCGGATCGGCAATAAAAACATTTTATTTCCATACATATAACCAATTCTTGATATCCGTCCCTTTAACGCTGACATTCGAGGAATGGATACGTGTCACATTTGGGGAAGAACTCTCCCAAACCATCTGGCAACTCTGGAAGTAGTTGAAAATAAAATGAATTGTAATCATTAATTGTATTATTAAAATGATAATGCATTTCTTCTTGAAGTATGTATAATTTCCTAGAAAAATGTCATACGTAACAAAAGGTTTAATGTAACAGGGGCCAGAGATGTAGCTGAGGGTTGGATTCAGCCGATAGTTGTGTATGTGTGTGTGTGTGTGTGGGGGGGGGGCGTTATCATATATTTTTGTATACATGATGCTAAATAATATTATTTTTAAACAATAACAATTGTAATATAAATAAGAATTTAAAACAATTGTGTCAAATAACAAACGAAAACTCTACTTTGGGTATGGCTAGGGCCGCAATCCCCCCCCATTCGCCACTGGCTAGTTTTTTCTTCTCCCCCCCCCGCCAGTAGCTCTGGCGGAGCGGTAGTTTATTTCCATGTTAGTGGGGGACCACTGGCTAGGTTGTCCCGCTCTTGTTTGGGGCTGCGCTCGCCTATGGGTCGAAGGCTCTACGCTCCCCGCCGTTCTATCGCTCCCACTAGTGGAGTCCTGCGAATACTAAGGACGGTACCAGGGAGGGACGCTGCGACCAATTTCCCAGCAATGAGATTCGCAACGAAAAAGTGCTCATGCCTTTCACGCCTAAATCAAATTACGCTTAACACGCCTTACGCCTAAAAAATAATTTTCGTTAAAATTATTACGAATCTGCTTGCGACCAATGCTGCAATGCTGACGTGTCTCTCACTCTGTTAAAAGAGAAACTCTTTTATGGTGGAGTGTGGCAGAGTGTACCTTATCTCCTCCTTCGGTCGCGGAAATTTGCAAGGTCATAAAACTGCAGAGTAAATATGAATATACCGAATACGTTAATGGTACAGTATTTTTTTTTCATTTTATGGACTTATTGTATGCTTTTAATTCCATTTTGGGCTCTAATTACAAGGCTATTGCTGACCGAAAATTTAAAAAAGTTATTTACCAATTCAATAATGATGTGAGACGGTTTTTCCCGTTTCTCTTATTAATAAAACATTGTCAGTTAATTATCATATCGTTAACAACTAGGAACCAGGAGACAAGCTGTTAGAAAACGTTATACATAGAAGAAGATTAAAATATTTTTCAACTATTTTCATGACCAAACAGCTATCAAGGCGTTTGTCAATTATTTCAGCTTCAAATATCGGTAGAAGCCACTAGATTCATATACTCAGCTCTTCAGAATGCATCTTATTAAAACAAGTCTCTACCCGTATGTACCCTCAGGTACAAATGTATAAATAATGTATGCGAGGCGCAGGCATGCATCCCAGAATAAATGCAATTTATTTTACCTCACAGCATGAATCACTGTGAATTATGGGAGCGCATTTATCGTCAACAATTCGTTATTTACCTCGTAAGCTCCATGCACCCCATCCAACTCGGATTTTTCAACATTCGAAGCCAACCACTTGTCCCCCCTACGCTCGCCCGTGCAGAGCAGGGCGGGCTGGCATCTTTCGACAGCACACGTGAAGTAAGACATAGCAAATCACGACGGCGGAAGATGCAGAACGTGAACTGCGATCTCAAGCGGGAAAACCGATTTAACCCACACCTGAGCGGAATATTCTCGAGACGCTCTGTCGAACGCTTGCTTGTGGTGAATAAGTAAGCAGCACAGTGGGTGATCGGTTTAACACACTATTCGGATTGCGAAGACATGGGAAATGGACGCTCTTGCAAAATATCTCAACGGTATAATGCAAACTTCACAAAAAAAAACTCAAGATAAAACCACGCCGTCTAAAGATTTGTAGAAATATTCCACTGACATATGCAAACGGTTTGAAACAACTGTACACAACCGCTTCTCCGAAAAATCCAGGAGAATAAGAGGGAGAGGGAGGGAGAGAGAGAGAGAGAGGGAGAGGGGGAGAGAGAGAGAGAGAAAGAGAGAGAGAGGCGAGGGAGAACAATAGAAGGGGAAGGAGACTCAATTATGGAGGATAGAAATTGAAATATAGAGGAAAATCTACACAAAATAGAAATAGGCGTATTTTTAATGTACCATAAATGGAGGAAATGACTAAAATGGAAAATGTGTGTGAATGCATGAACTGTTCATTGTTAATTAATTATGCATTTTTATTAGTTTTACGAACGTAAATGTCTCCATTGCAAATAGTCGAAGTACAAAGTTAAGTTTTGTTTTTGTTTTTTTGTTTTTTATTTTTTGGAATTCTCCCCAAATTAATAAGTAATCTTGACAATTTTATACCAGTGGTAGGATATCGTACAACAGCAAACCTCGTCACTGAAAGGATTATGGTAGTTCACCGATCACCCACTATAGACGGGAGATGGTTTGTCGGACACATACTTGCTGCGAATAACTAAACACCGCAAGTTGATATTCCTTACGCGTACCGGTAAGAGACAAGCAGGCGCTCAGAGAAGCAACGTTTACAATCCCACTTGCAACGACCGTAAAATTAAAATAACGAAGAACAGCAGCACTTCTCACGCAATAGGATTAACAGCTGCAATAACACTAAGGTGTTAAAAGTAAAGTTTGACGCAATATTATGACTCCGGTCCTAGTAGCCTCAATAGGACGTAGTAAACTCGCACAATTTCTGGAAACCTTCGACGACGTTCAATTTTTTCAACAAAACTCTGTTGATATAATTATTGTATTAGTAACTTTTTAAATTATCTCGAAGGCAGGAATTTTTAAGGAATATATACTAATCGAAATTTATGCAACTTCGTAAAGGAGCTATGCTTAACAAAACTGAACTATTCCTTTGAGAGCGATTACACAGTGAAATATGACTCACCGTCCTATATTGGGGCAGAACTCCAAACAACAATTTTAATAATTAAAAAGAATAACTAAACATCCATTTGGAATTATTCAGATTACATGACAAATAATCCAAGTACCAAAATAGAAAAAATTCAACACACAATAAATACCTACCAGCAAATTTCACGGCCCGAAACATATATAGCTGTTGAACTAGAACTGCTATCTACAGCAAACGTCAAGTTCAAAGAAAATATTGTTTTTTTCCACGCGGTCAGAACATCTAAGAGAAATAAAAAACACCATAAACTTACAATGAGCATGTAACTCCAAACAAATGTCCATATACAGTCGACTCCGGTTACAATGAACTTCTGAGGACTAATATGTTTAGTTCACTATATCAGAGGTTCATTATATCCGATGTCAAATCGAATTTCGCCTCAATGATTGATTTTATTAATATAGAGATTCAGCAAAATTGATTAACACCACGAACTGAGAATTTCAAGAGATTCTGCATTGTCCTCTGTCTCTAAGTATCGTAATGCAGTCTCTACACCTTTCAATGTCTCTTGCACTGTTGGAACACTGCCACACTCTCCGAAGTCCCTTCGACTTGCCTAATCCAATTAATTTCCAGGATTTATTTCCTACGTTCACTATAGCCGAGATTCAGTTCAATATAACCCAATCTTCAAATGCTCATTTGTAATGTAATCGGGACCAGTGACTCAAGTTCACTATAAGCGAGGGTTCACTATATCCGAGTTCACTATAACCGAAGTCGACTGAAATATCCTCCCACTATGTTAAGAAGTGCCTGCATGGCCCAACAACCAGTCTACCGAATCAGCAGCGAGCGCAAACCACGGCATGATGACACAAAATCGATTCGCGCGCGGACATCGACAACGTCCGCTGCATCTACCGGGCGAGAGGCCGCCGGGGCCGAAGGTCGAGACATTTGTCTCCGTCGCAGTTTGTCTTCATTGCGCGGAGTCGAACGCGGTCATCTCGAGCGACTGGACGGCGATACAGTGCGTTTGGCCAGGAACAGACATGTGCACGCCGTAACTCTCCTGTCAAGCCGGCGACCGTTATAGATGATGAACACTCCCCCTCAAACACATTCACTTCGTTTAGCGGCGCTGGCAGATCTGTCATGTTCAATACAGCGGAGTCATTTTCTTCTCTCCGTCCCGACCATGGCTGGTAGAGAACGGGAGTTACGCACTATCTTTTCAAACTGTAATAAGATAGTATTTTAACTTTCGAAACCGTGAAAAAGACCGTAAGGGCAGACCTACCGAAGTTTCGAAGTAATTGAATGTTTACTATGGTACTCTCCACTTCAAGGACCGGGAGAGGTGGCGCAGGGCGTCACTGTAGTGCCTCTGACCGGGAGGTCCATGTAGCCCAGTCCTAGTAGTCCAGTCCTAGTAGTTTCGAGTCCTTCATGACAGGATTTTCGACACGAGCTACATTATCCATGGCAAGATCGAATGCAGCCTCTCTCTGGAGGAGAATTCTAGTGGCCGGCTGATCTGATCGGCAGAGCCCTATGGTTTCTTCGATCAATACCAGACGAATGCTAGGGCAGTACCGTAAGAAAAGGGTCACGGACCTCTTCCTTCTCCTATTCTCACCTCTTGCACGCACGCCTTACATGCACTACACTAACACACTGCCGGGAGACCGGTCGGGAGCTCAGAGCTTGTCCCGGCGGGGGCGATGCCCCGCTTGATACCTGGTTGAGGGAACCCCCGCTTGAGCTAGCCGAGGGTAGCTCGGCGCCTGATCTCGCCATTCAGCGGGGGAACATCACAGCCATCTCCAGAGAAAAAAACATGCACTACATTTACGGGACCAATTACCTTAGTAGTTGACGCGCCAAGAATCACTACTCAATCAAAATCCACTTCAAGGCGACCCCTCACATTCGGCATTCGGCGAGTAGCGAGCGACTGCTCGCCCAATCCCGAGTAGCCGAGGTGCTCGGCGAGTATTCACTTCCTTTGATGTACCCAAAAAGCCAACATTTTGCGGGTAGGACGAGCGTGGTAATTTGAAGTCCGGCAAATACCATGCACCCTATCCACAGTGTTCGATTTTCGAGAAGCAGTCGCTCGCTATTCACTGAATGCAGATTATTTGGAGACGCAAATTCAAGGTGAATACCACAAACTAATTCATAACTGGAAGAACCTTTATTTATCCCACACAGTTCAAAAACAGTTCCCCATTCTCGTTATAGATTGAAAAGATACTAAGAATGACTTTACAAGTTCAGCGAAATCCCGTATCATTAATTCAGCAGAAACTGACATAGAAAATTTTGTCTGGGGATGGAATGTTTATCTTATCTTGTTATTAGATATTTATAAATTATGATTTACGACTCGGCTAACGTATTTATACGAATGTCTGATATACAACTCAACCTTTAAGATCCTATTGTTTCAAATAGTGATTTCATTTAGAGGACGATGTTAACGAAATCGCCGATGCTTTTCGAGTTAGATTTCGTAGTAATTATATATGATAACTCATTTATCTTCTCAAACGTAAGAAGAAATCAAGGAAAATTAGATTTCTACATAAGTACAAGTTACTATTTCACATTTGATGTTGAAATATAGTTATTTGTATCCCCGTAATAAAATATATACGTTGTCATGCATTTTACAGTATTAGAAAACAACTTGACACATTAGAGAAGGTGGAATATGTTATGAAATACAGGATTTAAATGTCCCATTCCACTAATAAGAGCGACAACTGTAATCCAATAAACATTACACTTAATGATAGTTGAGAAACGCTATATTAGCTGAGAATAACACGCATCAGCCGAGCGGTCCAGCAGTCCGTTCGCACGTGCGCCCACTCGCCCACCGCTGGAACTGCCCGTTCTTGGCTGGTAGCGCGGCGCGGCCGCGGTCCATCACACCTTTCCGCTCCCGGAAATTCCGGGGCGCGAAACTATCCGGGGGCCGCTACTTTCACCGGCGCGGGGCGGGGCAGGCCGGGCCGCGCGGAATGGAGCGAGGAGCTGGGCGCAGCAGGGCGCGGGTCGGGGTGGGCAGTACGAGGAGATTCAGAGCAAACCGGGGTGGGGCGGGGAAGGCTAGGCGAGGCATGGCGAGGCATGGCAAGGTATGGCAAGGCATGGCAGGGCATGGCAAGGCATGGCAGGGCATGGCAGGGCATGGCAGGGCATGGCAGGGCATGGCATGGCATGGCAGGGCAGGGCAGGGCAGGGCAGGGCAGGGCAGGGCAGGGCAAGGCAGGGCGAGGAGGGGCGGGGCGGGGCGGGGCGGGGCGGGGCTGGGCGGCGCAGGATCGAGCAGGGAAGGACGGAAAAGAACCTGTTGGGGCGAAGCACTGCAGGGTGAAACAAAGCAAGTGCAAAAGGGAGAACCGGGCGGTACAAAGTAAATATAAGAGGAACCCAGGAAGTACGGAGTGGAACTGGGAGGAACGGAGTGGAGTTGGCCACAGCGAGGCAGCTCAGAGCACGACTGGACGGGGCGGAATGAAATGGAACAGAAAAGTGCGGACGCGGTGGGTCTGAGCAGGGTGGCGTGGGCAGGGAGCACCCTTTCTCAATGCGACAAGCACGAAGAATGAACAGCTCGATTTCCATATTCGCACGATTATCGTTGGATTAGAAAATAAAGACTCATCACAATAACGCACTGTAAACAAAAAATGCTCATGTCACGACTTGCGTTTGAACTTTCTATGCCCGCCAGCCGGCAAGCATTCTCCCGACCACCAAGTAACTTGCCTGTCTCTCTCCACACGCTGCCTCGCTGGAGGGTCCGACCAAAGGCGTTTACCCTATATGGGCGCAGATAATCAGCGTCGACATTCCGCGAACACGCAAGGGTTGATGAATGAAAGGAAAAGACGCCTCAGCCGGCGCAGACAACTCGGCTTTGTAACTCGAGGTATTCTGATGTCGCTGCTGACGTCACGAGCGCCGTGTCGAGATCTTCGCCAACACTCGCGTGCTGACAATGGGTCACTGACAGTGGCCCCAGAAGAGGTAGGGTTGTAAGGGGGAGGCGGCAGGACAAGCGAAAGTAAAAGGGAACTGAAATGATGATGAATGCCGTACTCAATCTGAGGTAGATGGGAAGGAGGTTACACGTCTCTATCCTCAAGTTCCTGGGGAGCTGACTGCAATGGTTGTGGGGTGGTTTGCGTTTGCCTTCCACTGAATGAGTGTGGTTGGGTAATCTTGACGGGTGATTGATGAAGGAGTTGACAACATTCAGGTGAGATAGACTGTGGTGGGTGACGCCCATTACTCCACCACTCATGGTGAAATTGCCCATGTAGTGATCCAACCTACCACTCCACATCCTTGAATGCTTCTAAGAGCCCCTGCCCACCGAGGCCGGCATGAAACGATAATATTTCCCGAAAAGTTGGACCCCTACGAACATTCTAGACTTTCAAATAATTATTTTAACATATCCTGAACCAGGAAAACATTTTCGAACATTTCCTACAGCCCGTACCCCGGGAGGGGATATCCTCAAAACTGTAGTTGTCCAAAAGGGCCTCATTTTGTAGGTTGCGGCATAAGAAACATAATTCTGGTTTAGATAAGGAACTAGGGGGCATCGTTTCCTAGTTATGCACAATAGTAACGTGTGTGGAGGGTTGCATGAACTCCTGCTTTTTTCCATCAATCAAATACTGGGATTTTTTTTTCTTGAATATGTTTGATGTTCTCTAGGGAGGTAATTCGCTTTCCAGAAGTAGCATACTTACATGGGTTTTGTGTCAATAACTTAAAAATGGTACAAAAAATCATCTTGTCTTAACTTCTTATGTACAAATTAATATTTTTGCCTTTTGTTATCTTCATCCTCCTCTCCTCCCAGTCTTCTTCCTTTCCGATTTCCGTCTCGGGCGAAGTCACGAGCACCGTGACGCGATCTTTGCCAACAGACGCGTGCGCACAATGGGTCAGTGACTGCGGCATGCGAAGGGGAAAGGCAGAGGGGGAAGTTAGGAGACTCGCGTGCAACGACAAGCATTGCGCAACAGCGGCTGAAGGGGCGGTGAAGTGCGCGGGTGAAGTGCGGATGACGTGTGGCTACGAACGGGCCGCCCCTTCTCCTGCCCCTCGCGTCACTTCGTGCTTCCCAGAGGACTCCGTTGCTCAAAATGCTACTGCTTTGGGGAACAGCTAACGATTTACATCTACATCATCCCCCTTTTCGCTTTACTACTTCATCCTTTTAATTTTCCTTTTTAGTCTCGATCGTAATGACGTTTACGAGAAAATGTACTTCTTTGATTTTTGGATGAGGCATTTAAGACGTCGCTTTTCCAATTAATTATCCTGATATCGAAACGATTACATCACTATGGCTTTCAGAAACCACACTTGTTATCCTAAAACTCTTGTCCAATTATACAAACAAAATATTAGCTTTTATTTCCATGGAATCAAAATTCCTTGATACCAGGAACTACGTTGAGCAATTGAAAGATCTTGCTAGAAGCAACGCTTGTGACCTCATTTCTCAGACAGAGTGAAATTCCATCCGCGACTTCATTGCGTTTTATTTCCTTTTGCGAGATTCCAACGTCTGAACAGAACTCAAGCAAGGACACGAACAAGTTGAAAGACGAAGTTCCTTGAATTGCACAGATCTCCAAACATCACGGAAGATAAAAAAAACGAACGGATTAGTCTCCCCAGAGACACAACAGCAATAAGGAAGAGATTATGTATTTTATGCTCCATCACTTAAATCATTCATGTTTTGCCGGTAATAAAAGGAAAAAAATGGATAATGTTATGATAAAAGTATTGTGCCCAAACTAATATTTATGACACGCCAATACATGTCAACGATTTCCAATTGCATCGTTTAGAAACTCACAAGCGAAGAGTAATCATCCTTTTAATATAGCAAAAGCTTCCTCATCAAAATAAAATGAAATAAACTTTGGGAGCAATGACTGGCACAAGACGTGTAGCAGGAGAGATCGCACGACAACTAAATAGTCAGTCACGAAAGTAAACTCACGGAAGATATTAGCTGTCGGCGTTTGAAGCTCTTGGAACGCGAATAAACCTCATGACAGTAAACGCTTCAAGAAGCACTACTTACAACAGTGCGCAAGTGAAAAGAAGACAAGTCGAGTATCTTCGTATGAGACGTGGGATTTCTCGCCGTAAAAGAGACCTGACAAACACGATTAAGCAACACGCAGCGGTCTCCCCACATGGCGTGCGTCGATCCATCTGACAAACACGTTCGCGAACGGTGGGAAAATGGAAATACTAATTCGGGAAAAAATGTACTTTCCGGTCAACGAGGATGCTGCATCAGTTCAGGGTATCTGCTCCACTTTTGAAGTGAGACGGTCTGTTGGCTTAACGAACCTGCGTTATTACGATCATAAACAAGGGCAAAGATTTCTCGCGAATCAAAATAATAAATAAATAAACACTGCTATACAGCCCATGATTATAATCAACAAATTTTTTATCAAAATATTTTTTCATACAATAAAAACGAAAGTGACAAGTCTGTCTTAAAATTATTATGCAGCTTGTAAGTCAGTATCAATGTAAATACTTTTTTGAATCAAAACTTAAATAACATTCACAAAATACACATGGCGAAATAAGTCCTACGAAAACTACCAGTCATTTACTAAAATCCAATTTCATCAACTCGGATCTTTTCTCAAGTTTCTTTTCCCAATTTCCATCTCGTCAACGAGAATGCACACCGCTTGCGCATCCGGTTCGTGAATCACGTTTCGCGACCACACGGCACTCATTCTACGACCGTGAATTAAAAACTCATCCGAGCAATAACTGTGCAAGCCGAATCCATTAAGGAAGAAATATTACTATTCTACATGAAATTACGACATAGAAAAATTAATATCAATCATTCTGTCATGTGATGTATATGCACAAGATTCTCCTAGTAATTTACATCAAATAATTCCCACTTCTGCCTATACCATTCAAGTTATTTTCATGTTAGATAAATCTCATAGCTCCTTTGTTTGCGTCGCGTCAAACAAGATCTACCTCTTACAATCTTGCACAAGAATCACTCTAACACGATCTCTACAGTTCACGATCAACTCTGCGATCAATAGTCTAAGACCGCAAATAAAGAATATACGTTATCAAAACTACGTAGGACGAATCCTCAACACACGACATAATCCTAAGGTTTAAATGAAATTGAGTGGTAATCAATACATTTCTACAAAAATAGTATTCAAATGCATTATATTCTTTTAAGAACGACGGAATTGATTCGAGTGATTCCCACAATTGAATCGTTTATTTCAGAAACCCGTCAAACGCCTAAATTTAAAATGCGCTTTAGCGGTGGATAATTGTTCCATGACGATAGACACATTGCTTATTCCATATTAACCTAAAAAATATTAATTTATTAACTGCTTTAATATTTTTAAAAAATTGAAATCGGAAAAACTGGGACACTTTTTCTCCATTTCCTCGATATGACAAATTTGGCGTTTGACGGGTTTCTGAAATAAACGATTCAATTGGCAACCGACACGTCATATACTGAATTCCGACTAGATGGTCTCGGATCTTCCCAGACTTTCTTTGAGCAGTCTCTATCATGTGAAACAAAGAGTAAAACTCCTTTAAGCATCTCGTTCGTGAACCGAACATCACGCGAACGACCGGCCCAACAGTCGACGATCGCAAAGCACGGCGGGCGCGGCTAATCGGGGGCAGAGAGCGGACGCGAAGGCCGCAGCCGGCCGGCGTGCATGGGAAGGAGAACCACCGGGCGGGAGATGGGGAGATAAACGGTTATCTGCGACCGTCAATTCGCGGGATTTATCGCGTCCCGGGGGCCGCTAAATGTCACGCGTGGAAAGCTACACGGTGGGTGGTAGGGAGGGTGCGCGCTGGCCTCGATTCACACAGGCCCCAAACGCCCACGCGCCGGGAAGTAGGCTTGACCGGACGGAGGAAGGGAGGGAGGTAAAGACGCTGCCAGGAAGGAAGGGGCAAAAGAAAAACTGGGAGGAAGTAAACAAGCTCCTGATGATGTGATGTTTAGAGAAGTCACAAATCATGGAGATCCAGTGGAGACTATGAAAGAGAAGTCATGATAGAAAGTAATTCGTAATAGATTTTGTCGCATCACTCATGTGGCTCACGGTTGATTGCATTACTCCAAACATGTCTTCAAGTTTCCGTCTATTGTATTAACCCAGGACGTACGAACGTTATACCCAGAAGTGTATCAGAATCTAACAGAAAGTAACTACTAACTTAAAAAATTCATTAAGTTTCAAAGCACTCCTTGAAAAAGAAAAATCTCTTTGCAAAAAAAAAAAAACAGGTAATGATAACAGAGTTCGCTTTGCCAGATTACTAATAATATACCTAGATCTACGCACTATCTGTAATCATCACTTGTGTAAATTGAAACTTCTTAATATTGCCAAGCATTTTGAGGGGAAAAATCATTCAAGGCGTTGGGGATTGCTTTCTCCAAGGAACCGTGGTGACGTTCGTCACAATTTTCTTTGGGGCTTTCCAAACGACGATTTAATGAATTAAAGGAAATACATCTTGCATTAGACTTGCACCATTCCTACACGACCACCAATCATCTCAAATTCCATTCCATCTGCTCAAACACAGAAATATGAACTCTATACCTCTTTTCCTCCTTCAAACGCACTCACAAACAACCACAATGCATATTCATATACTCGGATAGACGTTGGATACATCTGCATAACCACAGTCCCCCTCGACTTACATGAAGAGCAAAACGTCAAAGCACTCTACCCACTCGGAAACAGAGTGACACTACAAGTTCTTTGGCCATTAGAAAACGAGAGTGAAAAGGGGAAAACCCGACCGCCTGATGGCGCCCCAGGCGGTCCGCAGCCGAGCGACCGTTTAGTAAAACGCGTTAAATCTGTTTGCTCTCAGGTGCGACACGTCCGGCGACCGAGCACTGTGGTCCCGATTGGGAAAACGCGGTCACAAATGCGCTGGTTCAGCAAAACGAAATTCGGAATTATAGCTTCGTTGTCCGGCAGGTTCTAGGCTAAAATCCCGACAGTGGCAGATTTTAGCCACGAGGCAAAATAGACGGCTGTCTGTTTCACCTCTTTTCTAGGAGAATGCGAGAGAATCGGATGGATCAGTTTATCGAGTCCAAGCGATGTGGATTCTCTTTTGAACTACAATTTTGGCGAGCAGTCGATCGAAGAAGGTAACGGACTGAGGGTGTGACGAGACCATAACTTGGTTGCACGTTGACCATTCCTTGGAACACAATTCCAATCAGTTCCTTTCATCGCTCGTTTCCTTGTGTCCTCTGATCTATTTAGATAGATGCCGGTGTAGAACCATTAAAGGCGGGCCACAGGAAGCATGCTATGTTTCTTTCAACCCTAGCCCAGAAATTCGTATTAAAAATTAATTGAAGGTACAGCACTGGCGAGTTGAACATTAAACCAAGAACCGTAACTAGTAACTAGCGTAGCGAAACTGTTTTACCCAGCAACAAGGGCATGTTGCTCTTAGCAGATTTGCCTTGTAAAACATTACTTAAGAATATTAAGCCTACTTTTTTATGATAAATATAATTAGAACCTAACGAAAAATAATGAACAAAAACAAAAATAAAATTAATAAGAATTACTGAGAAATGGAGCTCTTACAACCAAATCCAATAACAACTATTGCGCTTCTTAAAAATTGTACCATCCGGAGACCCTCTACAAATGAACACAAACTACGACAAAAGCCTGGAGAGCTGGGCTTTCTAATTTTCAGCATGTGCCTGTTTGTAAATCACAATTTTGGAAAAATAACTATTTTGACTGTTGTTTCCGTCTGTCAAACCACCGTGCGGAGGCGGAGGTAGCGGTGGCGGTGGTCGGGCGAAAGCCGAAGGAGCCTGGACGGGGACGGGGACGGGGACGGGGACGGCGACGGCGACGACCGTGTCGCACTTAATCCGATGGCAGCGAAGAGATTTCTCCTCTAATTGGAATAAACAGCGACAGCATAATGACTCCTTGACACCTTGCGCCATCGCTGACCGATCGCGACGTCGGTGGTCTACAATGTTGCCACACAAGACTCGAAGCGGGAACGGCATCAACGAAACCATATATCGAGAGGTAGATATTTTGTCCATACAACTAATATTTGCCATATCGGTTGAATGGGTACGGAATTATTCTGCTTTATGTCTCCTGAGGTTTTCCCCGTCAAGGTGACCCAGACCAGGGTTGAGCTAATCTAAGGAATTGAATGGGAGAAGAGATAGACATGGATAAATGGATAAAGAACAAAGACAATGTTTAATTGTTTTAAAAGAATTCGCGAACCTCGATATCGACTTCCACAATGTCAAAACACTAGCTTAGTTCTAAAACTACAATATCCCTCCTCTTCAACTTCGGCGACGCACAGAATTTACCAAGGTATTTTAAAACTTCTCGAACGAAAAGGAATGAAACAATTATTTTGCAGATATCAACATCCATTTTACTGCTTATGATTATGAGTAAGAAAATACTTTAAATATAAATACAAAAGGGCAGAGTACTGAGCAGTACGGAGGATTTTCAGGCAAGGAGAGCAATAACTACTACTTTTATTTCAAAGTGTTTATCCCATCAATTTTTGCAATATTCCAGAACATTATACAATATCGAATCTACGAACTTCTTATTACATATGTATTTGCTTCGTACCCCAAATCACGCACATCTCCTGTTTGAATGTTACGATTGAGTTTACCAAGCTCAAGACACTAATGTGCTCTTTTCGAATACATGAAATGCCACTTAATATTTGGATATATTAATGTTTTTTCACAACTACTTCTGAAAAGATATCGTTCAAGTTATTTATAAATTTAAGGTCACCCAGATATTGGAACACAGTTGAGTGTTCGGCGACTTCAATTCCTCAACGTCTACATGGTTTACAATATTTCGTTATCTAATCTGTGGATATTTTATGGCAGTTAACTCGGACGTGAAAGGCACTGTATTATAGGATTTTTATCAAGTGAAATACTGATCGTGGGTCGAAGTTCGAAAACATAAAACAAAACAAATATTCTTTCAGAGCCCAAGATGAAAAATTTTAAGTCACATATCGAGGGTCAGGGATTGTAATTCTCAATTATCTGCAATCCATTACTTTCGGGTTTAATTGATAAACGGTATTTTTTTCTCTTCATATCGGCAGGAGTTCCATCACAATTGTTCTCGTAAATGTCAACGGACTCGACACTGCCAGACTCGTAACATTAAAAAAGGTCGTAAATAATTGCATAATTCTAGTCAGTATCAGCCACGCACAACTGCAATGCAATATGATGCGGGTTTCATGACCCATCGGAGAATTTAGAGGAGAAACGAACACTTGCTCTTGATAATGGAGAAGCTACGAGCGACCGACAACTTCTGAAACCACAAAAATCAAATTACAACTTAAAACACTGAACTCCAAGCGTTATTCAACGGTAAGCAAGGACTGTACGAAGGAATATATTTTATTTTTTCCCAAAATTCAACAAAAAATATTTACTTTTTTATTCATTGGGGATATTTATTTAATTATTTCTGATCATATTAATGAACACCATGTCATCATTTAATGAAAAAACAAAACATTGCTGATAAGTTTATCTTCGACGGATCAAATTCCGATTCCGAGGGATTATTAGCAGACCTGCGGATTCTTTTACAAGGTTCTTTATTACACGCGCGTTTTAATAGTTTCCTTAAAAAAGTATTTTCCTTTGACAAGAGAAAAACGGTAATCAAACAACGAAGATCGTAATTAACAGCTAAATTAATAAATTAATCTTAATTTACTTCAGCTTCTTTTAATTCCTGCATGAAATAATTAAATAACGTGGAAGAAAGCATTGGTTACGTAGTTAAATGATTATTTTATAATTGTTTAAATCTTCTAAAAAAATTGTCCAGTACAATTGGTTCAGTAATTAATCAGGTAAACGGTAATGAATAAGACACGAACGTCCATCTAGCATCTCTCCCTAGAACCCTACCTCGGATCATCGAGACACCCCTATGGGGTAGGCGTACGACAATTTGAAAACGTCTCTTAAACACGAAAACGAATTCTACGATCAAAATATTGAAGTCCATTATGGCGAACCCTCATCCTTGCTCCATCCGCGACTAACATGCATTACACTACCACACATGCCGGGAGACCGGTCGGGGACTTGGAACTTGCCCCGAATGGGGCGGTACCCCGCAGTGGGAGATACCTGGTTGGGGAAACCCCGCTAGTCAACGGTAGGTCGACGCCGGATCTCGCCATCCAGTGGATGAAGATCGCCGCCACCTCCCGATGAAAAAACATGAACAACACTTATGGGACTAACGACCTCATCAGTTGACACGCCCGGAATCACTAACAATCAATCCCTCCGCGCATGAAGCCCGTCTTCTGTTGCAGCAGCCTGGCACCCGCAGGCTCCAGGCGCAAAGCGCGACCGGGCGCCGCCTCAGTGAAAAGCAGCGGGGAATGCAGGCGGGTGGCCGGGCGCATCGCGAACGTCCTTTGTCTGCGCGAGGGGCGGGACGCCGCCGGCGGGGATCGACCCACATACCGCAGGTCGTGATTCTCTTCGACCGTGAGCCGGCGGCCATCGGAGGATGCCCCACTATGAATGCTCTCGTGTTGCTGCGGGTGCTCTCAACGTAGATGCGGGAAACAATTGCATTAATGGAATGTTCGATAAGTAAATTATCTGCACATTAATATGCTGCAAATCTGTAACCAGATAGCTGTTGAATGAACAATATTTAATTCGAAGAAAGTAGAACAGGTACTGCTGATTTTTTTGCATGGCGATCCGTCTAGAAACTTTCCTTTCTGTTTCCAAGAAAATCGGTGACCACTGAAAGAAATCACCGAAACTTGAGTGACTTAAAGGTCTGCTTGATGTGGACCACACCAGAGGAACAATCCGTCTACCTTTACGAAAATGTCTATTATAGCATTAAATATATTCGATACCCCGGAAAGTAAATGAATATTGCTACATTGTAAGAATGTATCGTTAGTCTTTCATCGTCCAGTTTGCCACACCAGAAAGATCCGCCTCGAGCAAAAGGGACGCAGAGATGAAATTCCAGACCACTGGAATTCCGTTTACTCCGTGTGTTTCATCTCGGAAAAACATGTCATCGATGTTTCGATGAATTGGCATTTGCATAAAACTTGTTATCTTTTTTCTATCGTCCTCTCCCTTAATTACAAAAATTAAATTATTAAATTAAAAAATTACAAAATAATTTCATCTTTTGAGAAGTGTCTACAAAATAACATGTTTTGCATTTTTTGAATTCTACAATAATAGATAAAAACCCAAATCGTTGTTCGAGTCGGCTGAAAAACACAGCGCTTTAGAAAAGGTAGACAGACACCGTAGCACCTCTCGCGGGCCCAGCAGCTTGGCGAGAACGCCCGGCGTCTAGGCGCTAGGACCAACGACCGGCGCAGAGCGATCACCCGCCCGACCACACGGCTGCGGGCGGCGGCGGTTTACGACGCCATTGTGCATTGTTCGGCCGCGGCCGCCGCCGGCGCCGGCTGCTCACCCGACGGTAACTCACCAACCGCCGCGCCGCAGAGCGCTGTTTGCCCAAGGCAGCTCACCCACCACCCCTCGAGCGCTCGCCCCGCCCATCCAACTAGCAGGAGGACGACTAACGACACGCGCTGCGCAAAGCGAAACATGCTGTCCGCGGCTTCCGAGCTGGTGCGCAGTGCAGCTCTCCCAGGGAAATTATTGGAAGGCGTACGACAATCGCACATTGGCTCCATGTGCTCCAAGGAGTAAGATTTTTGCCCAGCCCTCAACACCAATCTCTTGTCTAGGCGCCACGTAAACGAAACACTGGCCAGCCTATCCAGGCTGAGAAAGGCCTAGGGGATGAGAACGACATAGCTGCATGGAACATACTCAATGGAACGTAATACGGAGCGAAACATCATGTCTGCGTTGGTACGGAGTCTATCTGGGCCAAGAACGCGATAGCGCCTTGACAATCCCTTAAGTAGACGCAGCCTAATGAAAAGCCGCGCTGCCCATCATCCATTCAGCTCAAGAGCAAACAAACGATAAGGACTCCACAAAGCAAGGTCGACAATACACGTAATGCAGTGAAACATGGTGTCTCGAGCTTCCGACAGTCGTTACGCTTTCAAGTGAAAGATTATTTGAGACTATACAGCGACAGCTAGATGGTGGGCGGGTACTGTGTTACTTTACAGGTGCTGCTAAACTTTTGAAAACGTCTAGCGTCCGCAAAAGAAAACATCAATGCTCAGGCAAATGAAGATACAAACCCAGAAACGTAGAGTTCCCCACGCAGTCCATTTACGGTAGGAGTGAAGAAAGGAAAATAAAGTCGGAAGGAGAGGGCGGAAACGAGGGGAGAAGTATTAATCTCTATTGCTGACAAATATCACGTTTTCGTATTTTTTCATGACGTTCTTTAAAAATAGTAGAGGAGGACAACGATTATTCGGCGAATCCTACATTTTATTTTTTTGAGATTTTTCCCATATCTTGAGGTATCTCTTTACACCGTTCAAAAAAAACGAGAGCAAGTCAACTATCCGCTAAAATATCGGACATTATCCTCGCGTAAAATGAAGGAAAAAATGCTTTCAGAAACGTGTTTTTACTTTTCTTCTCCCTTTATTAAATAAAATAGCGATAGTTCATATTCGATCGGAGCAGGAAGCCCATCTTGGGAGCGAACCATTCGCGGAAGTGTCAACCTTACGAAAAGCGCCGTAAAGTCTCCTCGAAAACGCGGCACGACACACAAAACTCGAGATGCGTTTATGGAAACCCGCATCGTTTGAAACTCACTGCTGTTTATTTCCTGCATCACATGCGGGCGGCCTCCGCGCGTCTCGGAAAGTTACAACCCTCTTCGTCTCACCGCTCTCATCCTCGCTCACTAGGCACGCACTCCACGCTCCACGCCTGCGCCCGAATCGGAAGTCAAACGAAGCGCGTCGCCCGTCTCCAGAATTAAATTAGACCCCAAGAGCTACAACCTGTTTGGGTCATGATATATTACATACGCAATGAAATTAATGAATGATCGTAAATTTCATTACAATGCGTTCTTAAAATGTATTTTAGTGTGCTTAGCAATCCACGAATCAAAATTAGTCCCAGGCTAGATGTAATTGTGACGACACAAAAGGCACCATTATCTAGCATTAATTGTATCTAGTAAATAATTGTGATGAAATTAACTGATTGGTGATTGGTATTGCCACTTCTCTTCGAAACAGGGTAGCAGTTCAAAATCATTAAAGATGAATATGGCCTCTTAAAAAATAAATAAATAAATAAAATCAATGTTTCGATATAACACGATATATCCAATCAAGTTAACGATTACAGTGTATAAACACACTGAAAGAGAAATACTTTTTTAATTTTATTTTATTTAACCAGATCAGTGGGATTACCCCTTTAGAGGCGAACGGTAGCTTTTATTTGTATAATATAATGGATGCATGCAATACAGTGGCCCGAAGGCACAAGTAACTGCAAATTACCCCTCTTTTCAGTGAAAACATCCCCAATGGGCACCAACGAAAAAGACTAGTATTATGGAAATGTAACGAACGACAAGTTGCCATCCATTCACGCTCCTGTCTTATGGAAACCCGCTTCGGCCGAGAGGTGCGGCTGGATTTATCACGTACATTAAACGCGGGCGGCCTCCGCACGTCTCTGAAGAGCTACTACCCTTTCCCCTCCCCCTCCCCTTCGCGGCCCGCGCCGAGACGCAGGCTTTCGCCCAAATCCGAAGCCAACCGGAGCGCGACGCCACTCCCCGCCTTTTCGGGAGCTTTGTGCTGTTTACGTCGTGCTGGGCGTTGAATGGCCCCGCCCCGCCGCCGGCCGCGAAGCGCCGGGAAAAAGAAGGCTTTCAGAAACAATATGAGGCGCGGCTAAAAAAGAAACAGAGGACGCTAAGTGGAATGTAGGTCGGAGCGCTGTAGCTTGTGGGGAAATCAACGAAACGTTTCTTTCTAGGGAAAGGAAGTAGAATGAAATGCTGATTAAGAGAAATTGGTAAAATGTCACTCGTGCAGAATCAGGCCAAGACGTTGCAGTGATATTGCTACAGAGCGGATTTCATCAGACTAAAAATTAGAAAATATTCAGGAAGTAATGATCCTAAAGTTCATAAAAATATAAACAATAAATCGCAAAATGAGACTTGTCATCAATACAATTCCTGAATTTCTCTTCACTTGTCAGCAAGTCTTGAAACATCATGTTGAAAGACAGTAAGTTTTACTACAGATTACAACAAATTAAAGAAACCTCTCCATTTCTCTGATATCTGCTTTTCAAAGCAACGTACTTCTGGTCGAAGAATTCACAGCAAACGCTCAATTATTCAAAGAAAAATAAGTTGTTTTTTTTTAAATTTCCAGATAAATAAAATTATTTCACCTAAACCTGTCTTACAATCACGTGATACAATTTACTACTAACTTTCTTACATACCTAACTAAAGTTCCGAATATGGAAATTCTTCCAATAGTAAAATTAGAAACAACTTCTGATTTATCACTGCATTATTTGTGATGTTTTTATGAAAAAATACATCATTAATCTACACATTTGGAATTGCTCTTGGAATACATATTATTTTTATTTTTTTACTCGTATTTTATTTTTCTCGTAATCATTGAAATCTTGCATTTCCTGACTGCTCTATATATAGTAGTAAAACAGGAAAGAATTATTCCTTCCCCAAAACAAATTAATGAGGTCTAATTAGATAAATTAAGGAAGGAAGTAACATGCAGGAAAATGAAATTCCTATAACACGATTCAAACGTCGTCTTTGCGCCTTCGAATGTTTGAATTGTAGAAAGTCAACGGAGAAATCAGCTTTTCCCTTTTGGTTCTCATTAAAATGAATGTATATGGTGCATGGATCAGGCGAGAAATGATTTATATATTCGCCATTTTTAAAGCCTTCTAACAATGTCAAAACCACATTGGAAGCATAACGTCCTTAAAAGTCATCGCGGTACCCAGCAAGTTTTCGATTACTACCTAGAAAATTCACAGTGTGTCTAGAGCAAAGTAAAACACCAAAAATTGCAATAAAAATGCAATTAATATGAAGTAAACATAAATAATTATTGACTAACAGTAAGATTCTCCTTTGACATGAAGTTTCATTTTAGACAGAAGACTAAACAGCAAATGCAACAAGAGACAATACGAGTCAACTGCCCAGATGGTATTTTATGTGACGGCTCAAAACAAATTAAATTCGAAGGTTATCTCTGTGACGATTAACTGCATTACTTAAGTTTCAGGTCATCAAGCCATGCAGAAAATGCAAACGCGCAGCTATTCGTTTTTTATTACGATAGATGCACCGGAGGTCCGCAAACAAGACGATAAATCGTGTTTTTGGTGATCACGTCGTGTCGAGTCCTTCGTTGCTTCGAATGAAACCAAATATATTGCAATGAACGACACAAGCAAATAAATTTTACCATTTTTATACGACTGGATTGCAAATGGAAGCAACAGAAACATATCCATCCATCCATCCATCGCCTTGGGGTCGATCTATGTAAACACCAAGGACAACTGACTTGGCATTTGTGCTAGGATTGTGATCTTGAATCCCGAGAAATACAAGAGTGTTTTCACCTGCAATTACGGTGCGGTAGGGATGCGGATCCTCTAATGCATTTTCTATTAGCTCACGAAAAGCGTCAAGTTAACTCTACTCCGCTGCCCGCTTCCTGTTGGTGGAATGACACTACAAAAATAAGAATTACTCGCAATAAGAATAGTCAGTGTAGAAAAAGAAGAGGCGAGAGCAGACCAAGAAGAGGAAGGAAGGAGAAGAGGGAAAAAAGTAAGAAAACAAAACAGCCGTTCAAGAGACGGAAAGACTATTGTTGAGTCCCCAACAATCCATTTCGACTACACGAGACTCCTACGCCGCTCGCCGCCATTGCCTGGTGCAACGCATTCCGCGGGCGGTGGCTGTGAGCAAGGGCGCGCGCGCCATATTCGGCCTGCGCCGCAGCACGCGCAGGATGCCCGGCCGCCCTCGCGGTGCCCTTGCCAGGGCATTGCCACCCGCCCACGCCCACCACGCCGAGCGGAGCGATCGCCCGCGTGGGCGCGTGCCGCCCGCGCGCGCCCTAGGTCAGGTTCCCCCCACCCCCCGCCAACGACTCCCAGCCTCTGCCGTGCGAATGCTCCTAAGAACGCAATGGCTTGTAAATTACAATATTTAATTTTCAAATTTCGTAGTTCCGTGATCAATTAACTTATTTTATTTTATTTTTCGAAGGCCGGAAAATCCGCATTGGCTATGTCGTACTTGCAGCATATAAATAAACCCTGAGTAAATGTCCGGCAAAGTTAAATCTTTCGACAAATCCCGTTCCAATCAGATTCCATATTCGGAATGCTTCAAATAATAAATAAAATCAATATAACTGAGATGGTTGTTGTGGAGGCTAATGTGGGAAGCAAAATTCACATGCGGCGCTGGGAGATAAGTGCCAACTACAAGCTTTCCCATTAGTTTCGCAGCATTGGGGATGGGCCAGTGCCCGGGCACTTCAAACAAAGCGAAATACATATCTTAAAAACATATACAGCAAAATGTAATTCATTACAACACACTGATCTTTTCGATTGCAGTTTTCAACTGGAGTGTTACAATGATACTCTAATGTAATGCACATTGTATGCAATGAACAGCTCTTGTGATTTATCTGACGAAAATATTGCTGAGCTTTAACCATTTAAATTCAAACAGAAAAATTGCTATGCAGAAATTGACATTTTTATTAGAATTGAAAATACTATTGTGCTGTCTATAATTCAATTTAAAAACATGAGAAATCAACGCCCACATCATTATTGCAACATGAAGGCAGAAAATTCAAAACTAATAAATTGAAGTCCTCAAATTATTTTAATTTGATTCGAATCAAGCAATCTGATATAATATTAATAATTTTAGACCACTTTTAACAGGGTGCACAAACATTTCAATTAACTGTTAAGAAATACCTTACAATCAACTCTGATAAAGATAAATTTGATAAAGTAATCATATCAGAAGTATAAGAAAGCAGTGTCATTTCTATTTTTACTTTTTCAGTTCCGAACAACAACAACAATGCTACAAACCAAACCCTCGTTCCTCTACGTCTCAAATACATCAAAAGCTCTTGTAATGTATAGACTACATTCGCTCTGGAGAAACGACATAAATCTTATGCAGTAAAGCTCACAGTAAATGAGGGAGAGAAAGAATCAAATGTACTAATTTACTTAAAATACATTATTTGGCTACGTCAAGTACCAAAACATTTTCCAGATAAATGTCACTGTTGGCCAATGTTTCCACTTAATGTGCTCTTGTATACTAGTCCTGTCTTCTCGACTCTCCAACGAATTAGCACGTGATGGAATGCTCTATTGTGAGGAAGTGATTGACTAATCGAGTATGTGGTAGCTGTCAAAGCATACTCGTAGTTCCAGTAACTGTTCATAATTTACAGTAACATACCCTTCTATAGATCTTTCACACTAGGTCACTTTTCTGCGTTTCTTCTCCAAGGCTTCGTTTATCCGAACATAATAATTCATGAATGAGTATTCGCAGTCAAAATTGTTCATTAACTGATCACTCACTGCATCCTATCGAGAAGTACTGTCATACAGGATTTGTCTCATAAAAGGAATATTTAATTTGAGGTACGGCTTTCTCATCCCTTCGAGAAGCTCCTAGTACGCGACACGAGCACGGAGTTTCGTAAGAGCTGTCTCAAAGTGCCATGCGCTGCCGTGTGGGCCGAGCCCAATTATTACCTCATCCAATTTGACACACTAACGCATTTGGCGAGCCGATAATTTAAAAAGCGGTAACCCACTATTAGTAATGGCTGCAACCCTCCAATTAGTTACCGAAAACGAAAATAAATTATTTTTTGAGATAACGTGTGGCGAGGACGCTGTTTCTTGGCGTGGATCCTCACGCCCATCGACAGACTGGTAACTGTTCCTCGCTCCAATCCGCCACCAAAGAAGTTAATCGACGCGAAGATGTTTATCATTTACGCATTTAATGAAGAGGTGCAGTTGCAACATGGGCCACACCTCCCTGAATCCATGAAGAAAGATACACTTGTTGCTTTAAAAAACATGATTTTAAATCCTCCTTTGCGGCAAAAATTAAATTTGAAAAAACTAAATCCCTAAAACTATCTAGAGATTGTGTATAACGTTTTTTTTTAGCTTTTCTTATCTTGAATATACGCAATCAATTACGATTTTTGAATTTAATTTGTTTAGATGTACGAATTTCGATGTCCACTGATGCATTGCACAGACAAGTTTTTCAGGTGGCAAAATAACACGCCACCGTTTTCTCGACAATTGGATAAACAAATGTTTACTTTTCATTTTGCTGAGGATTGTTTCTTTATTGCACAGTAGTTTCTTGACTATTTCTCTACTTCTGTGACGTCCAGAAGGTTTTTCTCATCGTGAGTCGAAGCTTTGGAGATCGCTCTAAGGAGTTGACGAAGGAAAAATGAACTTTTCTCGAGTACAAAGAAAAACCCAAATACGAGGACTGATGGAATCGGGGTGCATATTACGTCAGCCAGGGCTGACGTAATGGGGCGAGGGGGCGCACGATGCAGCGGCAGCATTAGAGATTACGAGAGCACTGTATGGCGCGCTGCCCTACAATCGCCCCCGACTTCAGGCCATCCGACTCTTTGCACCAACCAGGCCGACATCGCAGTGCACTCGCTGTTTCCAAATAATGCAAATGCCCTCCGGAGTCTCCAACAGCGCGTTCAGTCTTGGCAACGAAGACCAAGTTCCTGTTACATACAAACCGCGACGAAATTGGAAAATTACAAAATCTCTTTCTATGGGAATGTACGTTTCCAGGGCAAAATTGGAAAAGGAATTCATTGCTAATATTACGAAGAGCACGCTGGCATTTTCTTTATTACTTTTGGCTGATAACTAACATCATAAATTTGTAATTTTGTCTTTTGATAAACTGAAGATGGGATTGTATCATTCCCGAAACGTCAATAAAATAAATACTGTACGAAGATACAAGGAAGAAGTACCATTTTAATACAATAAAGAAATTACCTTTGATTGTTCCTAATTAAGGTGGAAAAAGTGATATTATATTGTTTCATTTTTCATCCTTTGATGTTTCCACAAAACAGTAAATTGGAATCGCACTTGACATTACTCTGAGTTAGCACACTTTATTCATGTAATTGGTTAAATTAATCCCTTAAAAAGTAACGTAGAGCGCACTTCGCACTTGATTCCCAGTCGATGTCGATGTTTCTTTTTCGGAGCAATCCATGACCTCCCTCGCGGTCTTCCACCGTGACAGAGGAAAAGGAACCCTGGATCCGGAGAGAGGTTCCGAGAAGGCGACGACATCGGTCAGTGCACTGCAGCCCACGACCCACGCAACCCTCCTCAGCCGCCCCCCGCTCCGCCCCGCTCCGCCCCGCTCCGCACGCCCCGGCCGGGCCTGGCCTGGCCGCCTGGCGCACCACGGCGCTCCAAATTGGCGGCCTCTACCTTGTCATCAGCGCAGACGACCCCGCGCCCTGCCCCAGGGCAGCCAACTGCACGGAAAGAAAAGGCTGCATCTGGAGCAGGCACCTGCGCGAGCGCACAGACCTGGAGTCTGACCGCACACAGAGTACATCACACTGCAGGATGTTCGTTTTAATTATGAGATCAAAGAGAATTGCTGCTCCTTCACTCGAAATTTACACCACTGAAAAATGTACGAGTACTTCAAGTACTGTAAGGGTTATCCTATACGTGTTCTTCACATAACAAACACATCTAACAGGTTGGGTTATTAATGTAAACATCAAATTATCATTCGCAAACAATTACATTTTTTAGAAGTCAATACCAAAAGAAAAAAAAAACGAGCAGTATATCTGATAAGATCAATTTGGAATGCATGCGTTTTGATTACAGTATAATTGATGCCCACCATAGATATTTCGCAGAAACAAAACGTGGCGTCTCATTTTCACTCACAACCGCATTTAGTCCACTGCTAAACACAGGGAAGTGCACGTGACTGCTCACAGGGACTCATCAGAGAAGACTAGCAGATAAGGATCTCGAAGAAAGCTTGAGAAGTCGTTATGAACCAAAGAGTTTTCGTCGCTCTCGGAAAGTGAACGCACGGCGTTATCTCTGAAAATTTCGGAAAGGACTGTCATTAAGAAGGAAAGGCAAGGCAACGCATCAAATTTTTGCAACAAAAAACTAGCTTAACACACCTGAGTAAAAAGAGCTTGATAAGCGAATTCCGGAAAACATTAAGAACACAAAGCTTAGGAAAAATTGTAAGATCAACGTTAACCCCATCAAGAAATCTGAACACAAAACTTGCAGAAAAAAAGTATCTCAGAATGTTAAACGAATTTAGATAATAAAATAGCTCTGGAAACTCAACTAAAGGCAAAGTAATGAAACGCAGGCTCAGAATTCAACTAAAGTAGAACATTATAACAGTGGTCACGACAGAGAAATCATTGAAACTATTTATTTAAAGATACTCATACTTAAAAGCCATCATCACAAATTACATTGGTGGCATACTCCGATTCAACAGACCGCCTTCTAACCTACATTTCGCACCAGCCAGGCACCGAAATCCTCGAGCACTGGCGCAATAACAGACGTACTACTCTCGAAGTGCTGAAATGTCCCAAGAGAGAAACCCATCAAGTGCAGCCAGGAATCAGCGACGCGTGGAGAGTTGCAGGGGCGTTGGCAACGCTGGCGCGGGCGCCGCGGCGCCGCCGCCGCAAATCCAAGGAGCTCTCGGGGCCCAGACTCCGCTCCGCTCCGCGCTGCGCCTCCCTCCTCCGCGCCGCCCCGCCCCGCCCCGCCCCGCCCCGCCCCGTCCCGCCCACCCCGCAGGGCAGGGGCCACTCACACGACGCCACATGACACGCCCCCGCCTCCCCAGCACAGAGCACACGCCCACAGAGCCTTACACAGCAAAGCTTCGTTTAGGCCAGTATTCCACGGAATATGAGTGATTACCACGGATATGAGGGGTCGTTACTACCAACTTCCGGGTAAATCTTGGGATATACAAATCATTGTATGTACGTAGCTCTCTACATTCCACAAAAATATTTGAAACAAAAGATAGATTCCTCTTAAATTTTTTATTAACAATTTTGAGGGAGGGGTTCATCACATCAACATTTTACGTTTGGTTACATATCCAAAATTTGTACTTTCGGAAATTTTCGAAACCATGAAACTCAGATTTTAATGACATTGGAAGTATTTTTTTAAGTTAACACAAATATGTTGTATAATTATATTATAACGTGTAATTTGCGTATACACTCCCTAAAAGAAAAACTGTTTCTTGCGCAAAACAGTTTTAAAATGCTGTTGACGCGTATTTCAGAGATCATACGAATGAAAATGTGCGCAAAATATATAAGCTGAAAGTACTGTCTATAAGTAAAAAGATACTAAAATTCATACATTACAAATTATTTCCAAATCAAAAAACACATTCTCCAAAAATATGTGTGTTATTTAAGCCAATGGAAGTTTTCATCTTCCCAAAAGAAAAGAAAAAAATCTCCAGTCAGGACATCAGTGTCATGCCTTCTAAAAAACTCTTGTCTTCGAATCAAGAATGCGCATGCATTTAAGAATAACGTTTCGACTATGCACTGATACGCCTTATCCGTCTGTGACAAAAAGCCCACTTCCTTCCACAAAGATAAGAGACCACCACAATGTAGACAACCCCATTCCTTCGAAGGCACTTTCTTGTTCCTTTTAACACAACAGCCGGACGGATAGTACATTATAAATCATCACGAAAAAGTTGTTTTTCCTCTCCTCGCGGTGATGGGCAATATTTCATTCCTGCCACGGTCAAAGGGACAGATCATAAGGCAAGATGGCGTGAGCAACTTAACGACACCTACCGAAGAAGTATATGTTTATGAATCAGTTTTCATGCCTCATTTATGCGCTGAACGGCCAATTAGAAAGCAGGAACACAAAAGCACTTTCACTTCCTCCTCCTGCTGATTATCGCCCAAGGAAATGAACGGGAAGGCAGCACATGAGCAAATCAAGGTTTATCGCGTACTTCATTGCCAGGACTAGCACCAACACTCGGGCATTGGAACTTCACCAAGTGGGGCGTGCACGTATACAACGAGTGAGTCATGAAAGATGGGCATCAAGTTGCTGATATCCCACGTAGAGTTTTGACAAAACCAATTTGATATAGCAATGAATAATTCATTAGAGTAACGTGCAAGGAATCGAACATACCATAAAATAGTGTTGCCGTGACATACTGTTGATATTCATTTGAATTAAACTGCAGATGCGTCATTTCAAATATCTCGGGTTTACTTTCTTTAATATTGTTAATAATATTAAAAAAATCATCTATATAGGTATATTACGTACATTGTTCCTCTCGAACTAATTTCAGTACAATATTAACAATTCTAATATATTTTAATTGAGAATTTTAAAACTCCGAACTTCCTAGTTTACTTTAATCCTAAAGCAATAAAATACGGAAATTATCACAAAACATATCAAACATATTCGAACGATTCTTTGTTATTTCGTCTCTTCTTATAAGCTTGCATCTATATATTTTAATCCCTCCTCTAATTTTATAGCCCATCTTCTGAAGGATTTTTATAGTCCAATTCACAGAAGACACCCTCCCTGGAAATTTTTCTTTTCCAGTTTGTTCGTCGTGGATTTCAAGATTACAATATTTTAATGTGTGGACATCATATTGAAAACCCTTACATATGATTTAATAGTGTACATGGAAGGGTCCATTAATCCTTTTCCACCAAGGAATATTAAACGCTTTATTACGGGGCTGTCCGCGCAGTGTACCACATCAATTCGCACCATGGAGGGGCGGGGCATGAATAGCTTGGCATGAAGAGGCAACCGTTGACCAGGTGTAGCGTAGCAAGGCGTGGGGTGCCATGGCATGGCGCGGAGTGGCGTGATGCGGTGTGGCTTGGCTTGACGTGGTGTGATTTGGCGTGGCTTGGCTTGGCCAGGCGCGTCGTGGCACGAGTAGCTTGGGCGGGGGGTGCATAGCTTGGCGAGGCGTGGGGTGTGAGAAGAAGCAGGAGGCAGGCCGGAGGGGCGGCGCCTCCGGGGAGCACTTCCATTAGCGGGCGCCCTGCCGCACCGCCCCGTCCCATTCATTTCCATGGGGCTCATCTGCTGATGGCCCACCCGTTATCGCCCGGCGCCGACCCTTCCTTCCCCGCCCCCGCGCCCTTGAAGCGCCCCGACGGGCTACGCTCGGATCGCGCCCTAACGAGAGTTTCTGCCAAGATTCGGACGAAATTGGATGTCAAGGAATATGAAACTGAACCGACGACGTATACGCCCGTAAAATTAAGTGTCTGCTTTGCTCAGTTGATCGGTACGCGATGAAAAAAATTATATTAAAAAGTTATAAAAATCACAATTAAGGTCAATTATAGCATCATCTTTGAGACAAAATCTTCTAAATCTGGAGTTGGTTGTCAGAAAGATGAAATGATCGAGAATCAAATATTAACGTAATTCCAGTGATATATTTGTAAAACTGAACAAAAAACTGATTAGATGCTTCCTCTTCTACGCATAGAATGATGTTGTTACAATTTTTCATAATAAGTAATGAATTTTAGGATAATATTTCTTTTATTGCGACAATCATATTATATCGTCGTGGAAATTTGAGAACAAAATAAGTTTTTGGTTTAGATTCCCAACCTTTTGAAAACAAAATCACACTAATTCAGTTTTCATTACTTTTATAGTTAACACGAAAAAGTTGTAGCTTCAGGCGACCAAGCAAGTTCACGCGATCGCAACGCCTAACCAGGCAGTGTCACATAATAACGGCCCACGGAACGGTGTCACCAGATTATGCCCAGAGCGAAAGCGACTCGGGGCGCCGGTGCAGCTCGCCACGGTCCAGAAAGGCCCGGTAAGGGCAACGGCGGCGGACAGGGCGGGATTTATGGGCGCCGTGGCATTTCCCTCAAGGGAGCGACAGCGGCCGCGGAGCGGGCGCCCCCGGGCGACCAACGCCGGCCATTGGAACCGGTGCGTTCGACGTGGCACGGACGGTGCACGAAACGATGGCGACGTGGAGTTCCCCGGGCGGTCACCCTTTCGAGGATGAACCGCGCCCGACACGCTGTGACTTCAAAAACTTACTTTTCGATTACTTGATGGGTGGAATTGGGATTCGTGATTTTGAATTGTGTTTTCGACCATTTTAAGGGTGAACAACGTGGGCTCGAACGAATTTTCATGAGCTTCATTGTCTCTCATTTCATCGTTGCAGCATCGTCTTCACATCTGTCACGTCACCCCAACTAAGGGCACACGGGTTCAGGTGTAGGAACATAAATAATCTGGCCCGGCCACAGGGGCGGGTCGCCGGTGTGGACCAGTGCACGGCAGCAGGTGTTAAGCCGCAGTACATCTAAATAAGGCTCTAGAGTCGATGCAGTGGAAGAGGTGATGTGGAAAGGTGTCGCTTCGCCCTTAAAACCATCCATGATACCAAAAATAGAAATTAAGTGGGTGACCGATGGACGAATGTTATTCCTTCAAAGGCGATGTTCACTCCCCGATCATTAATTTATCATTGATTTGTTATAGATTTTAATATAAATACGTATTATGTACTGCTCTTTCATTTGTGTTAGGCAATATCTCAGTACTTTAGGATTTCCTAGAACTTTGACTCTGTAAAAATATTATTATTCGATAATCAGTTCAAACTCATCAAAATACAGTAAAAAATACATTTTCCAAATGAAATTATGAATATCTCACATGCGAAAGTGTACGTTCTCCGAATTGTACATAGCACACACTGTTCGTTAATACCAACGAATTTCGTTTGATGGACGCATGGCTATATGTGAATAATACGTCATACGTCATGTAATGTAGGTATCGTGACACAAATAGCGCATTGGTATGATCGCCAGTATCTCTGAACAATAATTCTGTAATAGAAGCAGTTTAATAACTGACTATTCTAAAACAAAGAATTCTTAATAGAAATATCCACAAAAAACAATGAATACCAATTCAATTAGATCAAAAACACAATTAATTTGACGTTTCATCAAGATGGTATGAAGGTTCTAATGACCTGCGTGGGCATCAAAATCCTCCTATTTCGTACTGTTTTTGTAAAAATATTCCAAACTTCTAACGACTTAAGAATTCTCATATTCATCGATTTGACTTAGCACAATGACAGGCAGAGGTGAAGAAGGCAGCAGAAGGATGAAATATCGCACCTCGTGATAGCATTAGCCAGAGTACTCTGCCCCGGCTTCATTGTCTTCACTGCTTATTACGAGCAATCTCTACGAAATAAAAGGGTTGTACAGCAAACCTTCGCTAAGAATAACTGTGAGCAACCTTGAGCATGCCTCGCCGTCTGAATAATAAATGGATCGGTCATGTCATACCTTAATAGATCAAGTAGCGAGATGCAGTATCTCTTAATGGGCGACAATGAGTAGTTAGTGCAGTAAGCACGCGAATCCTTCATGTTTACAATCCAACTCATATTATTTTCCATGTATACTTCTTCTGCCCACTACTTACTCTAGACAAATGTTCACACTACTGTTCCCAGTAGCAAGTTTAATTGCAATCATATCTTCAATATGTCCATTGTTAGCTACTCTTTGTCTTTAAAACAAACAGAAACGTTAAATTTAGCATTTTCAAATTACATACGAATGTTAGAAGATAATTTGTATTTTCTTAATCATGACTACCCAAAAAATATTTTTTATCAGGTTTTATCGTCATTTATTGTCACATTAAAGCCCTTCAATTTGACGTTGTTAATACGTTTTAGTTCCTTTTTATCCCAGAAAACCATTCCATTATTTTCGTCGGGTTAAAGCATAACATACGAAAATGATAAACACATTTTCAAATTACAATCTTACGTTTCAACAGAAACAACCTTATTAATTAACTTTGATCAATGCGGGGATGTTTTTTGTCTGTTTTGTTTTGTTTTGTTTAACAGATACCACATGGACATGCAAACGCTTCTAATAAGTAAGCGCGCAGTGGAAATATATTGAAGTAGACAAACAGCAACTGATCCATCAATACCAGCCGCAAAATCCCGCCAACACGGTTAGGGCACATCCAGCGGCGAATTCTACAATACGCCTCGTATACCGCCGGTATACCTAGTAATTCGAAGTGTACAATAAATATTTCATAAGTTTGGTAATCCTCTAAAAAATTAGAGATTTTGAAAGCATTAGAAGAGATGCGGAAAAAAACTCCGTTTTGTTACCGAGAGCCAGTCAGTCTTCCGCATCCGTAAGCGCCAAGAAGTGCGGTAGAGTGAGAAGTTTCAAACAGTTCTTAATGCTGTCCAGAGAATGCGCAGGCGAAGGCACCGCATGCCAACCGCGATTATCTAGGTCTTCTCATGTTTCAAGGGAGGGAGAGGGGAGGATGTGCCTCTGGACAGTCGGGAGGCACTGCAAAATATTGCGGTGAACATGTCTTGTCTGGTGGTTCGTAAGTTACGCTTCTCTGAAGTTTTTGTGAAAATGGAGTGTGTTAATGTTACATAAGTTAGTGGTTTGTGTAATTGGCTAATAGAGTACTTATTAAGGACGGAATTTCATAGTATTCGGATTTCAGAAAAGCTCATAATAAAAGAACTGTCAGAGGTAGCTTCCATAATGTGCGGTATACTTAAAATAAAAGTTCAGGATTCGCCACTGGGCACATGGGGGTCCCTTGTTGGGAGGGGGAGAGGCGTGCAGCAAAGACAAACGCATCACGCGACGCACCCCGCGTGCAGCCCCGCCCACCGGGACAGAATGCACCGGTGCACTACGCCCAACACCCGCCACGGCCCAGAGCGGTCAGAGTCCACTAGGATGACGCTTGGCGCGAGGGTCTTCGGTGTCGCCCGCGCCTCGTTAAGTTCGCCCTTCGGAAGGGATGGAGAAAGGAGAGGAGAAATGAGAGGCGCTCGAGCGCGATCGGCTCTAGTCGAGTGGCACACTGTCCACCGCGGGCAGTCTGGTCCAAATTCTGGCATGTCAGCAGCCCTGACGCCCTACGTGAAAATATGAGGTGGAAAAAGCGAGTTCGCGGTGGGTTCGCTGAAGGATCTACCGTTTACCCTCCTTCGCACTGCTATATTGTTCATAACGCTCGCTTTTTTAACCTTCATCTGATCGTTAAGTATGTAGAATTTTTACTAGCATTCAAGTTAATATATCATATTTGATTCCAGTTTTGATGAAAGCTAAATAAAGTAAACCAAACTTGGCTTTTGGATTACATTATTGTTGTTTTTTATTTACTCAAAATCATCGCATCAATGAAATATATTTTCGAGGGTCAAATAAATAGATCAATAACGTTAGGTAAATGATGCACGATAAAAGATCTTGGATCTCACGTACGAGGAACAAATCCAACCTGGCTTGACAAAGGAGCACTATCTATTCCCAGTTCCGGAAGGCCAGCGCAGTAGCCGGCAACCCCAGGGGCGCGCGCAACCTTCGTTCCGCGGTGCACCGCAGGCGCGGTCCCTCGGGGCGGAAGCCAGGCACCTGCCGAAGGGCCGTCCGTCTTCCGCTCCCTCGAAGGGCGCGACAGCACCCCTTCTCGGCCCCCACGGCATCCATCACGGGCGGTGGCAGCACTTCACCCCGCACGCCCCCTCCCCCTTTGGGTCCTTCGCGTTCTGCCTCCTTGGAACGCAGGTCGGGTGCTCTTGGCTCTCGCACACTAGCTGCCGCGGCGGTGGAGAGCGCTACGAGAAATGCACACACTTGGCAATATTGCCGCCTGGCTGTATGAAGTATTCAGGACAAACAGACGGACGCAGTTGCCGAATCCGTAATTCGCTGCCCTCTAAATCCCTACTCATGCATGTCTTTCAATTTTAATTATTTTAACAATGACCTCGGTCTACTGAGATATGAGGTATCTATTTTGTTAGGTCTGGCATTCGCTTACTCCCTATTTAAGGTCTCTCCGATTATGTAAGTTGTCTTGCATTCGAATAGACGAAACTTTCCGTAAGAAAACAATCATCCGAAGATTAAAAGTAAATCGCGTTTATTAAGAGACTAAAATTCTGAATGTGAATATAAACAGTATGTATGTCTTCTGTTTTCCTTTATGTCCATTTATTTAGCATTGCTGGTCATAACTAAATTCTCAACTCATAATAAAAGTTCAAATAAGGATGACTCACCGTTTATGTAACCAACATTCCTTTAGAAATCCAATTTATGTTTCTAAACGGATTACAATAAATTGTCTTACTGCCACAAAGCTCTTAAACATTCTTTACAAGCGTCACTTCTCACACACAAACCCACATTTCTGAGAAATAAATTTCTTCTCTGCAGGTACTGAAATACCGTTTCATCAAATCTTCCAACTCCTCACGAGAAATTACACCTATCTCGCGTTTGACATCGGCCATTCAATGCGTCTATCTTTAAGAACAACCAACCGTTCTTGCGAGAAAAACGAGTTGTAATGAGAAAGAACATTAGAAGAAAGAAAGAATCACTTCAGAATTCGTTAGCAGTAGAGAACAGACGCCCTAGAATGAAAAGTGTGCAGGGGTGCACAAAACATGAGCCCGGAGACAGAGTGAAGAAAAAACCAAGAGTAATGTTTCGTAGGCGTAAAAGTACTCCTCAATGTCTATCGTAAATAGCTCATTCAAGTCACGGTCATGAGTCAAAAACAATTATTAATTTGACTTTAGGACTTAGAATCAACAAGAGATACGGGACGAGACGTAAACAAAAAACAAAACAGGGCTACAGTTTTAGGTTAAACTTTACTGGCATTACTCGACCATTTCATTACCTTAGTACAATTAGATTCTTTTAAATGGATTTCTGTACAACTACTTTGGGCTCTCATTTGGATGTAAGTGAAAATATTGGTTGTAACATCTTGTTTTCAGATGTGACCTATTAAAAAAATGCCTGACAACTACACGACATTCTCAGGCAATACAAAATTCCCACTATTTGATCATTACCATTACTTTGGCCTATTGGCCATCCCGAGAAAAGAAATAAATCGCATCCCAGTTTAGTAGGAGTTTGTAGCTCAAAATGATCCACCCCTTTTTCCTAATCTTCCCCTTCTCTCCTTCATCTTCCCTCATTTCTTTCTCCCCTTTTTTTGATGTTTTCCTCTTTCATCCCCCAGTGAAATTCTTGGGGAGCTCATGACAGCCCGTTTCCCAGCCCGCCCTTCCGTCCTTTCAAGCCGCTGCCGCCCGCCGGGTCCCCGGCGCCGTTTGACGGGCGACGCGCACGTGTCCGCTCACGTCCCGCGGAGCGCGCGCAGCTGTCAAAGGAACGCTCCCTGCCTGCCTGGTTTCCTTCCGCAGACGGAAATAGGCCTTTCCCTGCGCCCTCCAACGCGTGCGTCGCTCTCGCCTGCCCCGGCCTCCGCGCACGCGCCTGCCCCGCCGTGCCTCGCCCAACGCACGGGACGACACGCCCAGCGACTACTCAAGGGCAACGCCCATTCGGCGCCGACGCGCGGTAGATTTTTTTTTTTCGTTTCCGGGCGCATCAACTGCTGTCAGTACCGTAAGTGCAGTGAATGTTATTTCGCGGGAGATGCTTCCCGCCACGTGAAATACAGCGTCGACATACATGCATATTTTCTAGATTTTTCCTACGAGGTATCCTCCCCATCATGGGCTTAACCCCAACAAGGACAAACTCTGGTCTCCCAATATGAGAGGTAGAATTAGACGTGAGATGTATTAATCTCTTGTTAAAGTAATGTTTGGGGAGCGTCAAGCAAGCTCTCCCTCATTGACAAGCGCTACTGTTCTGAAAACTCCAAAGAATACTTTATTTTTTACAGATATTATATTGGTTATTATTTCCTTCGACATGGAGTTCGATATACTCTGCATAACTTACCTAGATCGTGGTTATGAGGGAATGAAAATAGTTGAATGATGCTACATGTTCTTTTATGGAGGGAATTATGGGAGGGAAATATGAAAAGGAAAACCGAGTCGAGGTATCTAGTTAATTAGTGAATAAGTCAATCTGGTCAGTCAAAGTCAATCTGGGGCCAAAGGCACTCGGGTGCTTTGTCGCCACTCGATTAGTAGAACCCTTATAATCCCCTTGGTGCATCAGTAACTTTTACAATTACAATGTAGAAAATTAGGAACAAAAAAACCTTTCAATGAAATGTAGATTTTCACTTCCATTAACATAAAGTGACAAAAAGTATACTGAAGTAAACAAATAAAGCACATGGAATGGGAAAATATCAATCAATACACGTATGTTAAATATTTCTCACTCGACTTAACTGCAATCGTGTTTTTTGTTCCTTCTTTGTTGTTTTTCTTCAAGTAATACCTCGCAGGCATTTCCTCCTTTCTCGATAATTGAGAAAAACCCTTTTCCCCGGCAAATTCCATTTAAGTTCGTAATTCTCCCGAGATTCTCTCCACGTCCTCTTTTCCCCGTCCGCCGCGGAACAAAGTGCCCGCCGGGCTTCGCTCCCAGGCCCCCGGCGCTAGCGAAGATAGATGGCGCCCCCTACCCGGCAGGGCGCTTTGATTACACCCGGAAGCCTCAGAGCGGAAGACGACCGCCATTTTCTTGCGCAATCGCGGATGCAAAATGGTAGACCCTACCCCGGCGCCTGGGGCTTGACTCACGGCGTAATTAATATCCGCCCTGCGACCAGAAAAATCTTCGATTTACGTCCCTTCTTGACAGGATACAAAAGTGGTAGATGTTTCGTGCGGTTTTGAAAGAAAGCGCTGTTGGTGGGTGGGAAAATGAAAAATGGAGGTTCTAAATAAATTGCGGTTATGGGGTCATTACTCTTCTTCATAGTGACAGAAAAAGAATTCCTGAAGTGGTATTTTTTATAGTTAATGTCGTCGCGAAAATTGGATTCTTTAGATGTAAATTCTGTGCTACAATGGGACACTTGATGAGTAAGTAGTCTAATAACATTGGACATTATTCTTAAAGCGATTATGAAATGTGCTCTAAAAGAAACTACCTCGAGAAACTTCGTTTATTGTCAGAGAAAGTACGATTCGTCCAATCGAAAGACACATGTGACAATTACGTACTTGGCTAGTACATAATGTGCCAAACGAACCGAATTATGGAGAGACCAACATCAAAAGACCCAAAATAGAAGCAGCAGACGTCAGTGTTTCGGGATGGAAATTATTTATTGCTTCTCCGTTAAATAGGTTATTTTACCTTATTACCAGAATACTGGAATTATAAATCAAATTCCGTAGGTTCCAAAACATCGATTACAAAAATTGAAACGCACGAGAAACAAAACTTTCGAGAAAATACAGAAAAATAAGAGAACTATATCAGTCAGTAAATACATCAAGATAATATTTAAATATTTCGATTAAATCACAGAACCACTGTTAATTTGCAAATATTTCTTCCCTAGCCCACACATGTTTTCAAACTTAAGTCTTTGATTACTGAGTGTCACATGTATATTCAAGTCACTGAATGTTTTACTTATATTCAAGGCTGCAGTTGATGGCTAACCGCTCGATTGAATTTATTCATTTCCTTAACGTCGCACTTTTAAAAGAAAAATGGTATGAAAACATCGTTATATTTTAAACCAAATATATCACATACATGTTATGGGCAGCCAGCGTACCACAACACATCGGCATTACTTTAAAACACAATGTCACCCCTGCGGCATGTGGCATCGCGGACCCCGCCTGGGCACGACCCACGCCCGGCCGCCCGCGCCAACCATTGCCATGCAAATGCCGCCGCGACCCTGCCCACGCGGCCCGCCCCTCGGAGGTAATGGGTTCGAGGCGGCGGATTTAATAAACATGGAATCCGGGCGGCAGCGCCGCTCGGGGAAAACCTGCGGCCTCGACGCGCGGCGATTCTCGCTCGGGCGGGAGGCACTTGGCTATGCATCGAATTCCGCGACGTTATGGGCAGAGATTCCGCCTGGATGGATGCAGAAGGACGGCATACCGAGATGTCAAAGTCCTTGGGGGTGAAGTTAAATTTGGATGACGCGATGTCAGGTCAAAGAGATTGCCGAGACGCGATGGCTCGACGAAAAATTATCATCTATACATTCTGCTAAATCGGGTGACTTTTTGAAGCTTTATTGTTGGTAATCTTCGCCTGCATATGTCACTGTACATCATTAACAAGAATTTCCAATTAAAACTTAACTGTAACGATTGGCCCCTAAATAAGGCAAACAACGTGGGCCGTTTTCAGAAGTGTTGGAATCTAGAGTCGAAAAAGTTCTTTACATAGAAATCTACTAAAATCGGTATTGTAATTTTATGACATGATAAAAATGTAATTATTTCTATGATTTTGAAGTGAAAAGTATCGCCACGCGGCCAATATTACCGATATTGGACTTGGTTATAAACTTCAGGTAACATATCAGTAAATAAAGTGCAACCGCGTCCGTTTCTTTTCCTCTGTATTGGCTTCATGATGTCAATAAACTACTCCGCGGTCCTGGCATTTAGGGTCACCAGAACATGGAGTACTCCGCAACACAACCCAACACGCACACCACACTTAATGCACCAAACAATGCACAAGCAGTTAGGAGCAGGACACCACGACCCTTCACAATGAATCGAGTCAGAACGCTCTTTAAGACATGGGTCGGTTTCTCCGCCTTTTCTTCGCCTCTTCCCAGCTTTTGGGCACCCACGGCGCTCTCCCGGCGTGGGCGAGCGATATGAGCGCTTTCGAGGGCCGCATCGGGGCCTTATTTGCAACGAGCGCCTTACACAGCGCGGTGCGTCAGCGTGGTTGAGGTCGACCACCTGGAGCCCTCCCTCGCACGCGGGGCGGTGGCGGGGCGGTGGCGGGTCGGGGGCGGAGCGGGGCGGGGCGGGGAGGGAGGGGCGGGGCGGGGGCGGGGGCGGGCGCCTGTGATCTCCGGGCCGGAACGCCCTCCGCGGCTCCGCACGGCGCGGCGTGGCGAGGCTGGGGCCACGCGTGCTTCCCTCCGGGACGGACGGCGACTTCCACGGGACACGCAGCTCGAATTAAAGAGCAGGGGTGGCCAGCTGCCACACTGGCAAAAATAATTGAAGCAGTCGGATGAACACAATGCTAACCCACATCTCTAGAAATTTTGTCAGCCAGAGGAAAAGCAAAGTTTTAGTACAATGAGACGCGTCTTATTTTCTGATTACACTTCTGGCTGCTTTCTACAAGTACTGTAGTTCTATGAACACGTTTGTTCAGCATTTCGATTATGTTTGTTTCTAGGAGACATTCTAAGATCTTTCGTTTCGGTTTATAAAATGAGGGGTAGCTTTTCTTGGCCCCTTCGACTGTTTGCACCAAAGTGCACCTGTGGGGTTGCTGCAATGCGCTGTTGCAATGCGCTACGTTGCGTGCGCAATGCGCACCGTTACACCTGTGTGCTACATACAGGAAAATGGTCCAAAGAGGTATTTAGTTTGTTTTAGTATCGTGAACGATTAAAGCATAACTGTCCACTCGATTCATTTAATCAGGAATCAATTGAATCTAATTTATCCTTGCTTCCATCGAAATCGTTCATTCTAGCTAAGCTAATGCTGTTGGGAGTTGAGATTTTTTCTCGGTCCGGGGCGTTGGGAGACACGATCTTGCCGGAGGAGTTTGGAAAGAGCCAAAAGTTCGACGCACTCATTTCTCAGTGGCTGCGCTCTTAGTGGATCCGTCTTCAGCCGAATTCGCGGGAGAACGAGCAAAGAAGATGGCAAGGAGGGTCGGAGCGAAGTGAAGGCGAAGCTCGGAGAATACGAGGCAAAGTGAAAGACGGGGAGGGACATAGCAGAGTGACGGTGTAAATCTGGGCGAGACGGTGAGGAACCCAGCGGATCAGGCAGGAACAAACGTCGGACGAGTACAAAGGTCGGGGTAGGGGTGGTGCTAGGAGGGAAGGGGTAAACCGAGGTGGGATGAGGAGGCTGGGTTTGGGATAGAGCGGGGCGAGAAGAGACCAAAGCGAGCGCGGTTGAGCGGGGCGTGTCAAGGCGAAGCACCACAAGGAAGGGATGCCAGCGCGGAAAGCCCAAATGACGGCGGCGCGGATGGCGCGTTCCGTTCTCTTGAGTTTGCCTTTGATGTACAGCCGACGACATCCCCCTGGCGCCTCCTCGCACCATTGCCTTCTCCTTCGCTCGTCGCCATCCTGCCCCCTCTACCCTCTTCACAACCACCTTGAATCACGAAGACCCTTGTACGTTTGCTCTGTATATTGTAATTACTACTCCTCACTCAACTGTAGCTTCATAGACTTGACTCCCTGCTCCAGAGAGACAAGTCACAAGGTATGGGGATGAGGGAGCCAAAAATAGGCTTCCAAACAAAGGCCAACCCTTCAGGGAAAGTCCAAAAGGGGAGAAGGCTTGTAGGTGCCGGGTGCAAATTGCAACGGCGAAAGCAGACGCCTCAAGACGAGTGCGTGGGGGGGGGGGGGGGAAGATGACGCGGAAGTCATGTGACTCGAGCATATAAAAGGGCTGTCGCAGAAGCCCTGGGTTGGGTAGCGATTCTGGTTTCCCCGCGGCAAAAACCTCAAAAACTTGTCAGCCATGTCTGGCGCGGAAGTGCTGTAGGCACGTGTGGGTGTTCGAGTCTTGAACACTGTGAAGTATGCTCGATACTTCGGGGCAGATTGTCTGCCGAGGCACACCAGGTGCCAAGTTGCGAATCGGCCGAGTTGGCTGATCGCAGGCGCGGCCGCAAGGCGCGTGTTAGGAGAGGGGGGCTGCGGCAGATAGCCGACAAACACCTTAGAGTGAGGTCTGTAACCAGTGTACATAAATTAATGTAAATAAATTGTATATACCCACTCGTGTCTGTTTCCTTGTGGAGTAGATCCCTACCCACGACGTTACACAACTATCGTTAGTGAAGTTCCCTAGGGCTAATATGTAAACTTAAACACATTACAAAATAATCTGCAATTCGATACACAATTCATAATTTTGATCAATTTCAAATTTTCTGACTATAATAAATAAATAGTTAAATCTCTTTCTTTCACGTCCTGATAATGCCAATTCGACTTCTCTTTTTCTAACAGCGAACTACCAGAAAAATAAATATTAGGATTCATTTTATCAAAATAAAATAAGTTTGAATTAACGCAATTTTCCTCTTTATGGTAATACTGCTACGCCTTCGTAAGTGTTTTTACTCATTTGTGGCAGAGAAAAATATTTTAACTAACCTTCAGGGACCATCGAATTGTACCATGCAAAATAGTAAAACAAATGAGAAAAAAAGAACAAAAATACAAAATTACAGCCCATAAAAACCTGATTCGCAAAACTTTCATTGTACTTTTTTATTACGAAAAATTAAGAGCCATGAAAACACAAGCAAGGGCTCCAGACACAATCCGCGCCGGGCCATCTGCGTTAAAAACAGCTCCTTTACGGCCGCGGTATTTCCAGCAGGGCCACGCCGAGCGAGAGGGAGGGGCGACGGAGCGTTCTCGCCCTGGAGACGCGCACTTCCCACAAAGTAACGCACGAGGACCTCTAAAGTTCCGCAGTCCTCATATAGATGTCATTCGCACCGCCTTCTAACGGCACCAGGCGAGGGGCACTTTGCTAGTTAAAAACTGTTTTCGAGAATAATGTAAAGACGATTTCGGGGTAAATATCAATATATAATGTGTTGTTATTAGTGGAATGTATGAAGCAAAAATATCTACGGATATGCAACAATTGTACTTGACCACGATATTAACCGAATCTCCTGATCACTTCCTGCGTCTTGGCATATCTAGCTATAGATTACTTTGACACAAACCTTATTTAAACTGACACCCGAACATAGATGATCCCTTGGAATACTTTAATCTTTCGGAACGTTGTTTATACCCGATGCATTTTCTACATGAAATCATTGTGCATTATAATTTTACGGTATATGTCACAGTCAGAACACGACCATGTAAAATATTGCAGTCGATGATGAGAGAGAAAATAAACATCCGAAAATTTAATAAACTCCGGATGCAATTCATACCACAAAAATTAAGCAGAAACAGACAGGATTCGATTATTCCACACGTCATACCCACAAATAATTCACATTGTCATCGCAACTTCTCTTTTAACTCACGTTAAACAACACAATGACCACCCAAAGATACCTGCAACATCACGAGCATCGCAATGTATTCGGCTTTGTGTATTTCCCCCCTCTCTGGTCATCGTCTAGCAATGTTCACACATGCAATACTATCAGGGAATAAATACCACAAAACGCACCACTTGAACACGCGGGATCTCCTTCAAAATGTCACAAAAAGTATTGAATCTATTAAAATTGAAAAGTCGCCCAAATCCATCCCAAACACGCAAGTGTGCGTAATTGTAGTTTTACACCGTGACAGCCCGACTGCCTGCGACGCGCGGCCCGCGATGAGCTCTTCAGGTGTTGGACGGAGCGCGCGGACGCGCGAGGCGGTGAGGCGCGAGCAGCGCGGAAGGGGCGAGAGGAGCCGCAGGCGCGTGCGTCAGTCCCGAGCGCTTCGAGAACGTTTGCTGGGGCGGAAAGGGCCCTCGACCTCGCGGCAACGCAACGTTATTCCAACACACGGCAACTGTTGGTCACAGTGGTACCACAATTCAACTTCAACAGTTTTAGCACTCGCGCAAGAAAACGTCGACTTGCGTTGACTACTTACTGATTGGAAAATTACCCTTCTCGAGACCCGCGTCGCAAAGTACTAAACCCTCGTTAGCACGAACTCATTTAACACGAACAAAACTGCGGTTCCGGCAAAGGATTACGGTAATACGGACATTTATTATACTCGGATAACACGAAGTTTTATAACACGAATTCCGATTATTTCGGTCCCTTGGAGTTCGTGTTAATAAGGGTTTACTGTAGTCATATCCGCAAACATATGTGACGTAGCCTTATAAACAAAACCCTGAGAGACACGAATCAGCATGAAACACAAATTATCGGCGACATCCAAGTGTAAAAACGCGTATGTTTCCCTGAACTCCTACAAATGTAAAGTACACAACTCGTACGAAAGTGCTTTGGCATATTCCGAAGAAATTGGAACTCCCTTCTTCGCCTCGTTCGGAAACATTTCATTTGAGCACCAAGGTAATTAGCAAGCCATGGCATGTTCCAATCTACTTTCAATCTACTCTATAATGGTCTCTATAGCACTAATTTATAAATCAATCTCTCGCTTTATCAACCCCGAATCAGCAAATTTGCAATTTCCGCGCCTACCCTTCTTTTGCATTGCGTCGCTAAACAATTGCATTAGGAGTATACTCCACCGCACCCAACCGTTTCAATTAATCCCACCGGAAGGCATTCGACTGAAAACGAGGGCCGTCGGTTGACCAGTGACGTCACTTCCGCCGGGCTAAGGCCCTGCCCGCGAGCGCTGCTGCGTGCTGTGTAACGGCTATTCCTGTCCGTGAAGCAGCAGCTTGAACAAATAGTACCTCCGTACGAGGCAACCTGTGCAAAACACTACACGCGCTCTGGAGGCCGCCGGGATGAGTTGCCGCTAACTCTTGTCTAAGAGGCGATGGGGGCCTCCTTCACGACCGTATGCGAAGCTTCGCAGAGACTCTCTACAAAGTGAAAGACGACGTACTGTACTGGTACCCAAAGACGGTGCCCATTGTTCCTCTCCAAAATAAGAATATCGTCGCAAACGTAAATCCCTTCAAGTGGAAAGTGAAAAACCACGACCACGTGACCACATGAAAAAGTCAACCACAAACAGTATCTATAAAGACTTATTTTTACAACTGTTGTGCTTAATTATTAAAAAACATTTTGGAGGTACCGTGCGGCAAGGTATCCATATTTTACGAAAATAATAATATTTGGGAAAATCTTCTTTTATTTATTTTTACTTTCAAAGATGTTGAGAACAAACATTCTTCGAGGTTCTGTTTTCAATTGTAGAAAGAAAATGGGGTATTCGAAGTAATTGATGAACTAAAATAAAACATGAAGCAGTATTAAAAGAATGTTTTGTTTTGAAATGCATGCAATGAAACGAAGTTGTTGTGTGTTTGTTTTTTCATAAAAGACACCGTGAAACATTTCTTGCATGTCCCGCTGTTTCCAAGAGTTTGCTACGAGGAGTACGAACTGAAGTCTAACGCAAGTCTACATGGAACGAGGCGGAAAAGCCTACATAGAACATCCTGTGGAAGTTGCACATTTCACTTTCGAAAGCACAGCTAACTAACGTGCATATTACGATAAAGCAAGGAACTAGAACATTCCTGTCGTAAGAAAAGGCAATTTATCAAACTTATCATTTTGAGGTTTTACAAATACTGCAGACTTTCTTGAACCAATTTCCTTTTTCTTTACTTCGTTCGTACTCCTCATGACCTTCTCTTTGGGCGAATTCAGAAGAGGCGCGGTGGCGCGCGTGCCAAACGCGTGTCGACAGCGGCTTACCTTCTTGAGATGCTTGTTGACCCATTTCGTGAATGTCTTCTTCTGGATAGCGTCTCGTTCGTCTGAAACAGGCAAACAGAGGGCGTCGGTCAGCCGCGAAAACTCATTGGGCGGTCCCTGCACGCTCGGCAAACCTGCGCCGAGCGGCCGCTGTGTGGCGTAGCACTTGGCGCCGTTCGCGCCCGCCGCACGTGGCGACGCGACGCCGAGGGCGCCACACACCGGCTGCGACCCAGCAATCTCCGCAACGGAACAAATCCACTTACTGTTCTTCCAGCCACAACTGCAGCCACACAATGATGTATTGCTTCCAAAGAAGTCCTTTGGAAAAATTGAGTAGTGAGAGAATGGGATGTAATTGTATACACACCCGCCTCTGTGAGGTGTATCAAATGACACCACAATAATAATAATAATAATAATAATAATAATAATAATAATAATAATAATAATAATAATAATAATATATAATAAATAATAATTTCCTTCATTTGCATATTAGTTAATAAACACAGCCGATGCACCCGAATGAGTAAATGGTGCTGCTCGGGTGCAGTTTAAGTATGTTTATAACGAAAACAAAAACTGAGATATGGTATAAAGACAACACAACTGATAAACAAGTAAGAGCATCGTACCATACATATAGAAAATTGGGAGTCCAAGAAAATTCATTCAAAGATATTATTACTCTCCTTATTTTCAAGACATTTATTCCATCCTAAATACAGTAATCGGGTAACCTGCTCGTGTCCATCTCCCTCACAGATATATTCCGGTCTACCATTCGGAGCACATGAGGGGTCCGTCACACGTGATGTGATACATTTAGGTTCCCGACGAGATTACGAGGCAGTGAAAGGACATCAACAAATAGAGAGAATGACAGACAAACGAGATATTCCACTCTCATGAAGAGAATTATTTGTTGAAGTGCAAAATTAAAACCAGAGTATGCGTTCCCGCTGCGCATAAAACCTGTAGTTGAGACGACGCGCCGCTGATCTTCGCCCCGTGACGCTACGCGCAGCGACGCTCGCGGCGCAATTGCCGCGCACGGCTTCTCAGACGATTCGAAACGCAAGTCATAGCCCCCGCTCGTCGACGGCCTGCGTACTTCTAGCTGCGAATAGTCTTCAAGTGTAGAGACAAAAGAAGAGGGAACACGAAAAACGAAAGAAGGCAAGCGCGAGTGAGAGAAATATGAGTCACAAGAGATACAGTTTCCTCTCCTATAAGTGCTGATGTAAATTTTAGAGTTAAGAGATTCAAAATATTTCGATGAGTATGAACTTTTTACATAAATTTCTTTTAACTTGTTATTTACCATTGCTTACGTGAATTTGCACCCCTGTTTTAACCAGAATAAATACTTGAACTTTTTTTTTTTTCGTAGGGCTCTTATCCAGCCGACAGCCGGTTGCCCTTTACGTCCCGAAGGGACGCATATTCGACCATACACTAGACAAACACTCTTGCGGGCTCCTCTGATCTGGGGTCAGCAGAACGCGAGGCCCTCCGCGACAAGACACACACAAAGTGAAGGGACAAACAGCCATGCCCAAGGCGGGACCCGAAACCGCGACCCTTCGGAGCGAAGCGCTGAGTCGGTACTCGCTCTTAGCCACCTCGGCCTTCCAGGTCGGCAATACTTGAACTTCCAGGAAATAATAAATGCGTTTGGAAGGGGTTGGTGGGGTGGGGAGGGGTGGGCGTGGCCGAGAGGCGCTCGGGGCCGTCGGAAGAGCGGCCGCGAGGACGTCCGGTGCCAAGTGCGGCGGCGGACGGCGCGAGGCCGCCTGCATGCAGATGCGCCACGGCCCAGACGCCCGATTAGTCTCTGTCACTCGCCCGCCCGCCAGCGCTTGGCCGGTCCCCCCCCCCCGCGTACTCGCTGTCGTGTCCTTCATTAAATTCATTTAATTTATTCCTAGTATCGTTAGTTCAACCTCATTCATCTTAAAGAATGGATGTACGATTTTTAATTTCGGGACAATGGAGTCGAGAGTAATTTATAGTGAATAGTAGAGAGTAATTTTCCCTGATAAAATCGTGAAATATTTCACACTATTTAAAGATCATACAAAAGAAAAGCAAGACTTGAATGCTATTAAGTTCCCAGCTCTGTGATTTCACGTGAAATACACAAAATTAACAGTATTTGCTTATCAAATAAAAAGAAAGTGCGAAAAACGTCGTTCACCAATTTTTCAGTTTTCCAGACAGTGGCCACCCTGATCTCAAATCGCCCAGGGCTGCCTCATCGCAAGCATTCGTCAGCGAACTCCGCTAATTCTCTGGGCGAACGCGGCAGCCGCGAGCAAGCGCGCCCCAATTTGTCGTCGCCGTCAGCCCAACTGGGCGGGGCAGGGCGGGGCGGGGCGGGGCGGGGAGGGCGGGGCGGGGAGGGGCGGGATGCGAACGGGTGGGAATGCGCCAGGAGCAAAACGAGTCGGCCGACGGACGGACGGACGTTTAGAAATCTATTAAAGGATTAAACGACCCCGCACACGAGATGAATGAGGGCTCAAACCGATGGGGAATTAGAGAGCAAAACGAAATGAGCACAAAAAAATACGTGAAGAATGTTAACGTGGTTTTCCTCGTAGGAGATAAAAACTAAATCGCTGCTACGAGGACACAGGGTAAATAAGCCCAAAATTTATTGCTTTGGAGAAAATAGCGTAGAAACGTACTTGGGATGAAATTATGTATCAAAAAGCTTAACAAATTATTCACTAGAGTCTGCTTGTGTTAAACATTATTTCAAAAAAGAATACACAAGGTAAAATGGGGTAGCAGAAAATAATATTAGTAACTTTACGATCTTAAGTATTAATGATAAAAATCCCAGCATTATTTCACTAATACAAAGCAACGATTCTAAATTCCCTAAATCTATTGGGAAGTGGGATAAAATTCAATTTTACCCAACAGTAAATTTCATTGTTTTACGTCACAACCATCCCATATACCTAATAATACGTTTAAAATATAACGAATTCTTGGGAATGCAATACGTTCCTTACTCCAACCGCAAAACGGGAACTCTAACATCAAATTACCTGCATTATCTTCTCAACCTTCTCTCGCGACCTTTCCGGCACCAAATGGCACTTGCTCCGTTGAGGGTCAATAGCCCAACAGAGCATCCGCAACGACTGACGGTGCTCAGCAATGGGCCGAAACGCACTTACTAGATGCGCGCAGCGTGTCAACTTGTTTAAATCTGCTACCAAAAATGTACACCAAAATGGTATATGGCTGTATATGTTGGATTAAATAATTATTGAGAATATAAAGTTTCAAACAGCTATTATTTTCAGCAATGTCAAATTTACACCGCAAACTTTCTGTTTAAATTAGGAGAAAATGTAAAATTTAAAAAAAGTTTAAATAGTTGCCATTTTCGAGGGGTAGATCGGGGCAGTTGATCTCGACAGGAACTGTACTATTAATTATTGGCAAAAGGAAAAACTGAAAACTTAGACAAATCAAACCAAGAGTGTGGTTTATATTCGAGTGAGCCCGACGTTTCATTCATGCAAAACATTTTACTTTTAAGATGTATTTAAATATTTCATTTTATAAAAACGTACTATTTTTTTAAAAAAATTCTCGTTATTTGAAGTTCTTAGAATTTGATATTTACTATCTTAAAATTGTAGGATTGGGCTATTGATACTTCTATACTTCATTCAGGTCAATATTAACTCAATCCTATTAACATACTCGCCATATCGAATATTATATTTTCTATGTTAAGATGCCGGTGTACCAATAGACTCTCCAATGCGATAACGTATATTCTTGGTTCTATCGCGAGAGACGTACAATTGAAATCTTTATCATCAATAAATTGCTGGTAAGGTTGACACACTGTATACATTCAGTAAAAAATTATTGTCTAGTTATCAATATTTTTATTGCTTAAGACAATTTCGATCGCATAGCGATCACCTGCATTTCTTAATTTGAAACCTTTATATTCGTACTGCCGAGCTGGATGGCCGAGGTGGCTAAGAGCGGGTACCGATTCAGCGCTTCGTTCCGAATGGTCGCGGGTTCGAGTCCCGTCTTGAGAATAGTTGTTTGTTCCTTGTTTGTGCCTCGTTTAATGCTAACGCCAGATCATAGGAGTCCGCAAATGTATTGGTGTGTAGTGTATGGTCGAATATGCATCCCATCGGGACGTAAAGGTTAACCAGCAGTCGGCTGGAAAAACCCCTAACAAAAACAATCGTATTTCTCAGAATAGAGTGGACTGTCATCTACAAGAAGCAAGCCCTTCCATTTTTGACCGGTGCGCGTATTTGTCGTCGATGCAGTCGACTGTGCGGGGGCGGGCCTGGGTTCGTGGCCCGACCGCATTTCGGCTGCGCCGTAGCGCAACCCAGCGCGCAGTGAGTCACGCGCCGGGCCGACGTCTGGAGGAGAGCTCTCCTTCCCACCCGGCGCCCAGCGTCGTCCTCACGCGTCGCGGGCAGCCTCCTCTCCACGCGCCCCCGCGATGCTTTCGGAACAGCCATGTTACTATGAAACATCGATCAACTTCGATTGCTTGTATGGTAGCTTGCATTAAATTTCAAATTTTAGCATCACCAACATAGAATTATTGGATATCATGACAGAGTTGAAATAATTGTTATAATACTTAATATTAGTGATACTATGATTATTGCATCTTCGGCTTGTACTGTACTCCTATATTATTATTATTATTATTATTATTATTATTATTATTATTATTATTATTATTATTATTATTATTGCAATTATTGTTATTTAACTGCCACCGGGTCATACCCAATTGCAGTTCCAATAAATGCATGTATGTATGTATGTATGTATGTATGTCTGATATATTAAAAACGATGTTTTGTGCTCGATGTTTTGATTGTGAATGAAAAGTTTCCGTTAATTAGAATTGTGTAAAAGTTAAAATACGTAATAATAACTGGTCATAGTTTGTGTGTTGCAACTAAAAAACGAAAATTGTTTCTACTGTCTTCATCGAGTGTCCTTTGTTCTTATTATTTTTTAATTTGTTTTCTGTTAAATCTTAATTATAAATTAATAAACACTGGCAATGTGAAGCAAAATTTTGTGGAGCCCGAATGTAATGTGAAAGGTTATTTAATTACCTTTAAGACATCGGCATTTAAAAACATCGATGGTTTTTGGTCAATGAATTATTAACACTGGGAGTTGTTTCAATTTTCCACATTCACGTTTAATAACATGTTTTGTTATCGATGTCGCATCGCTACTTCTGAAGTTTCGCAGCGAAGACATTGCTCATCAAAGCTGTGTCGTTACAGTAATAATATTAATCACGGGTTGGGCTATAAAACTGTTAGAAGGCATCTGACGAACCGTGTAATTTATTAATTTCGTCATGACCTTCCCGTACTACCAAATACTACTACTTTCGAACAATCAGATCCTGCAGATCTGTCGCAACAGTATCTATTCTGCGGTTTTTACTTTGCTGCGCCTAACATTTGATCAGCAGTTACTGTGCCGTCCAATCGAGACCTAATACGTCACTTTAATGACGTCATAATGGTGGCGTTCAGCCTTCCGATTGCATGACACCGTAACAGCTGATTTACTTCAAACGCATCTCTGTAAAAATCGCAGTATACTCACGAAGCAAAGTATAAAATCAGGGGCAGTTTGGATAATAATAGAAGCAATAAATAGGTAAAAGAAAAATCAATCAATCGCTGGATCTTCAAGGAGACAACGAGATGCACTTTCTAAAATCTGATTATTCATCGAAACTCAAACGTCGTAGGCATTCTTTATAATAACGGGCCCCCGGCCTGACGGAGCGTCTTGATGGGTTAAAGACCTCTGCACATGCTTGGGTCCGCGCTGAGAGAGTGGTTTACTTGAAAAAGGAATTTAAGTGGAACTTTGCAACACTCGAAATTGCTGCATGTGCCACATCTTCGAAAATTATTCCTAAATTAAAATTTTGGTGGATTTATATGTCATTCGATTACACTTGTCCGCGAATTGTGCATTCGATGTTTGCGAAACGTGTATGGGTATGTCACCTGACAGATGTATGGTTACAAAATATACACCCTGAGTGTTTAACTGTCAATATGTTTATCCGTAGTAACATTCAAATCCAATAATTTTTTTAACAGCAACCATTACTATCACAGGAAACATCGAAATGGAAACAGGAAGCATCGAAAAACCGATTTAGCCATTACACCAACTCTCGCAGGAAGCTAACAGCAATACTTCATTGCACTTTCAGTTACCGTGACACAACAATGTTTCACGCTTATTTTCATTCAACTGGTTACGTGGCTTACGATCGATTGTTTCTCTTGTTGCCGGATTTAATAAAGTATTATGGATGACATCCTTTCAGGATACATACGTACCTCGCCAGTCGGAATGCCCCTCTTCTTTCATCCTTTTCTTTCTTTCTTTCATCATCAATCTTTCTCCCAGTGAATATTTACGAACACTTAGATGTGCAAAGTTGATCACAACCGACGTAAATTATCGAAATTTAATAAAATGAATCGACATTTGGCAGACAAAAAAGGCAGAAATGAGAAAATTAAATCGGTAGACATTACACGAGGCCAGGAATCAAAATAAGACGTACAGCTGTTAGAAGATTCAGATTTGATCGTCCTTGGAGTCAGACATGGCAACAGCAGTGTTATTATACCACTTCTCGCCAGAAATAGAAAGATAATCGTCAATAAAGAAGGCAACCCATCTCCAAGGCGAGCTGCACCAATAAAATATGCTCCGAAAAAAACTTAACAACTCCTGATGGCACAGAAGCTCAGAAAAACAAAGAGCAAGAACGTCCATCCAGCAGAAAAAAAAAACGCCCGCTCGATTACACCGCTTAGCCGGTGGTGTGTCAACATCCCAGGCGGCGCCGGTGCATCAAACGGAGGCCCATCGCCCCGTAACGAATGGGGCTCCTCCGATTTAATATGCATTAACGGGCGAATTACAGCAGATCCTCTTCACGTCGTTGGGGATTAGAATTTCCAAACAGTCGCCGGTGCGACCCGCGCAAGTGAATTCCGACGCGCCGCCCTTAATGCATGCAAAGTGGCCCCACAATAATTTAAACGAGGGGTTCCGTGCAGGGGATTTGTCGCCTCGACGCCAGGCGGTATTCACAACTCAGGCGTGCAAGCCGCCACACGCAGTAAAATTTCTAGACGCTACAAATTTGGTTGAAAGGTGAAGATGAAACTCAATGTGATGAATCACATTGAGTTGGCTAATAAAGAATCATACAAGGTTTGCCATCAGACACTGCTGTTTCCGAGACGGTTTAAACATGTTTATGCAACGATATTTATAACTGAAAATGAAGTGTTTTATCTTCACCCTTCATCCCACTGCTAAAAGTTGGCTGAGGATATATAAGAGCGGTGAATTCTCACGAACTTAATGTTGGCTTCCGTAGCTCACCTGGCTAAGGCATGTGCCTGGATAACAGAATGATCCACGTTCCGATGAAGAAATCAAATATTTACATTTCGTGACAATACATTTTCTTAGACGCTCTTGGGTGATTTACAGGGAATAAAGAATATTCTAAGAACTGATATTTGATCATTTGAGAACAAATATTTCAATATGCAAATCGGCTTTGCAGTAGTTTAAAGAGGAACCGAGCAAGGGATCTGGCACCTCGACACGCAGCGATATTCAGAACTCCAAGGCGCAAATCGGTCCAGGCGTACGGCAAAGAAATGCCTCCATCGCTCTTCAATTGCCTGACTACAAAGACCAGGACGATCCGCAGAGTGGCCCTCAACGACGTGCCTTCCATCCTTAGGCTCCAGGGTTCAAATTTTGACCAATAGACGTGGTATTGCACGTGGACAAAGCAAATGCATGAGTGGCAAATATTTAAACGGTGGGTACATAATTACAAAAGTAAAAAAGTCGCTTTCCTCTTATTCAAGAGATCTAAACAATATCCGCTGCACTGGTATGTGAACAAACACATCGAACATTTCTAAATGCAAAGAGAATATAACAATTTGAAGGTTCTGGGAAAAATTAGGCACCACGGAACACAGCGGTATTCGCAACTCCGACGTGTAGGAAGCTCTTTTCGGGTAAGAAACAATGGAACTGCTGAGCCACCGTCAAACGTAATCTTGAATGCGCAATGACGTGAAAGATGGACAAATCGAACCTGCATAACTCTTAATTCCTGCATATTTCTATTTTATTCGAAGTATCACAAACGGGTTCTAAGATGCACAATGACAGACAAAATCAATTGGATACAGAGAGCCCGCCTATTTCCAAAGACAAGGCCATCGGTTTAGGACGTGCGCTCAACAGTACGCAATTTCTTTTCCTAGCCCCAGCTACTCCACCCGTGCTCTGTGCATAAGATGGTCGTAAAAGTCTGATGTTGAGGCTTTATTCCTTTTTTTTTTTTTTTTTTTTTTCATTTATTTCTGCTTGGCCCGGAGGCCCTCAGCATCCGAGTACGATACAATGATGTTATGTTGAATTACATTAACATTGATTAAGAAAAATTATAGACATGAATACATTGAGTACATGTGAATTAAATGTGAGAAGCCATATCGGGTACATGATAATCAAGGAGGGTCGAAGAACTGTCGCGGTAGTTTTTGCTTTAGTCTATTGTGGTGAGGATTTTGTTTTCCGATTTTGAAATGTATGGCTGAGGGAATCTGGGGAATTTTAGGATAGAAGCGAGAGGATAGGAGGGAGAAATGGACGGAGATAGGAGTAATGCCGAGTTCGTCATGTAACTGGGAGTTAGTGATGGAGCTTTAGTGATGGTTCGAAGGAATTTATTTTGGAAAATCTACATTTTTTGGATGTATTTATTCCTGAAAGTAGCCTCAGGTCGTCGCTCACAGTCGCGGCAGTACGAAAGGTTTGTGAAATACGCTGCCCGCCGAGAAGCCGAGAAGGTAGGCGAGATAGGTGTGGCTCGGGTGAGTAATGGCGTGCGTGAAGATGTAAATGACCTCTTTACCATCACACTCCCGCTATCGCGAGGGAGTTGTACAGGCAAGTGCTTAGCAGTGTTTCAAGGAGCGAGCTTGGATATTCAATGTCGCTGGGTGTAGGGACAACTTCAAGACAATTTTTCTCTGAAATTGGAACAGCTGTATGTTCACAGATCGGTCGCTTAATTTACCTCCAGTAACTACTCCGTATTTCAAGTTATTTAAAAAAAAATATTTAGAAAATGCTTCCTTCACTTTCTATGTATTTGCGTACGGGTTAACGAAACGATGCATAAAACCTGAAAAGAGTCTAAATATAATAAAATTTATAAGGATCATTGTAAAGCTTTTCTTACTTTTTAAACTTAATTCAACCTTCAAATAGCGTTTCTATTATTTGTGAATCTCCACCAAAGTTCTTTTTACAACAAATTCGGTTCTTCACTATCATTTATTTTGACAAAAAAGTCCAACTTGCGTACAAATATTTAGAAAACATTCCATTGAAAATAAATTTACTTTCCCTGGAGTACCGCAATTTTCTACGTTCTACAAAATGTTAAGAGCCAAGTTCTAACATCTGTGAATGCACGTGGATACTACTTCAGAACATCTCGATGGCATAGCAATATGGTGAAATCATGTTCAGATACAAAATCTCTAACTGAAGTCTCGCTCAGCCCCGTATCCTGTACCAACAATTCCAGTTGGCAGGAATATTTAAGTTAATAATCTCAACACGATTTTTGAGATTAAATATACTCCTCTGAATATTGAGTCACAAAACTATTAGGATTCGTGCGTTCTCAATGAAACAAACTTAAACATATTACATGATATAATGGAGCTGATACATGTATGAATCTGAAATACAATAGGAAAGCTTCACTGAATTCAGTGGAGTTTCCCTGAATGGTCAATATTTCTAAAAATATTGAATTCAAGAATACACATAAAAACAAGAAACGAAGAACAAATCCAGATCGAGGAAAGCACCGCTCCGTACACGCATATTCACTACCACAGCAGTAAAATTATTTTATCGCCAGTCCAGTGTTCATTCAACCTCTACCGCTAACTTCATGGAAAAAACACGGCATCCACCAGCTCTAGGTCCGGTTTGCTCAAGGAAAATGGCCAGTCGGACACTTTGCCAAGAAGCGGCTTGCTGCGAACCTGTTCACAGGGCGATAGGAGCTTTTAGAACGATCGCTTTGTAGTACAGTAGAGAACCCGGTCACCTTGACACCAACCGCTCCAGTTGACAACAATCCCGTTCTCAAAATCGGAAATTGTAATATAAATCTATTAAAAAATGGAAGTATAACGCAGAAATTATAAACGTGGTTTTATACGTGCAGCCTATTAAACGAGATTTTAAAACGAGTGTTGGCCTGAGAGATACGTCAGAAACATATGTCTGCAGCCTGAAATCTACAAAGCATTTGTCTCCTAGCAGTGAGTCACGATAGAATGATGACAGGGCTATGTTGCACGTTTAAAAACGTTTAATCATTTCTACAAATGTTACGTCACAGAATTCTGCTCTATCCTCGAGACGTCATCCATATTGTACTTACAACGAAGCTTTCGAAACAAACTACCAAACGGTTTAAGCTCTCAAGAGCACTTACGTCAGTATCTTCTTTTTCTTCCCAAGAGTCCCTCTCTCAATATAGCACTCAACAGCAACAAAGCTGAGTAGTGGCGCGAATACAATGATAGCAGTCTCGGGAATAACATTGGACAGTGGGAATATAACAAGATCAAAAGCGCAGGTTTAAACGTGTCGTCAGTTACAGTTGCTGCACCCCATTACTGCGAAAGATTTCCATTCTTAATAGCTACCCGAATAGAACCAGATGAGTTCAAGGGACTTTGTAAACTAATATTATACTACCCGAGGAAATACCGTCTCTTAACTTGTTTCAACCTGCACCACCAATCTTCCAGCAAAGATTCACAGGCAGGAATTTTGAGTATTAAAACGTAATCTAAAATACCTCTTTCGTTTTTCTAACAACTTCTTTAATTTGTTAGAATTGGTTAGAATGTATTAAATTAATGTTCCACTTGAATCTCCGGACCTTCGAGATAACATCCTAGCTTCAGGCACAATGTAGCGTGCCGACAAATTCCCATTGCCCATCCAATGAGATCATCCGAGATATTTCAGGCGGCAGAGGCGGCGGGCAGGGAGCTGCGCCCAACACGCGTCACACACGACGAGCACAAGTCTCTCACACGCGGGAGACAGGCATCGCGAATTCGCATTACATTTTTTTTATTATCTTCGAAAATTGTTTAACGTTTTCAAATTTTAAAAAAGTATGAAATTGACATGTAAAACCTCCCTACAAGCTACGCTTCTAAAATGTGTAGTTCAATTTTACTATCAGGGCATTACTGAACGCTCTGTGAACATTATTAAACCCTCTCACTTAAAGACCAGTATTACAGTCCCAAAATAACGAATCTAAAGTTTTTTTTGCGAAAATACATTAAAAGTGCTCTCCTGTAAAAATGTTATGTGTCAGGTAGTATACTGTCATTCTGAAACAGCGATTTTTCAAATAATGTTCCTAAAATGTTTACTGACTGTTTCAGCGTACAACTCAAAACTCCCCCGACGACTTAAAGCCCGTCTCACTCAAGTTCCTGACCCGACGGACTCGGCGCTCAGTTACACCCTTCTTTTTGAACCGCGTCAGACATACGTCACACTCTATTATCCATTCACCCTAAGAAAAAATCCTGATGGAAAAAAAGTGTGTTAGGGAGATTCTCATTGGTTTTGCAAAATGTTCTTAAAACAGAGAACTATTTACTTTCGCGTCAGGATCCCGAAAACAGCAGAGCTCACACCGCAAACCAACGAGAATCATCCTGACACCTTTGTATCTATTTCCATCAGAATTTGTCTTGGGGTGAACGGATAAAGATCCGGCGCCCGTCCTTCGGCCGCGTAAAACCGGCAACAGGGCCACCGGGAGGCCGCCCCGGAGCGCCGGTGGGGACGGCGCATAATCGAGGCATTATTTAAAGGCGGAGGGGGCGTTGAGGCGGCGCGGCGCCGACAGCGCACTCTGGGGTTATCGGCGCCTATCGCGCCGGCCACTCCCCGGCACTCCCGGGCAGTCGAGCACCGCGCCGCCGCCGCGCCGTGTTCAGGGAGGATCATCGCTTGCCAACAAGGTCCGCCAGCCCCAGCCCCAGCCCCAGCCTCGCGCGTTGCACCCACGTAAGAGGATTCCCCGTTTGCCAGGCACCGGGTCGGTGGATCATCGCCATAACACCTGAACCGGGAACAGCGCTTTCGCACACACGTTCATCAAAATTACCTCGCTGAGACTTTGAAAATATCCAACGAAACAAAACTCAATGTTTTTGGAGATCTATGCAAGGTAACACTCGTTTTGTATCCCGTTACGTGAGTGTTTGGTTTGTTGTTTTTTTTAACCTATCCCGTGCCCACGTCTCACTTCGAATTTTAAACTCATTTGATTTTAATTACAAAAGGCATCTTCCAAGGAATTATGCCATGCAATTCTGATATGCTCTTAGGCAACTCTAGACTTCCCAGAATGCCATATTTACCGTCCTGCGTTTACTCCATAAATGCAACATAAGCAAAGAAGAACTACCGCTCAAACGAAGAAAGAGCTGCAGCCACTCGCTGTCTGCCCGCGCATCCACTGTGAGATGACGCGGACTGCACGGCTGGTTAACCGACGGAAAGCCAGTTGCACATACTCTGTCTGGAGCATAGCCCTCGCTCGATCTCTCCAGCCCCAAGTCCCCGCCCCGCCCCGCACGATCCAACCCAATGCTTCTAGCCTGGCTCTACCCCGCTCCGCCCCTATCGATTTCTCCCACACTATGACCCTCCCCGTCCCGCTCTTCTCCCACTGTCTGCCTCACAACATCGATTTTCCCTGCTCCATAGTGCTATCCCCGCTTCGCACTGCTGTGTCCCGATCCCTCTGAAATACCCCCTTCGACCCATCCCACACTGCGCGTCTCATCGACTCGTCCTGCCGTGCCCTGCCATGCCCCCGGGGTACTTAACCCGAGGGCCGACCTCTGCCCCTGTTAAGGGCCTCGTTGCTCTGCGCCGCGCGATGTGGCAGGGCCACGGCCCCTGACCCTCTGGAGGACCCCCTCGCCGCTATGCACCGTCTGCCTGCAGAGGCGGGACGGAGGCACAGGCGAGCGTCCGGTCGATTAGTATTCACACGCAGCATTGGCAAAGCGGTGATTTGATTAAACTGCTGTCGCTTCGCAATGCAGAATATTTTGCAGTCCATGCTGAACGGGGCGCAGTAGTAATACGATATGACTTTGCTTGCTTTGAAAGTTAGAAAAATGAATCACGATCTTCAGCGGCAAAGCAAAGTCACTTCGCCTGCGCACGAAAATATTAACTGCATTTTTTTGACAGGCCAAAATTAATAAACTGTCACTTTCAAATATACAAAGGAAAGTAAACAATTCAAAACAATTAAAGATAATTTCGAAACTGCAAAATAAAATAACATCCAAAAATATAAACTTCATGTTGCATCATGGATATTAACAGTTGGCAGTATACTCTGCCATCAAATTCGATATTCGATATTCGTACAATGATCGATTACCCTGCGGTGTAAGTCGTTTATAGAATATGCCGATATGCCTACAGCCGCCGATGTAAGTCGCCCGCAGAATAGCGGGTCCCACGGTCGCTTCAATTTCGTTTTGGCCCTTGTGCAGAGGCTCAAAAATGCAGTCTATCTCTGTGCGCTACGCCGTGTCGAAACTCCGCGTGTCGTTTTTGCCCACCCCCACCTCAACGCCGTGCGCCGCGCCGCGAGCGGCAGCTGCAACCGACGGCGGCGGCGGCAGATGCAGCTGGGCGTGGGCGGGCGTCGCGTCGCGTCGCGTCGCGGCTGGCCGCGTATTCCGGGCAACGAGCTGTGCGCAGCGCCGCGCCGCCCGCACCGACGCGCGGCTATTTGCGTCGCGCGCGCCCGACTGCCCCCGCAGCAGCCGCGCACTCCACGCCACGCCCCGATGCCAGGTGGAAGAAAGACCAGCGCACACCACGCCCCTCCCCTCCCCTCCCCGCCAGGCCACGTCCCGCCCCGATGCCAGGTGGAAGAAAGACCAGCACACACCACGCCACGCGGACGCCCCGCCCCGCCACGCGCCACCTCACCACGCCCCGCAACGCCAGGCCCCGCCACGTCAGGCCCCGCCACGCCAGGGCCCGCCACGCCCCGTCCTGCCCCGCCAGGCCCTGCCCCGCCAGGCCACGCCACGCCCCGATGCCAGGTGGAAGAAAGACCAGCACACACCACGCCACGCGGACGCCCCGCCCCGCCACGCGCCACCTCGCCACGCCCCGCCACGCCAGGCCCCGCCACGCCCCGTCCTGCCCCGTCCTGCCCCGCCCTGCCCTTGCTCGCCAGGCCCGGTGCCGCCAGGCCCTGCCCTCGCTGCCGCCACGCCCCGATGCCAAGATTCAGCACACCCCACGCCACGCCACGCGGACGCCCCGCCCCGTCACGCGCCACCTCGCCACGCCCCGCCACGCCCCGTCCTGCCCCGCCCTGCCCTGCCCCGCCATGCCCTGCTCCGCCAGGCCCTGCCCCGCCACGCCACGCCCCGATGCCAGGTGGAAGAAAGACCAGCACACACCACGCCACGAGACGCGGAGTCACAAGCGATCGACTGAACAAAGTTCGTTTAGATTTTTCAAATTTTTTTTCAAACTTAATAATCCATATTACTAATTTCCAATGCGCGCAGAAATTTAAAGAGAAGTACGCAACCTAGGTGAGGAGGCATCCTTTGAGAGGTGTCTATGGAACTCGGGAAAATCCAAAACAATGAAACAGTTTCGATTCGTACTGAAAATTTCAAATATTTCATTATGTTATTCAGCTTGTACTCTACTTCGCGTACCGACTAAATTCTGATACTCAGTGCGACTTTTTTGATAGTCTTGGTATGCAAGGAACTGTGGTGCTGTATTCACACATATGTTATTGCAGTATTCTTGAAGACTTATGGTCCAAAAATATTTAATTTATTGCAGTGTTATTCGAGAGCCGCATTTTTTTCTATAGTTGGTCTCGACACAAATTATATAAATCATTTTTTAGTCTCGTTACTGAGCATCTAGTCAAATAGTACGTACAGCTAGTTTTGCAATACCTCTGCGCTAACACTTAATGCGAGTACCGGTGAGTTATGTTTTCACATTTTCTTAGAAGGGTGGCAAACTAAAATATTTTATTAACACTCACATCTATGAGAGATAGCATCATTTCATGAACGACCAGCTAGTACAAAAGTTCTCTACAGTTATCACAACACTTCACGTCAGAGATTGAGCTACGTCAGAAACTAGGACGCGATTTATAATTCTTGGCTTAAGAACAATTCAATGTTTTCGATCTCCGCTATTGAGATAAGACACTATCTGTGCGATATGTGCGTAGGTATATTTGATGCTTATTAATAAATCTAATATCTTATCACTGGATGAAACTAACGTGACGTGGCACACAACATTTTAAGTCGGGCACCACTACCCCACTGCTCTGAATTGTTCGCCGAGTTCTACAACGTCACTTCGCAACAGGTTGAGTCAATCACAGACCGGACAGAATAAAAAATCCTAAATGACTTTCCTTCACATAAATCTACACTAACTTCACTTTTTAAAAAAATGCGATGGAAATGAAGACAATAAATTAATTTGACTGAAATGTTGATTTCCAGAAAAAAAATAAATAGCACGAGAACCACAACTGTCTCACTTCCAGAATGACATCAGACTTTCCCCAAATGTGCAGAATCGGTTCGAGCTTCGTGGCCTTTCGCAATTTCACTTGCTGTCATCAGTCGATTTCGCGGAGGCTTCAAAAGAACGATAGCCTTCCGGCCCCGACAGCCACCCGCAACCTGCAATTCCACCTCGCACGCAGGCGCCCTTCCACTCAACAGCCCAGTTGAACGACGGCGCCGACAGAACAGACAGAAGAGAGGTCACGCACGGCTACGAAAGAAAAGAAACAGCAAAAGAGAGTGAAGGATCAAAATGAAACCGTAAACTTTAAACCCGTTCGATGTCTCGAATAGAAACCGAAAACGTTATTTTTCACTCAACATATTGTTGAATAATCCGTTAAGTAATGAAACATTTTTTTTATTGTTTATAACATCATGGAACTTATGGACATGTACAGTAGCGTACGCAATGAGGAAGGGGACTCATTGAGTTTAAGCCCTCCTCTCCCGTACATTCAGCACACATTCACAAATATAGGTTTCACTAATTTTCCAGTGTTACGTACATCCAAAAATTCTATCGAACGTATCTAACAAACGAAGGACTGAATGGAAAAGCGTTCTTCTCACAACCCCTGGTTTACGAGAAACGCCAGATGGGAAACCTCGAACAGGTTCTCCGCCTCGGCGCTTCGTGCCAACTTCCACAAACATCCGACGGTGCTAACTTCCACAGCTTCCTGCGTGACGCGCCGTGCGTTCCGCTTTAAAACGCGCCCGTGCGCGCGCACGCACGCACACGCAGCGGCCGGAGACCGCGCCCCCAAGGTTTAGTTCAAGGTCCCGCCGAGCGCCGCGCCAGCCGCTCCGATGCAGACGCTAACGCAGACGGAGGACAGTGGTTCAGGATTACGGTACCGGGGACAAAAATACGTCAGCCGGGTACATAAATAAGATTTCAAATTGTATTTTACGATTTTGAGAATCACCGCAATTTAAATGTATACAAAACATTAAAATTCAATATGACGGATCTGAAATGTTCGTTACAACTGTTTTAATTTATAAAAATTGATCCAACCGACTTTTTTGATTCATTTGTAATTTGTATATTGAGAAATTTTATTGATTCAATGCATGCATATTTCAGTGAATAGAGAAAAGACAATACAGAAAAATTAATGAGATATCAATGAGATAAATCATTAAGTCCTTTAATATCACTTACCGTATATTATAATTCATTTGCTATCCTAGACCTATTTATAAATACCACACTTAAAACAATATGTTGTTGAGTGCGAGATATTTGAATGTGTCTTATCGCTCTCCGTACAAACATCAATCAAGCCCATAATAGCACTTTGTCCTAGAAGCTATTTTCTGCTAACAAATGCACGAGGCTGCAGGGTACTCTTGCGATCTTGGAGGAAAAATTATTAAGAAATTAAATTGGGGTCATTTCCCACGATTATGGTATTTGAGGCATTGAAGGCATTAAGTGAACTAAACAAAGGAATCTAAAGTCCATGTTTACACGCAGCTTTCAATGTCAATGACTCGTAAGTATCATGATTCTGACATATTTACAATCGGCGCCCTCGGGATTGCAATGCGATGTTAAAATTGGCATTTTATTTTGCTAATAAGAAAGTTTGCGGTACAAAATCGGCAGGCCAAGAGGCGCTATCCAACGGGCAAAATTAAGTCACATTGACCACGCATGTCATATTATTTTGAAGACAGCCTTACTGTCTTACAATTTACTTTAATTCAAGTAAACAAATTGTGTACTCTATTATGTACTTTGTTACATGAATGTCAGTAGCATCTGATGCGGTCTTCTTTTCTTTTCTCCTTCATTCACACCTTTTCTGAACTTTTGAGCATCATTCCACTTTCAGCTCTGCATGCCCTCAAAGGCGCGTTTACTAGTGGTCGTCTAAAAAATACTTTTCGTTCACTGCTTTTCGGAGCATGCGCTTTTAGTGTACGGACCAGAGTGTGGCGTCGGCGCCGCGGCGCCCGGCCGAGCCTGGCCCCGAGAGGAAAGGACGCGCTTGGCACAGGCCCCGGCGAGGCGTCTGCAGCCTCCCTTCACACACCTCGTGCTTCCAAGTTAGAACACAGCTTTCAAACTATGGCATTATCTATTATGTCATATTGAAATTGCAAATAAATTCAAGGTTGACAAATAATATTTCGATTTGTAGGCCAGAGTGTACTGAATCCAATGCCTTTTATTCTAGAATGCTAGAACAACCCAGAGCTGAATAATTTAGAAAAGAGTAAATGTCTACAAACGCGAAAAATGGCGCACGGCGTAGAACAAAAATGGCCGCCATTTGTAAACCAGGCACAATAAAAATAAATAAATAGCCAATGAATTGAATAGCCAAAACATAAGGAAATTTATGTATAATATATCTTTTTTTTTCGAGATGGTCGAGCGACCAGTGCTGAACCACTTAAAACGGATTGACCCGGGTACAATGTAATCCTTTATTGTACTAAGTTAGTAGTGCAATGGCAGGTAATTTTATTAGTTAATAGTCTGTTGTCATATGTTACCTTAAAGCGGTTTTTAATCTAAATTTATTCTTTATTTCTATTGTACTTCCTTTATTTCAAGTATAATTTAATGCAGGAAAATTATGTTCATAAGTAATCCAATCCAAAGATATAAAAACGAACATGTGTTCTGACATGATGTGGTCACAATTGCCCACTCATTTCAGAATAAGGGGTGCTTCTGAATAAGAAACTGTCTCTTCATAAGTACATAAGGAACACTCATTTTAAGTGCCCACTGAGAATTCCACACATGAATTCTACGAATGGCCATTCGCACGTGGCGTGGTGGTGAATCATAAACTGAACAGAAGTACTCCTGCGTTCACTCCACGCACAAGTATCAGGCGTGGTATCGCACATGCTTCGTTCAGCTGAACAGCATTCAACGCTTTCAGACTATCTTCACTTACGGACACTACATCAAACTGGCTGAGAAACAGAAAACATGCGTATGGGGTTATGAAAAGGCATCACGCGTGCTTTAAAAAGTCGATTAGTCATCATCTCTCTTCCGTAGGTCCTTGACAATGTTGGCACCACGCAACCTTTCTTGTGCGTGCGATCATGGCTACGGAGGGGAGGGAAGCTGAAGCAAAAAATTAATTTTCCACCCATTCGCTCCAAAAGAGAGGGGGGCGCCACCACTCCCTGAACCCCCCGGCCAGGGGCCGCCAGGTACTCAGTTGCGCCGCGGCAGCGGTCGCTAAGGGCCCCCGCCTCCACCCGCGTTCGGCGCCATCCATCACAACGCAGCATGAATGGCGCCGCGCCACAATGCCGCTCCGATTTCTCTTTAATGGGGCGGAACGAACTTCAATCAGTGAGTCAGCACCGCCCCCCGCCGGCGCCCCGCGCTACGAAGACTTTCGCACGTGGTCGAGCAGACGAGTCGCTGGACGCTCCGCGGGGCGAGGCGCAAGTGTTTTCTTTCTCGCCGGAAAAAGCTACGACAGATTAAGATGTGAAAACGAAAAGAAGAAAACGAGTTTATTCAAGGGAAAATGTCGTCTCCAAGTACTGTAACGGAGGATACGACCAATCAATTGAAGCAAAAGATCATTCTTATTTTAATTTTTATTCGTGGCCGTAATATCCGGTTTCGTGCTTCAGTTCAGCTTGCTACCCTGAAACACTGACGTTCGTGAAATACATGATGGCTAAATTTTAAATTCTAGGCTTAAGGACCAAGATTCCGCACTGCTTTCGGAGAAGTTAACAAAATTGAACTGTCTCACTATTATACACGGCATTGTGGCAACAGACCTGACCCCTATTACACTGTCCCTAGTGCTATGTTAAGGGGCAAAACCGAATTCAGAGCTGAAACGAAGATCGCTAGATCCCCAGCCGTAAAAGCCTACAGTTTACCAAGGATGCATCCAGATATAGGAAATCTGGACTTCAAATGAAAATGAGTGAAAAGGTGTATTACTTCGTTTTATTTAGATCTTCATTTGAGAGGTCATCAGTTACTACAGTGTCATCCAATCGGGAGTTTATACGTCACTACAGTGACATCACTATGGAGACGCTCAACCTCCTGACACCATAACAGTTGATTTACTTCAACCGCACCTATGTTTAAATCCAAGTATAATAACGCAGAACGGCAACACTTTTCGGAAAGAAACGCTTATGTCCGTCGTGGAATTTGAAGATGAAACATTTAGCGTTGGAGTCGATTGGCTACCAACTACATCACCCGACAACGTGACACGCCCCTTTCGCAACCGACCGTACGCATGATGTTTGCAACGCGTTTCCTCCTAAATCTAAATTGAGCACTACGAAAACACAAACGTCAACTGAGCATGGATGGCTCTCTAAACGCCGCTCCGAGATCGGTTTAATTACTCCTTTCCCAACCTCAAATACCTCATTGTTAGACCTCAGATAGATACGCAATTGAACGTATTAGATTCGACAGCAGCAATCCACGCTCGAGTGGCCGCGTTCATGAATGGCGAGCGCGGGGTGGGGGCGGGGAGGGGGAGGTGAGGGGGAGTGGCCGCCGGGGGTCGCTCCCCGGCCCTGGCACAGCGCGCGGCCTATTTCGGTCGCGCGCGGCCGGGCGGGCGTTCACTCCACGCGCTTGCCGACGCGTTATTTCGGAAGCCCCCAGCCAGGAGACTCCGAGCGACGGCAGCACACAATGACACGCTGGCGCGACGGAGGCGGCGGCGTCGACGCCGGAGGCGGAGCGGGACGCTCTGGCGATGCAGAGATGGAATTAAGCTCCAACGACCAGTAACAGAAGCGCTCGTTCACAAACGGCCAAGATTCAACGCATTGGGATGCAAATGAATAAGGAAATATGGTTACTTTGATGGAAAATGGGTGTCCGTTTATTGCAGTTTGTTCCCTACAATTGCAGTAGATTATTTCCAAACCCGATTCTTTGAAAAAATATAGTTGTTATTAGTGTGGTTGAAATATCTTCTAAATTTAATGGCTAAAGGAAAATGTGATTCCTGGGCCCGACTCTTGATTATACTAGTGCACTTAAATCATTTTCGTTGTTTGGACTTACTGCTTCCTTCAGACTATATGATTATATATATTTTATATACATATATCAAACACACAAAACCTAAGAAAAACTAATATATGAAATGAATGCAACGAAAAGGAATATTTGGCTGCGGAAAAATTAGTCTACCTTTCGTAAAGTGAAGATGTTCTTATCAAAACTGGATCAATCAAATCTATTTGAATAATTCTCGAAAACGAATTACATCATTCTAAAGCCTGCGAGTGTTGGTGATTATGGCTCTGTCACTCGCCATGTCATCTCCTTCATTCCAAACAGCACGACCATCTGGGCGTCCTACGGCAAGGAAATGGCGGCGAAGCCCAGATCAGAGGACGGGGGACGAGATCCTGGAGTCAAGACGGGCTGCAGTCGGCCGGTGATGACGCTCGGGCGCGAGAGAACGGCGCCTGAAGCGGAGCCAAGGGGAAGGCCCAAGGCGTTTGTGTAGGCGCGCGGCCAGGCGCCTCCCGCCGGCAGGAAGCGCGCGCGCGCGACCGCCAGCGCCGGGAGGGCGGTGCGGGCGGAAGCGGGCGAACCGCGCCAGGAAGCGCGGCGTGTGTGTGTGTGGGGGGGGGACGTCTATGGGGGAAGAGGGGAGCTGGCAAAGGTGCGGGCGGCAACAAGAAACAGGGAGGCGGGTGCGGAATCGACGGCCGCCTCCAGGGGGTGGGGGCGGTTACCGATAAGGGGTGAAATATGAGTGTGTAGTGAGCGCTGAAGGGATCAAACGAGCGAGTGGGGACGGAGAACAGCGAGGGGAGGGGTCAGACTAACTGCCCCAGGCTCCCAGGGGGGAGGGATTAGTGTCAACCGTTAATAGCGGGTGGTATTGGCGGAGGAGGCGGGGGTGGTGTTGGAAAATGGAAGCGTAGGCACGGGGAGGCGGGGAGACGGCGAAGGTGGGGATGCAGGATCTGGCAGGAACGCGAGCGGCAGCAAAACTGAACCGGGGTCGGGGATGGGGGCGGGGAAGATTACTTGTGAGGGGCAGGCGGGGCGAGACCGTAAGCGAGAGGGGTGGATGAGGTGGAGCGGTGGTGGACACGGCGGGGATCGAGGGCACCGGGGAGGGCGAAGAGAGCGGGTGAGGATGCGATCTCATTTCCTGGAACCGATTCCCCAGACGTTTCTCGACATTCCAGTGTATTTTTTAATAGTTTTCCTAGTCATTTTTATAATTTCACACTACTTATAAAAATATTAAAGCGATTAGTAATTGGTCAGCTAATTTCGCCGTAACAAAGAAAAAATTACCATGTACTCCCCCCTCCCAAAAAAAATACGCGCAAAAAATGTTTGTTGTTGTAATACTAATGCTGTACAAATGTTGTTCAGGAATAACATCTAGTTGCATAACCCCTCTCAAAACTTCCTCTCACTTTAATAATTCTTCAAACTGATTTAACCTGACTACTTCACTTTCACACTTCCCTAATTTTCCCACTTTTCCACAGCAATGAAATTTCCTGATTTTTCCCGGTTTTCCAGAATTCCACCCAGCGCGGCGATGTCGAGGACTGGGGAGTGACGGCAGCGTATGTGCGTAGGAGAGAGGAAGGAGGAGTCGAGGCGAGTGCGCGGGCGGGAACGCTGTGGGGGTGGGCGTGTTCGACGAGCGTCTTTCGCTTCGAGGCGGTAATGAGCAGCCGCAGTCTCTCCACGCCTCCGCCAACAAGCGGCACCAGCCGCCTCTCGACGAGGAACGTCTCAACTACCCAACTGACAGCACCGCGTCGAGCTGGAAAATTCCTTCGAGACTGTTAAGTTCTATTTATTCGTCGAAGGAGAATGAATGGGACTGACATCGCACACAACAACCGAATTCCAAAATTAAACTACGCGCGGTCTTTTCAGAGTGAATGAGAATAAGTATAATTTTTTCGGTAAGACGAAATATGTTTATAAGCCATCATTTTATTAAAGAAAATGTATCAAAGTGAGAGAATTAAAGTTTAATTACCTTCGCTCCAGTGGTCTTTTCCAAAGGTTTCCTGTTATTGTCTCTTTCTTCACATCATTCTACATCTTCATTGATGAGAAGTAATCTCTGCGATCGATACGAACATCAATTTTGTTCAACTACCCTCTGACAGCTCATCCTATCTCCGCTTGTTACTTAGAAACTAATTCATCTCGCATATCCCTACCACCTCGCTATTACAGTCTGCTGTCGGAGATGTCATTAGTCTTCCGAGAAAATCACAGACCTTCAGTTGGCTTCTCCAATATGTCACCTTAATCGCTGCTACCTGCTTCCGTCAGCTTTCAGCATCGATGTGGAATTACGCAAACAACATTCTGCCAAAAATTCGTCAACGTCAAACATCCCCTTATATTCAGTCCTTCGGTCCTGCCTTCTTACAGCTCCCATTGACCACACCAATTCAACCCATCTAACGGTGTGAACGGTTATATCTGGTGAACTGATTATCTACGCACTTCAATATTGCTCCCACTCCCATTGCACTGCACATTCCACGAACTTTCATTAAAGTTCATTTACGCAACCGTTGAGGATCCTCACTACGGTTTCTCTAAGTTTCTCGGCAGCTCCATGTGAAGTCATTCGTTCGGCATTCGCAGATCGGCATGCTAGGTTTCTTAACCAATTATTACAGAGTTAAAATGGTAGAAACTGCGTTGCTGAAAGCACATAGCACGGCTCTCCAGAACCGAGGACCGCACGTAATGGCAGAGGAATGGCGAGTGGAAATGCTCTGTTTGTGTCCTGGAACGAAAAGCATAGAGAAAGAGATGCTGGAATGCAGAACTACTCTCTCTAAACGGTTGCACTACATGCGATGCAATAGCATTTTGTCTCACAAGCAACTTTCGTCCATATACTAGCTAATTTTCGAGTTAAAATAATACGAATTTTTAATTATGATTTATTGTATAATTTTTAAAATAACAAATATTAACATAACTCCTAAGAATCGTCTTAGCAATGCTTACTGAATAATACATTAATTATCAAGTATGTGGTACAGGTTTTTCAATAGTCAGCGAAAATTTACAACACGTATATCTCCAAATTTTCATTTTTCGCGATTTAGCTATATATCATCTCATGATCTGAATACATTGAAATATGGACAAATTAACGCAATAATATAGAATCATGAATTACATTGAATTGAAAAAGGAATAAGACAGTTATTTAAATAAATAATTGAGGAAGATTCATTTTACTGCCATATACTCGTATATTCCAGTATTCGTTCAAATGTTCCGCAGATGAATTATTGTGGCCGATTCTCTGCAGCTCTTTTACTGACCTCTATAACACTTAATAATCCACATCCACAGACAAAGAAATGCTGATTTTTCTACAAGAAAGACATAAATAAACGTTAAGAAACTCCAAAAGCGTACACAAAAACTTCCGTTTGTAGTTCGAGATCACATTTAAAACCTGCATTTCCCCTTCGGTTTGCAGACTATATTGGATCTAACCCAGAAAGTAGAAGTTCCCACTGGATATACTACCTTCCGGTTTAGAAAGGGGCTCCTCCATTGGAGAAGCGCCGCCCTGCGCGTCTGTTGCTCGTCCGTGCCCCAATTACTGTCGCGTGTTATCTTCCTCGTTGCCTGGCGCCGCAACGCGGTTCGCAGAGCACTTCCCCGGCGCGGCACCGCGCGCGCCACGTTGCGGTCCCGCGCAAATGCAAAATGCACGAGCTGCGGTGGCGAACCCCGCCGCACAGACGGGCAACTTCTGCCACGGGAAAGGAATGAATGCCTTATTTTACTTGGCGAGAGGCAGGCCATGAGGCCTGCTCTTCCGTGTGACCACGCAAATTTCGTTACGCTCCTTTCACCTACTAGGGCAGAAAGAAGGTATTATGATGGCCGACGAAACAGGCGATTTGAATTTAGCTCAGAGACTTCATTTAGGCTTGAGGATCATTTACATGCAGTAAATCTACTAACATGGGAAAGCCGGCTTTACTTCCCCTCCGAAGGAAGGTGTACGAAAGATTTTTTCGCCCTTAAAAATCCACGGCTTCGATCGGGTTTGACCCCGCAAACTTGGGTATAATAGCCCGAGACGCTAATCGACGCCGCGATGAACGAAAGAACAAAATACAAACGCCACGGCGGAAAAACGGGGAAGCATGCAATCGCGATTTGAAGAGGGATGAAGAAAGGCGAAAATTGCCCGTTCGTAATTCGCCCGAAACAGGTCTATTTTACGTTCCTCAGACTATAACAATGATTTTGATTGGTGGATTAAAGTGTGCTCTGCACCATGCAGAATGCACAAGCTGCGGTTTATGCGGAAACCTACCACACAAACGTGTACACTAATGAAATAGGAATGAAATTACAGTAGTAATGAGAAAAAGAAGTTATTTATGAATAGGGGTGTGGATTCTTTGAAGCGAGCAAGAAATGAAAATATCCATACTCGTAATTCACTCTGAAATAGATCTATTATACGTTGTTCACATCATAGAAAATATAAAATGTATCGATTCATGATTTAGTTTACAAGTGAGAAGTAACTGAATCGGGAATTACATCTGCACAGTTGTAAAATACGAAACATGCCGAGGTCGTCATCGTGAACAACAGAGAACACGCACAAGAGCAGTCTCTTGAAAACAGTTAATTGAAACTACGAAGAATGTTTTGTTCCACGCACTATCTCATAAAAGCATTATATTCCACAATTTTAACATTTGTAACTTAAGCATTAGCTTAAGTTTCCTCAGAACAAATCGAAGTTTCCACAGAAGACAAACTCATTAAAAAGCTGCCTTTACAAACTGAACTATCACATTTTAGTTTAGAATTCAATGTTTTTCAAACAATCATTTACAGACGAAGAAATGTCAGAAAATCTTTCGTCTACTAAAGAACGACAAGATCGGCAAACGAACTGACAATCAAACATTTCAAATATCCTCTGAAGCAGAGAAGAAAAATAAACGTCTCAGAAAATAAGAATCCCGAAGGCCCAGGAAGAGTGAGAAAGAAAATACTGTGTAAAACAGTAATCAGAGGAAGAAAAGCATGAGAGAATGAATGGAGCTATGACAGAGAGAAAAGAACGAAATGGAGAAGAAAAGAAAGTGAGAGTCAAGGGAAGAGAAGAAAAGAAAATCACGAAAGTAGGGAAGAAGAGGCAGGTAAAAGAGAAGGATGGAATTGGAAAACAAGAGAAAGGAAACTAAATAAAAAATAAATAAAAAATAAGAAGCCGAAGATAATGCAAACGTAAGTAAAGAAGGCAGAAAACTATGTTTTGGTTACTCTACAGTAAAAGAATACACCTCATGTCAGAAGAAACGTAGGAAAACAGAGGCAAGGCAGGGGCGTTAGGACGTAATATTGGACGAGCCGGAGTCTGAGGGAGCGGGCGAGGGTGCCGCGGTGGCAAGTTGCCCTAGAGCTCCAGGCTTCTCCTGCAGCTGAGTCAACAGCAGGCCTCGCGGCGCCGCGCAGTTCTCCGCAGGAAGGGGGGGGGGGAGAAGGCGCGAGGGAGATCGCTGCGAATTGCCGACGAAGACAGGAAACCTCTATCGCCACAGCATGAGATCATGCACATTTTAATACCGGGGAAAGAGAAAGTGGGGAGAAACAAAGAGTGAAGGGGAAGGAGAAAGTGGGACGGACGAAGACAGACAGCGAGAGAGAGAGAGAGAGAGAGAGAGAGAGAGAGAGAGAGAGAGAGAGAGAGAGAGAGAGAGAGAAAGAGAGAGGACACACAGGGGGGCAAGAGGGATACTAGTCAACGTCTTCCAAGATCTTTGGAATTCATATTCAGAAGATTCCAAATCAGCACAGACTGTCTTGGGTTATTAATCACACTGTAGATACCAATACTCCTATTCTCAAAGTCAAGAAAGCCACGTTCATTTTAGGAGATGCTGAAGTATGATCATTATATGGGGCTATTGAAATCTGGTTAAGATTCACTAAATTAACGGAACACTAAACATCAATCATGCCCGTGAGTTTATCATATCAGTATCTGATTTGCAATATGACTAATAAATACCTGTACGATAATATCACTACTTCGAATACTCTCATCTTTCGAAGGAGATCTTTCAATCCTTCCATCACGAGCTATGTTTTTAAACATTACATGTAGTTTCAACAAACAAGTAGTGAGAAATTGGGAAGAGAAACGAAATCAACTTTCTAAAATCCATGGTCAACATCAAACAAGAATATTCTATCCCGAATTACTAACCACCGTGTACTCATAAAATATCTGACCTCTCATTAGCTCGCTCAATTACATGGACAATAGAAGTAAATTACATGCACAATGTAAGAGATGACAGAGTGTCTTCCAACGGTAAAACGCACAATGCCGATCTTATTATCAAACATTTGACACTACAACTAGCACACAACGGCGAAAGTTCCAAAATCCCACTTTCCATTCCGCTCACAGAACATAAGACTCCCTCAAACCACTCATAATGGGTGTCCCTTCAGAGCGCATCTGTTTTGATGGCGAGGACTTAGCAATAAACCAGCATTCCGGCAGCAAGGGTGGCGTTTACGGCGCCTCCCACTCTGCAGGCGGCTCGCGCCAGATTGCCACGGCAGGGGGCGCCACCGACGCGCCAAGGGGGCGGGGCCGGCCGCAGGCGCTGGATAATACAGCGCCGCCGAAATACGAGCGCATAAAACCGCCGGCGTCGCCGCGTCCTCAGTCCTCAGCCGCGAGCAGGGTCTCGGCGCAAGAAGGGAGAGTTTAATCTGCGCGAAACAAGCAGGGCATTTGGACGAGGGCAGCGGGGAACACTGGAACAGTGTTTGAGGGCGTTGCATCCGCCCTCATTCCTCGGACTCGAGGACGGGGGGCCCTCGGCGCAAGAGGCGCTTTTATACAAACGAACACGGAAAGAGTCATGTGTGTTAGCGTATGTATACTATTTGCCAGGCCACTTCGTACATCGGGAGGTCCTATGTTGAAGTACGGTAGCGGATTTTCGACATCAGTGAAGTAGCTGGGACGGAAGGTACCACTGTCTGATGTGAATGCTAGAAGTCGACTGCTCTGATACATTGTTTCCATAAATTTATTCACCATTACTTCCAGGCGCGTTCCAAAGTACCACGTTAAACAATACCTAGCGGATGATGCGCGATTCTTCCTTCCTCATTCTTATACGAGTACATATGGCTGGGTGGTTCTTAATTACCTATTCCATTACGAACAATTTCTCAAGTCATGAAAAGACTCGCCCAAAAGCAGTACCGCGAATGGATGTGAAAAGGAGCTCGACATAACGCGTTCATAAAGGGACGGAGATAGGCCAGGTGAGGGTGAGAGAAGGCGTGGATGTGGGAGAAAGAGAAGAGAAAGGAGATACAAAGAGATAAATATGGAATAATGGAGAGAGAACCAACATGTGTCGCAAAAAGGAATGGTTTAATTTGCACAAACGAGAGGACTATTTGGGGGTGGTTCTTCAGAAAAACACAACACAGGATCATTTGCGACATAGCAATCCGGAATAGTTTTGTAGCAAATACAAAACAGAGAATATCAAAGCGAGATGAAATAATGATGGATTCATTAAGTTCCGTGATATGATAGAAACTCAGGAACAACACACTCGCAACAGAAGAAGGATGTAGTACATAATTAATGCAAGGTAACAGGGATTAACAGTGAGGTATCGTTATGTATAAAAATTAAGATTATCAATTATCTTTTTGTCATTTCTCTCTCAAATTCAAATATTTTTAAAACGTTAGAACAAATGTGAAATTACTATGCCAACCGATTTGAAAAAATATGTTACGCACTGTAGTGTTCATTAGTGCGCAGTCTCGCCTCTCTATTTTACCAACGATTGTATCTCCAAAACCTGCACATGCAGTGGACGCGGAAAACGAATAAACATTTCTTTACGCCAAAACCAGTGTTTCCACACCGGTTACCTAATATGGTCCAAGAACAATTAACACCCCGCCTCGTTTTAATGCGAGCTCGAAAACGGCTGCCGGGAAAAAGGAGCGATGGTTCTCCTCCACCGATTCACGCAAACGAGTTTCTCCGCAAAATTGTGTAACGCCCAGCGATCGGCGCGTGTCAGTGTTGCCCGAGCCGCGCGAGCGTCCTTGGCAAATATTCCGCGTGAAGCGCCCTCGTCGCCGGAACACGTTAGCACCTCGGGCGCAGCGAGAGCCGAGACAGAGCGACATAGTTGCTCCCTCTCCTCACTTCTTCGGAAGGAACATGGGCGTGGTCATTGCGCAGTTGTAGAGGAGTACGTACTTCCGCTTTCGACATTAGCCACACTCGGTGTACATGCAGGTGAATCCTAAATAATACGATATCTATACCAATACAAAATAACCTTTTGGAAGATAATTCTTAAAGCATTTCAGTATCTAAGTTGTCGCGCGACATTTTCGTAATTGCACTAACCTATTTGCAAGCTTCCTCGCAAGTTTTCTTACTTCAGGTCCGAGAATATCTAAGAATGTCCGCAATGCCGACGTAAATTTATAAAACAGGCAGATCGATACTTCATGATCGACAATACTGGCGCGTAGAGGCTTGGCAATCGATATCGATGCATTGAGAGAAGAGGTCCGCCAATACAGATGTATCAATATAAGTGGTTCGTTAATATAAACAGAGAGGGTTTTTTGCACACCGTGAAGTACCATAGTTTATACGGCTGAGTCCTCGTGCATGCGCAGTTTCTAGTTGATTGATTACTGATTTTGGGCGCGGCAACTACTTTGGTCATTAGTTCCGTAAGTGTAGTGTATGTTTTTCATCGGAAGGTGGCGGTGATCTTCCTCCACTGGATGGCGAGATTCGGCGCCGACCCACCGTCGACTAGGGGGGTTTTCCCTAACTACTATCAACTATCTCCCACCAGCGGAGCACCGCCCCAGCTGGGGACAAGTTCTAAGTCCCCGACCGGTCTCCCGCCGGCATGTGTAGTAGTGTAGTGCATGTTAGTGTAAGTGTGTGTGTGTGTAAGGAGTGAGGATAGGGCAAGGAAGAGGAAAGAAAGATCGCGGGCTGTTTGTTAATGTACTGCTCCGTCATTCGTCTGGTGTTGATCGGAGAAACCACAGAAAACTACCGATCAGAGCAGCCGGCCGCTAGAATTCTATTCCAGACGTTTCGAGTTGACGAGGCACAAGACGCCACGATACTTCTCGCTAAGCAAACTGCTGAACGCATTATTGAGGTTACATCACTCAACACATCGATTATTCGTTCCATAATTCCCATCTTGTTTCTTCACGCTATCGTAAAGGATACAGTTTTGTAAAATCGGACCCTAGAAAATGACGGAAGCGCGGAAGAGAAGGAAAGGAGGGAGGGAGGGAAAGCCAAGTGCGCTGGAGGCGCCACGCCCCTCGAGGGCGCCGCCTGCGCCTTCCCAACACTTTCAGCGCTCGAGGACGCGCGTCGCGCCGAGCACCAGCAGCACCGGAAGCCGCGCGCCTTTCCCTCTCAGCGGCGCTGCCCGCCTCTCCGGCCCGAAGCTCCAGCGCTCTAGCGGCGGCTGGACGCCCGCATTTGAATAATTCCCCTCCACAGAAGAGACAAATCTATATATATATAAAAGAAAGTCGTGTTAGTTACACTATTTATAACTCAAGAACGGCTGTACCGATTTGGCTGAAAGTTGGTGAGCATGCAGCTTAGGGCCAGGAGACGGACATAGGATACTGTTTATCCCGTTCGACAGCGTTCCTGTGTGAGAACGCACGTTTTCGCGTGATTTCGCATGTTAGCGGTCATTGTTGCCTGTGGTAACCTATTGTTGTAACGCCGCACTGATAACAGAAGGCGATAATGATAGCCGCCTTTCGTTCGCCGTTATATCTATACATAGTCGTGTTAGTTACACTATTTATAACTCAAGAACGGCTGTACCGATTTGGCTGAAAGTTGGTGAGCATACAACTTAGGGCCAGGAGACGGACATAGGATACTGTTTATCCCGTTCGACAGCGTTCCTGTGTGAGAACGCACGTTTTCGCGTGATTTCGCATGTTAGCGGTCATTGTTGCCTGTGGTAACCTATTGTTGTAACGCCGCACTGATAACAGAAGGCGATAATGATAGCCGCCATTCGTTCGCCGTTACTAATATATATAAAAGAAAGTCGTGTTAGTTACACTATTTATAACTCAAGAACGGCTGTACCGATTTGGCTGAAAGTTGGTGAGCATGCAGCTTAGGGCCAGGAGACGGACATAGGATACTGTTTATCCCGTTCGACAGCGTTCCTGTGTGAGAACGCAAGTTTTCGCGTGATTTCGCATGTTAGCGGTCATTGCTGCCTGTTGTAACCCATTGTTGTATCGCCGCACTGATAACAGAAAGCGATAATGATAGCCGCCTTTCGTTCGCCGTTATCTATATATATAAAACAAAGCCGTGTTAGTTACACTATTTATAACTCAAGAACGGCAGTACCGCAAGGATAGTACAACAACAAGGAGTGCAACAAGGATAGTACAGTTTCTCACAGTGAGTGCGACGCGAAAAAAAGATGAAACCGACTGTTAAGGCGGAACAGAGTTCGCCGGGTCAGCTAGTAGAAATAAAAGGGAATTATCGTTAACATAAAGAGCGCCGTAATGGCAGGTTGGGTAACAATTAAGCTGTCAGTGAAATCTCTCACATCGCCGGACCGTAGGGCAGTCAGCTAAGCCGAGACGAAGGTATGCGGCGCCTCACTTGTGGAAATAATTGGAACTATTTTTATTACTAATTTCCCGTTCGCGCAGAAAGTGAAAGAAACTATGCGTCCTCCACCCTTTTGGGAGGAGTCTTAATGTTTCGATAAACATCTAGAAACTCGAGAAAATCCAAAAAACAATTAACAGTTTCGATGTGCATTTTAAAATGCAAATTTTGATTGTGTTATTCCACTTATTTTCATTCTGTGCATATCGACAGAATTGTTCTCACTGTTTACAACGCAACTGACGTCATGCTACAAGACTTGAAGGGTGAAGCCGCCCGCCGTTAAATAGTTGCTGTTCAGGTGTTGCATCATGGAACAGCTACTTTTTGATATTCTTGGTAAGTAAAGAACTCTTGTACTGTGAATATTCGTGAAGACATTTTTTTCTTTGTTGTAGTATTCATGAAGACAATTTTTGTTATTGCAGAGTTTAACAATATTATTTTATTTGTAGTTCTTGAGTACAGTGTGTGGCTGCTACAGTCCTCTAGTATTTTACTTGAGTACACGTAAAGCATATATTCGTAAAATAAATGAAAATTGTATAATCGATTAAAGCCGTATAATAAAGTACATTGGAGTGATAACACTCATTTAAAAAAAACACACCCAAACGCAGGAACTGATACATTTACTACAAAAAGTTATTTTTATTACTAGATGAAAATGAAGCGGTTTACATCAAGTAATAATTCCCTGAAAATGGCTCTAATCTCAATTTGTTAAAAATTTAAACCAATATTCTCTCAGCAAAAATGCATTCGTTCAGTTTTTAACATTTACGAAAAAAATATTGTTGATATCCACATCCACTTTCTAACGTTTCTAACGAACAGGAACGAAGGCAATAATAGTTCTCTGAATTACGCTTTGATAGGCGAATAATTTTGATATATTCCACCACGTCAATTCGCATGTAATGTTCTTACAATTCTTTCACCACAGTCACAAAAGCTTTCTTGCTCCAATTGCTGTGGGCAGTTAGGGACAGAAACAACCATTATGCGGTTATGCCATAAACGGATGCCAAACCTGAATTCACTGCCATGATTTCACGCACAGAATGAAAATTAAAGACCAAATACGTAACAGTTTAAAGTGCAATGAATGCAGTCTGCTACCTTATTACAGATGGCATAAACGCCCACTCTAATTCAATCCAAATGGTTTGTGATGAAAGACCATTCTTCAACAGAACAAGGAGTGCGAACTTCCGTGCTCAAATTTCGAAACAAATTCCCGCGTGAACGAGCAAAGAATGAACTGTAGGGAATGCTACGAAACGTATTTATTATTTTTGTTTAACCCAGTAATCGGAATAACGCCTCAGGGGCAAATCAAATTGAAGAAATCGCATGCTATACTTACTCCGCTTCCTGAAAGCAGCCTCAACTGCTTTTTTGCGTCAATTATTAGGGACAGCTAAAGAAAGTAAAAGTCATTTGTTCAGTTATGCCATGTGCGGCCACCAAAGTTGAAGTGTCTGCAGTGATTTAGGAAGGAATGATAAACAAGACCAAAAGTCTGAGAGTATTGAGAGCATTAAACTGTCTAGCACTGGCAGCATTACAAAATCAGCTCTGATACTGGCGCACATATGATAGCACCGGAATAGCAAACATTTCAGCACAAACCTAATTATCTTTCCTCACGAAAGAGATAATCGTTGTTAAAGCTACGAAAAATATTAATCCATCTGTGATGATACCCCGAACCTAGAACAAAGCTTTTCCTCGCCTAAGTGTATTCTTAACACAGTATCCATGAGCAAAATAGTGTGTGTTGCAGAACCGAAGAGAAACTATTTATAATGGATTATTAAAATGACGTCACAATAAAATCATCCGCCTTAAATGGAACTTGTGAGTTTCTTGAATAAAGTTGGCGATATCAGAGAGATTAAAATCAGCAAATTCCCTTGCCAAGTTTACGCTTCCTCATCGCAGATACAACTGCATTCTTGCGCCAAATACTATGATGTTGCGTAGGGGGAGCTACAGCCATTACGTGGTTACGCATGTACGGGAGCAGGCGTTAACGTTTGTGTCGCGTTTTCACGGAAATGAAATAAAGTACAAACGAGAGTCGGTCAATCAAGAGTGAGATAAAATGCACCTTCAACTAGCAACCCCCTATAGTTCTTTCAACAGTCCAATTTAATAGATATAAAAGTTGTAATTTCAAAAACATATTTCTACAAAACATTCTAGAATATTCAATATAAGCAACTGTAAACATTAACGCTTAAATCTCCATACTCTCCACCATTAAATGGACATAACAACAGACGAAGATAGCATTGATGCATGACCATGCATTGTGATTTTTCATTTGTACTTTCGCTTTTAGATTCCACGATGAATTTTATGCAAGCAATAAGTAGTGTTTATTAACCCAGGTTAACAAGTGTCCGGAATTTGAACTCAAAGAACAGGTCGCATGCGGGAGAACGAATGGCGAAAATTAACGCATCACACTTACGCCTCCTCCACGCAGTCGTAAGTGCTTTTTTGCGCCAATTGCTACGGGCCGTTAGGGGGAGTAACGGCCATTATGCGGTTATGCTATATAAGGGGCGCGGCGTTGAAGTCTCCGCCGCCGCGGCCGCCGCCCGTTACGCAAGTGGCCCCGGGCGCGCCCCGGGGCGTCGGCGGCGGCACAGAGCGCCTTTAATCCAATTTGAGCGATCACCCCCCCCCCCCGCGAGGGGCGGGCGAGAAGTGAATTGCGTGCAGAGGCAGGCACAGATCATGAGCGGCCTGTGTCAGCTCCGGGGTGGCCGAGGACTGCCGGGGGAAACGGAGCGATACTATAGATGACGCCGAAGAGCTTGCTGGGGGGGGCACACGCTGTTATCACGCTGCCACTAGTGAATTTTATCATTAAAGCTTGAGATGGCGACGGAGAGAGTAAGTATTTGAAGATGATGTTTCCGCCAGAAAAAAGGAAGAAGCATGTGAATAGGAGAGAAGGTTGAAAGGACGGCCAAGAGGGGAAATAGAGGAAAGTGAAAGTGGAGAGGGAAAAGGATATGAGGGAGAAAGAGTGACGAAGGAAACGAAACACAGGAAGAATGGGGGAGAGATGGGATAATAAGAGAGAAAGAGAAAGAGAAAGAGACGGAGGAGAGATTTCCAACATATTACGAGTCAACTAATATCCATAAGAGGGGATGTCATTCCTTTATTTGGGCATCCTCCAAAAAAGAAATGAACTGAACCGCTGAAGTCGAATTCACATCATTCTATTTTAGAAATCAGAACTCAATATTACGATTCTCAATTTTATTGATAAAAATCTAGAAAACAGAACCTCCCATCACCTAAAAAGTAGGATTTCAATAATGGCAGGTTACGATGAAATTTACACATGTTCACACGACTAGTGTGCTTTTATTTTTTCTGTGCAGGAACTGAAGTACTTCAACGTCCAAATACACCCGGAAAACTCAATATTTCATGACCCTTTTCATATCTATGTTGGCAATAAGAGAGAGAAGAAGATGAAAAGGAAAGAGAGGCTCGTGGGAACACAACAGCGCGAGCCTGCTTCGTTTTCCAGGAATTCCAAACAGATCAACCGGGATTTGACGGGATCCGCGATGGCCACTGCGCTGCTAGAGGCGCAGGCCGCAGGAGAAAGACGACGCGCGTTGGCGGAGGGATGCAAACCGCATGCGTCGCGCGTCGACACGTCAGCCGTCATTCACGCACGATTGATCCCCACCCCTTATGCGGCATGCGCCACCCACGGCACCCCGCGCATGCCAACACCGCCCGCTCGCCCGCCAACAGAACACGTAGCAGCCACCGGAACCGCTCGCGAGGCCACGCTGTCACTCTGACGGTTTGGCATTGCGCGTCTCCCGACAGTTCAACAAACACATTCAAGATGTCACTGCAGCGGGAGGTCCTAGGTTCGAGTCCTGACGGCGGCAGGATTTTCGACACTAGTTTTTCAGCTAGGTCGAATTCAGTCGCTGCCTGGAGCAGAATTCTAGTGGCCGGCTGCTCTGATCGATAGTTTTCCATGGTTTCTCCGATCAGCACCAGGCGAATGCCGGAGCAGTACCCTATCAAACGGGCCACGGACCGCCCGCGATCTGTCCTTCCTCTTCCTCGTCCTTTCCTCTCCCCTTACACACACACACACACACACACACACACACACACTAACATGCACTACACTACTACATATTCCGGGAGACCGGTCGGGGGTTAGAGCTTGTCCCGGCTGGGGCGGTGCCCCGCTAGTGGGAGAGTCCTGGTTAGGGGGAAACCCCACTAGCCGACGGTTTGCGGGATTATTTATAGAACGCTTATTATCACAGTTAAAAAAATCACATTTTGGTCATTTTTTTTTAAAATAATGTTACATAATTATGAACTGTTTGCCCACAGAAACTTAATCAGCACCCCGCCCAGAGTGGTTTTCGTTAAGCAAGGGACACACTTTAATTTCCAATAAAATAATTTATTATTTCACAATCAAGACAGACAAAATTTTGTAAAATTAATGCTTTTGATGTTCACACTATCGCACGAAGATCTTGGATGCAATGCCCATTAAGTTCACTGAGACTGCCGCGGAGGTTTTACAAATTCCTTGACAAATATCAATGTTCCGTGAACGCTGTTCGGGAAGCACTGCTTTAAGCTTTGCCTTACGAGGCTGCGAAGTGGGTTAAAGTCGACCAACGGGCAACAAAGCACGCTACGCCTCGTATTTCATTCTACGCGAAACCAATCTACAATCTACAGTCGTGCCGTTATTCCGGAGAAGCGATTAACATCGGAAACGAACGCGCCTTGAAGATAGCCGAGTGAAAAGACTTGAAAAATGTGTAGTTGGTGATTCTCGGAGAGTAAACATCCAAATAGTCGTGTCACGACTCCGGCGTAGAAATGAGATAACAATACCCTAGTTGTGCATGCGGTTCCTTGAATCAGATACCAGAATCAAGGTCGCAACATTCGCGTGTTTCTGAGCAGCGGAGAACAATACGTAACGCCCCACTTCAGACACACAGTGATACCGCTCCGTGTTTCGTTCGTTAAATACTCAGATTTTCATCAAAACGGAGATGTTCTGATAAAGTGATGTTCAATGAATACCAGATGCCAAAAACGGCTTCTGTAATGTGCTTTCGACTAATGCTGTCCTGGTGTTTCATGCTCTTGAAATGACTAATCAAGGCTTCAAGTGGGTAAAACACACTAACGGATAATGGCGATCAAAAATCCAAACTGCATTCCTTTACAAGTTGTAATTTGAGAATGTTTGGAAAAAGCATTCTTTGTCTTTGAAGCGATTATATCAATTTTTGTTTTTCTTCTTTCAGACGAATAGACAAGCCTAAAACGTTTTTCAATCAAAGGACGTCATATGAAAAACGTTTATTTTACGACAGTAGAAAACAATCAGCACAAAATCTCAAAATGGCAGTTCTGAAGGCCGAGGGAGAGAGAAGCTGGTAGTAGAGAAGCTCAGGCAACGCAGCTTCCTTCTCCCCTCGAATGTAAATCACAGAAACGACCCTATAAACCGACAGACGATGACGCCCTGGTCGCCCATTGGCTGCAGTGAGAACTCCCCTACGCTGGCCCATTAGATGAGATCAGCAAAAAGTCGGAAACGACTCCGAGAGCGGGAGAAATAAACGGAGAAAATGATTACAGCAGGTTTTCGGGTAAGGAAACCAATATGGTTTTAACACAAGTTATTCTACAAGTGCCATGAATAAGCAACTTCTTGGAAGAGCGAATGGAACTGAAACACCGAACATGTTTCGGAGCTGAAATTGATAGTATCATCCTTGAGGAGTTGAAACAAATTGTGCGCAGATTTACTACTCCTGAAACTTGAACACTAAGTTAAGTTGCCTACAAACTACAACTGTCAGCAGTGGGTATCAACGGAATAATAGAGATGATTTTCGGATTTCACACACAGCCCAAATTCGGCGTAACAGAATGACATTCGTTTAAGAGCGAAAGTTGGGTATATTACATAAACTTATTTGTTCACGTACATACATCTAAAAACATCGTAAATCAAATTCACTTCATTTCACGCAGGAGATGACAGAAATATTACGTGACGTGTCTCCATCAATTCAGTGTTAATGTTCGTTTGGTTACGCTTTTCCCGATAGAAAAGCCTCACTATAGAGCTGCTAACAGAGAAATTTGTATACTACTAGTTACCCTTTCCCTATTAGTATGGCTAAATTATGAAATACGGATAAATAGGAAAATGCCTTGTTTAGTAGCTATAAATTCATAAGTATGACAATTTTCATGATCTCTTTTGACAAAATAAGAGCTAAAGTTCCCCTCTTCCTTACAGAACACCGGAATATTCTATAATTTTTTGTGGGGTTTATAAAGTTACACAAAAAAAATTCTCGGCTTGTTTCTCTACAGTCAAATTTTGTCACATTTCCGCAGATATTTCTACTCCAGGCGCCACACAACTCTCCCTCTCACGGCACCACATCACCCTCTCCCTCTAAACAGGTAACGCCCACGTGCTAAACGGCAGCAGCGAAGCAGATGCCTTTGGGGCAGAGGGCGTCCCATGCGCCGGTCGCCTTGCAGCGCACTTGGGCTTCGTTAGCAGGGCGCCCCGCCCCCGCCCCCGAGGCGGCTGCGAAGCTACGCACCTCCTCACCTGCCGCGTGACTCACGCGTATTCCCGGCGCTGGCATCACACGCATGGCGCATGACCCACTTTTCGCCCCCCGCGCCGCCAGCACCAAGCCGCAACGCATACAGGAAGTTACTCTATACTAACGTGGCCGATGATATTAGGTCATTTTTACACCTCCTGCCTTTTTATGAAACTTTTACATGAATCTTTTTAACAGTGGTAAGCGCATGTCTGAGGCCATGAGCCCCGTTGAGAAGGGCGTTCACGAATTTATTAGAAATATTAATTTTATAAGGCAGGGGGTGTAAAAATGACCTATGTCCTCGGACACAGTAGAAAAACTCAAGCACAGGAAGGGAGCAGTATGACCGCGAAACAAATGAACGTCATGTCGGGCGATTGCATTGCAACAGGTAGAAGTGCCGAAGCCATTTACTAGTGAGCCACCTGGCGAATTAAGCGCACGGACATAATTTGAAGTTTTATGTGAGGAGTACTCACGCAGTTCCTGTCTAAGCGGTTCCTTTTTAAATGAATCTCTCTCGAACCAAGTGTGGGGCACTCAACTCATGAAAAAGATTGCACAACCGGAAACTACATTAAGGAAATGCATCTAAAACTCCCAACAACGTTAGCATAGATAGAATGAATAGATAGAATGTGTTTGATGAAAACTGGGAAATACCAAATCGAACGGATTCCTGATTAAGTTAATGAATGTGCTGTTACGTAATACACCTCCAAGATGCAAAAGTAAACTGAATACCTGTTTTTCACTAACAGCCTGCAGGCAGCATACAGTAACCTGTTGGCAGCAAAAAAAGTATTTTTGCCAGTAAGTTTCCCTGTTTTTTGGTCATTCGAATTTCGACTTGCCCCTGCTCTATTCTAAACTTTCATTTAGCTTCCACGCGTACACAGCTTCCATGCACATTATATCAAATGAAATATGCTGTCGTATTTACTTATTAGAACAGTTAATGTAACAAAAAGTTATGCTTTCCAGGTGAAATATGTCCCGGAATTCGAAAGTTTCCCCAACATATTTCCTTGTAATGGAATTAATTTAACAAATTCGATTTTTTTTTAGAGTTACGGTAGGACGCATTTGATACGCGAGGCGGATACTGTTCGTAATCATAACTCAGAACTTTTGAACTATTTTCTGCCAATTGAAACAGTCTCTCGAGTCTATTAGTATTTCGAGTTCGTTAGCGTGAGTTCGTCTCATCACGAACTGCAATGCAGAGACGCGTCATTTCTGCAACCAGCTCAACCGACAACGCAACTTGCCCCGTAACCAGAATTTTACATCGAAAATTTTAACGGAATAGAAACTTAATAGCGGAATGATATAAATTATTTTCATTAGTATCACATTATTCTAACAGTAGATTATTAAAATATGATTTGGAACTGCGGTCAAATCGACGAAACAACAGCGCTGCCACGTAAAATTCAATAATTTGTTCCAGTATGTTCCAACACTATACCCCACCTGCACCCCGCCCCTAACCTTTGGGAAGGTGATCCACATCTCCTTCTATTACTGCATGCAAATGAGGCGACTTCGCAGAAGGATCTCGCGAGGCGGTTGCGGCACCGCATTCACCAGAACGTCACGGCCTGGCGCAGCGCTCGCGACAAAGCCGGTCGCCGCCTCGCGCTGATTGGCTGCCGGACCATTGCGCGGCGGCGCCGTCGTTTGTCTCCCGATCGCAGGCTTCGTTGGCGGCGACGAGAGGACGCGACGGCCGCGATTGGCAGCTATGCGGAAGCGGCCAGTGGGGCGGCGGGTCCCTTCTCCGCTGCGGGCGCTCAGACTGACCACGGGGAGCGTTTGATCTATGCAAGGTTATTCAAAACTGTCTTCTGACACACAAGTTGGGGCATTCGTTATCCATGGTGATGCCGTTTCTGATTGAAAAATACAGCCAATACGAAGAGTCACGTTTATGAAACAGTACCATTCGATAAATGTTCTGTCCTCATTGATATACTAAAATTGTTTTGTCTCATAATGTGAGCAACCTTAACGACTCCGAGCGCATAATAATGCGGGTAGGAAAATACTAAGTGCCCAGTGAGGGCGAAACGGTCACTTGGCCGTGTGCTAGGGTGATCCCTTGATGAGGAAAGTTTGAGCTTCGCAGCGCGGAGCTGCTGGCCAGTAGCAGTGTACTGAACGCATTGTCACTACAAGGCGCGTCATTTTCCTGCACTGTTGGGAACAGGTTTACGATTTCGCAAGAATATTTGGCCCTCGACTGATCACATCGGATCGCACTAGTCCTTCGGAGGGACGCTGGCAATGCGTAGAACAAGATCCTGAGAGCAACCATTTGGGATGGAGTTTTCAGGGGAAGATTTTCAGGCGTGGATTCTTGGAGCTAAGCAAATCACAATTAATAATGACGAAAGAGAAACTTCCCAGCATTACTCTATTATGGTGTCATGATAGCTAAATGATGACTGACAGACACGAGCTCTACGTACAACAGTCATTTTACAATGTCTTATACGTATTTGCAAGCTCTGGATTATTTTGCGCTATCTCGGCCAACCGCTACGCTCAGTGCTCCTGTACCCTTACCTAGTGCCCGTGACGGACACATGGGGGCCATGCTCCCCCCCCCGAAAGGCCTAGTGTTCGTTTGTTACCTTTGATTTGGCAAATTTGATTTTAATGTTAGATTTATGTAATTATTTAAACAATAATATTTTATAGTATCATATCTACATTACAAAAATAATACATAAAATAATAATAAATGTTTATTATTTTTAAAAAATCTATGATAGTCCCCTCCAAAATGATCAGCCGCATCCGCCCCTGGCTGGTGCACCCTTACCACCACGGCTGTCTATCGCGCTGGTAACTGGACACCCACGCACCGTAGTGTCCCGTGGATGGTACATTCCGCGTCCCTGGGCGAGCAGAGTGCGACCAAACGCCAGGTGGCCAGATAGCGAAGTCTTGCCCGCATGGGGATCTGCTGGGCTCGCACATTTCTTGGCGGTCACGTGATCACCCCCAGCCCCTCTGCCAGCTCGGCCGCCCGGCCGTTGTCGCCCCTGCGTCTTGGGACCTACTCTCCCTAAACGCTGTATCTTTTTCCGGCGCCCTTCCACCCCCTACAGTCGCAGCATTCCCATGTGTCCGCCGGCGCCATCGCTAACATGACCGCTAACTGATGACGCTACTTACGGTCATCGTGAGGGAGAAATCGCCGGAAGACCTTTAGCGCAAACGCGCGGTTCATTTTTTAATATATGACTCGCCTACAGTATTTTTTACTTCCATGTTTCAAATTACATCAACACTTTTTGGAATTAAATCACGATAGCCCCAAGATATATTTTACTTTCCTCAAATTTATCGAACTAATGTTTGTATATGTAAAACATTTTTTCATAATGTTAAAATTTAAAATATTAAAATTGTAGTACACTTATCTTTAAATTAAATGGCGTATACTATATAACAAAATAGTTTAATTAATTAAATATGTAAAGTAATTTTAGCTCAGAATTATCCTGAATATTAACGTTATGAAATGTTAAACGTACAGGAAATAAATTTGTCCCTCAGGAGGAAATAACGAACTAAAATTTTAAAACAGTTGCGTATTAAACCAGCTGACTTGAAGACCATTCTTCAATACACTGAAAAGCTGAAGGGCTGGGATACAACGAAGAAAACTCCTGATGTCACTATGGACCAAAATACTATGTAATCTATGCTATGTACAATACTATGGACTGCTAGCTATCTAATCATCCTTAGCCAGCAAAAGAAAATACTGTTTTTGTCAATTTTAGCAGTTGTACTTTTATTAAATCGGATTTACAATGGAAAACATTCCCACTCCTGCCTCACCAGTCAGTGAAATGTGTCAATAATTCGAGCAACTTCACTTCAAGAATTGGCGAACAAGAAGTTTCTTGAAGTACATTGCAGTGGTAGGTTTACTTCGATGTCGCGGCCATAAACGAAGTGTAAAATCTAACTCACCAAAGGCAGCATATATTTTAAATCAATGTTCACTCTGGACTCACCTGAAACAAAAGGTAAAAAAAACCATCAGGATGATGTTGCGAAACAGCTATTACAAATATTAGTACACATGTTAAAACCAATAAACGGATAATTTTGCGGATAAGGAGATGAGGCAGGCAAAGGAAAACGTACACATAGAAATAAAATCCCCTACATCATTCAACATTAAATGATGTAGGAAAAATCATTATTCATTAAATAATGTAGAAAAGTCTCGTCCAAGTTTCCCCAAGAGGACCCAAAGTTCCGTGGCAGCAGAAAAGAGAAGAGGGGATAGAAGCGAAAAGAGAAAGTAGGAGAAGTGAGAGAGAATATGAAAAGTGAGTCGTGAGGATTAGAACATAGAAGAGAAACTAAACAAATCTACATTTTCGATATAAAGGAGACACGTTGGACAAAACAAATACAGTCCAAAAAACGGCACTTTTCACTGCCACATTAGAAGAATATCTTTACATTCTTGTCCTGTAACAAGAATGTAAGAGCGTGAAAAGGTGTCCGTGGGGAAGGAAACCGTGCCCCCCCCCCCCCCCCGAATAAAGATCGGGAAGAATAACTTGCCATCCATACCACACCGAACTCAACGGCTGGTCATCGACGATCTATCCAAAACGGAGAACAAGAATCAGCACGCAACCTCTCACGCATTTCATCCGCCTCTCTCCCCACGCACCCGGATGCACGAGCAGCATTCGCCTCCACACGCGCCGAGCGGAGCGGAGCGGAGCGGCGGGCCAGGAGGAAGCGGTCGTTCGCCCGGGCGGCGCGAGGGGGCGTGGTCGCGAGGCGAGGCGAGGCCGCGTGCGCGCGCCCAGCCGCAGCGCGCATGGCGGGAAGTGGGGCGGCGCGCGACGATTTTTACGACAAACGGCTCCAGCAAATGCATACACGCTACGCGCATGGAATGTGCTGCATGGTGGGCGGTGATTCAAAAATGATGTTTGCAGGGCATTTTATTTACTGGTTTCGCTCGCGGTTTTCCAAGTCGACCGTAAATTATATATCAAATCAATCGTATTTTAGTGCTGTGTATCTAGCACATTTCGATTTTGATTGATTGATTGATTAGTGTTTGTGGGCGCGTCAACTGTTGAGGTCGCTTGCCCGTAAGCATAGTGCATTACTCTATCACGGCAGGTGGCGATGATCTTTCCTTACTGTAGGCCGGCCGGCGTTGGCTTGCGGATTTTTTCTCTAACAGCGGGGTACCGCCCCAGCTTTAAGCTCCCGACATGGCAATTTGATCCGTTCCCTTTCATTGGCATTATATTTTTTATGTAAAAGTTGAAAATGTTTATTTATTATATTTAGCAAATTAATATTACTATTAAATTTGCAAATTTTGTTTACTTGAACAAAAGGAAGAAGCCTCGATTACATCAATAACATATCCAAAAGCATGAGTTGTTCATCTGACGTGGTTTTGATCAAATTTTTTACGTCTTTCTTTGTTTTTATGGCATTTTAAAAACATTTTAAGAGCATTTTATTTATCATTTTTGGCAATGTTTCAGGTCATCAAAATCCGCCCCCTACTGATGAGGACGGTAGAAAATAATTGTATTCACTTTCAAGAGGAGGGAAGGCTCGGGCTATTGATCAGTCATTCAGCATCATGTTAGGTTTAACATTAATTTTGTACAATGAAGAATTCCCGAATTGTGGGCCTCCCGGTGATTGTCACTCTCCAACTGGAAAGAACTAGCAATGACCACCGCAAGGGAATGTGAATGAAAGTGGTATTTCCTACAGTGATTCGTCGTGGTGAGGTACCCAGTTTTCAGCTTCTGCAGTAATTCCCAAGAGAGAACTGGTTTTCTCGAGTTTGTGTGCGCCAATCGTTCCGGTTTTCTCAAACGAGTGAAATTTGCAGCCTTGTCACATCTACTAACGTAACGTTTCAAGTTATGCAAAGCGCTCAAGTGAACAGGCATTGCTATACTGGAACGATTATTGATAAATTGGAAAATTCTAAATGTTCAGACTACTCATTCACAAACTGACGAGGCGATACATCTTTTTAATTAAGTGACATATTACAGTGTTGCCAACATACACAATGAATTTAGGACCCTTAGCAATAGCTTCACTTCCAATTATTGATCAAATAAGCTCGAAATTTCGAAGGTCGAAAAATTGTAAGAAACTATTCGACATTTCTAGTACAAATCCACTTGAAAAACAATTGTCTACATTTCTACCACGATGGAACACATACTATTCTAACTAGTTCATGGTGTTAAAAATACCACACGCTGCCCATCAAGTACAAGAAAAATGACTTCACAACGAAACACGTCACGCATACATTTCACAGCATGCCTCGTATATTCCGAACACTTGCTTCTTTCTCACACGAATTAAGAGCACCGTACACGACCACTTGGAAATGCACGCATGTAAAAGTGCATGTCCTATCTCGGAAGGCGTGCCTCTTGTAAAAGCATGCGCACAGCTTTCACGAGCAAACTGATACGCATCGGTAAAAAACAGGGGCAGCCGGCGCGACAAAAAAGCGGATTCCCGGCGGAGCAATTACGTCCTCTTAGGAGGCAGGAAGCGCAGCCCGAGGCGGCACGCGCTGCCTGGCTACTGGGCGCAGCAGCGCCGCCACGAGCGCCTACGCTACCGAATTTGGTGACGCCCAGGATGGATGGCTCTTCGTCATCAGGATCATCACTACCAAAAATGATGATAGGTTGATTGATTAAAGATTCCGGGCGCGTCAACTGATAAGGTAATAAGTCCCGTACGTGTAGTGCATGTTCTTATTGCGGGAGGAAGCGGTCAGTCCCCCCCTGAATAACGAGACCCGGAGCCGACCCACACGTCGATTTGCGGTGTTTGGTTTTTTCTTTTTCTGCAACCAGGTATACCCTATCAGCGGGTCACCGCCACAATCGGGTAAACTCTATGCTCCAAACTGGCCTCCCGGCATGTGTTGTATGTAGTGTAGTGCATGTAAGTACAAGTGTAAGTAAAGAGTGAGAATAGGACAAGGAAGAGAAGGAAAGATCGCGCGCGGTTCGTGGTCCTTTTGTTAGGGTACTGCTCCGGCATTCGCCTGGTGTTGATTGGAGAAACCACGGAAAACTACCTACCATAGTTGCCAGCTGATACAATTCTCCTCCAGACCGCGGGTGTGTTTGACCTAGCTATCTAATCTACGGCGTGCCATCGTCAGCACTCGAACCACGGAACCGCCCGGTCAGAAGCACTACAGTGACATCAACTGACAAACCTGAGCCACCAATGCCGGCACGACCAAAAAGAGAGACATATAC